>OY101442.1:41152529-41538898 GCA_956483585.1 Gymnocheta viridis
ATTTTTAGGTGATCATTGGCGGTTTTTGGCCATTTTTGGGTGCATCTTTCCTTGTAGCGTATAACCACTATATGGAGTCTTTAGCCAAGGGTCCACACTATTTAAATATCTATGTCACATTTCTCAATTGTATTTGTGAACAGAATTTTAAAATCGAATTTAGTGAATTTTTAGGTGATCATTGGCGGATTTTGGCATTTTTGGGTGCATCTTTCCTTGTAGCGTATAACCACTATATGGAGTCTTTAGCCAAGGGTCCACACTATTTAAATATCTATGTCACATTTCTCAATTGTATTTGTGAATTTTTTTACAAGAATTTTAAAATCGAATTTAGTGAATTTTTAGTGTGATCATTGGCGGTTTTTGGCCATTTTTGGGTGCATCTTTCCTTGTAGCGTATAACCACTATATGGAGTCTTTAGCCAAGGGTCCACACTATTTAAATATCTATGTCACATTTCTCAATTGTATTTGTGAATTTTTTTACAAGAATTTTAAAATCGAATTTAGTGAATTTTTAGGTGATCATTGGCGGTTTTTGGCCATTTTTTGGGTGCATCTTTCCTTGTAGCGTATAACCACTATATGGAGTCTTTAGCCAAGGGTCCACACTATTTAAATATCTATACCCTTGGCTAAGACTCCATATAGTGGTTATACGCTACAAGGAAAGATGCACCAAAAATGGCCAAAAACCGCCAATGATCACCTAAAAATTCACTAAATTCGATTTTAAAATTCTTGTAAAAAAATTCACAAATACAATTGAGAAATGTGACATAGATATTTAAATAGTGTGGACCCTTGGCTAAAGACTCCATATAGTGGTTATACGCTACAAGGAAAGATGCACCCAAAAATGGCCAAAAACCGCCAATGATCACCTAAAAATTCACTAAATTCGATTTTAAAATTCTTGTAAAAAAATTCACAAATACAATTGAGAAATGTGACATAGATATTTAAATAGTGTGGACCCTTGGCTAAAGACTCCATATAGTGGTTATACGCTACAAGGAAAGATGCACCCAAAAATGGCCAAAAACCGCCAATGATCACCTAAAAATTCACTAAATTCGATTTTAAAATTCTTGTAAAAAAATTCACAAATACAATTGAGAAATGTGACATAGATATTTAAATAGTGTGGACCCTTGGCTAAAGACTCCATATAGTGGTTATACGCTACAAGGAAAGATGCACCCAAAAATGGCCAAAAACCGCCAATGATCACCTAAAAATTCACTAAATTCGATTTTAAAATTCTTGTAAAAAAATTCACAAATACAATTGAGAAATGTGACATAGATATTTAAATAGTGTGGACCCTTGGCTAAAGACTCCATATAGTGGTTATACGCTACAAGGAAAGATGCACCCAAAAATGGCCAAAAACCGCCAATGATCACCTAAAAATTCACTAAATTCGATTTAAAATTCTTGTAAAAAAATTCACAAATACAATTGAGAAATGTGACATAGATATTTAAATAGTGTGGACCCTTGGCTAAAGACTCCATATAGTGGTTATACGCTACAAGGAAAGATGCACCCAAAAATGGCCAAAAACCGCCAATGATCACCTAAAAATTCACTAAATTCGATTTTAAAATTCTTGTAAAAAAATTCACAAATACAATTGAGAAATGTGATATAGATATTTAAATAGTGTGGACCCTTGGCTAAAGACTCCATATAGTGGTTATACGCTACAAGGAAAGATGCACCCAAAAATGGCCAAAATCCGCCAATGATCACCTAAAAATTCACTAAATTCGATTTTAAAATTCTTGTAAAAAAATTCACAAATACAATTGAGAAATGTGACATAGATATTTAAATAGTGTGGACCCTTGGCTAAAGACTCCATATAGTGGTTATACGCTACAAGGAAAGATGCACCCAAAAATGGCCAAAAACCGCCAATGATCACCTAAAAATTCACTAAATTCGATTTTAAAATTCTTGTAAAAAAATTCACAAATACAATTGAGAAATGTGATATAGATATTTAAATAGTGTGGACCCTTGGCTAAAGACTCCATATAGTGGTTATACGCTACAAGGAAAGATGCACCCAAAAATGGCCAAAAACCGCCAATGATCACCTAAAAATTCACTAAATTCGATTTTAAAATTCTTGTAAAAAAATTCACAAATACAATTGAGAAATGTGACATAGATATTTAAATAGTGTGGACCCTTGGCTAAAGACTCCATATAGTGGTTATACGCTACAAGGAAAGATGCACCCAAAAATGGCCAAAAACCGCCAATGATCACCTAAAAATTCACTAAATTCGATTTTAAAATTCTTGTAAAAAAATTCACAAATACAATTGAGAAATGTGACATAGATATTTAAATAGTGTGGACCCTTGGCTAAAGACTCCATATAGTGGTTATACGCTACAAGGAAAGATGCACCCAAAAATGGCCAAAAACCGCCAATGATCACCTAAAAATTCACTAAATTCGATTTTAAAATTCTTGTAAAAAAATTCACAAATACAATTGAGAAATGTGACATAGATATTTAAATAGTGTGGACCCTTGGCTAAAGACTCCATATAGTGGTTATACGCTACAAGGAAAGATGCACCCAAAAATGGCCAAAAACCGCCAATGATCACCTAAAAATTCACTAAATTCGATTTTAAAATTCTTGTAAAAAAATTCACAAATACAATTGAGAAATGTGACATAGATATTTAAATAGTGTGGACCCTTGGCTAAAGACTCCATATAGTGGTTATACGCTACAAGGAAAGATGCACCCAAAAATGGCCAAAAACCGCCAATGATCACCTAAAAATTCACTAAATTCGATTTTAAAATTCTTGTAAAAAAATTCACAAATACAATTGAGAAATGTGACATAGATATTTAAATAGTGTGGACCCTTGGCTAAAGACTCCATATAGTGGTTATACGCTACAAGGAAAGATGCACCCAAAAATGGCCAAAAACCGCCAATGATCACCTAAAAATTCACTAAATTCGATTTTAAAATTCTTGTAAAAAAATTCACAAATACAATTGAGAAATGTGATATAGATATTTAAATAGTGTGGACCCTTGGCTAAAGACTCCATATAGTGGTTATACGCTACAAGGAAAGATGCACCCAAAAATGGCCAAAATCCGCCAATGATCACCTAAAAATTCACTAAATTCGATTTTAAAATTCTTGTAAAAAAATTCACAAATACAATTGAGAAATGTGACATAGATATTTAAATAGTGTGGACCCTTGGCTAAAGACTCCATATAGTGGTTATACGCTACAAGGAAAGATGCACCCAAAAATGGCCAAAAACCGCCAATGATCACCTAAAAATTCACTAAATTCGATTTTAAAATTCTTGTAAAAAAATTCACAAATACAATTGAGAAATGTGATATAGATATTTAAATAGTGTGGACCCTTGGCTAAAGACTCCATATAGTGGTTATACGCTACAAGGAAAGATGCACCCAAAAATGGCCAAAAACCGCCAATGATCACCTAAAAATTCACTAAATTCGATTTTAAAATTCTTGTAAAAAAATTCACAAATACAATTGAGAAATGTGACATAGATATTTAAATAGTGTGGACCCTTGGCTAAAGACTCCATATAGTGGTTATACGCTACAAGGAAAGATGCACCCAAAAATGGCCAAAAACCGCCAATGATCACCTAAAAATTCACTAAATTCGATTTTAAAATTCTTGTAAAAAAATTCACAAATACAATTGAGAAATGTGACATAGATATTTAAATAGTGTGGACCCTTGGCTAAAGACTCCATATAGTGGTTATACGCTACAAGGAAAGATGCACCCAAAAATGGCCAAAAACCGCCAATGATCACCTAAAAATTCACTAAATTCGATTTTAAAATTCTTGTAAAAAAATTCACAAATACAATTGAGAAATGTGACATAGATATTTAAATAGTGTGGACCCTTGGCTAAAGACTCCATATAGTGGTTATACGCTACAAGGAAAGATGCACCCAAAAATGGCCAAAAACCGCCAATGATCACCTAAAAATTCACTAAATTCGATTTTAAAATTCTTGTAAAAAAATTCACAAATACAATTGAGAAATGTGACATAGATATTTAAATAGTGTGGACCCTTGGCTAAAGACTCCATATAGTGGTTATACGCTACAAGGAAAGATGCACCCAAAAATGGCCAAAAACCGCCAATGATCACCTAAAAATTCACTAAATTCGATTTTAAAATTCTTGTAAAAAATTCACAAATACAATTGAGAAATGTGACATAGATATTTAAATAGTGTGGACCCTTGGCTAAAGACTCCATATAGTGGTTATACGCTACAAGGAAAGATGCACCCAAAAATGGCCAAAAACCGCCAATGATCACCTAAAAATTCACTAAATTCGATTTTAAAATTCTTGTAAAAAAATTCACAAATACAATTGAGAAATGTGACATAGATATTTAAATAGTGTGGACCCTTGGCTAAAGACTCCATATAGTGGTTATACGCTACAAGGAAAGATGCACCCAAAAATGGCCAAAAACCGCCAATGATCACCTAAAAATTCACTAAATTCGATTTTAAAATTCTTGTAAAAAAATTCACAAATACAATTGAGAAATGTGACATAGATATTTAAATAGTGTGGACCCTTGGCTAAAGACTCCATATAGTGGTTATACGCTACAAGGAAAGATGCACCCAAAAATGGCCAAAAACCGCCAATGATCACCTAAAAATTCACTAAATTCGATTTTAAAATTCTTGTAAAAAAATTCACAAATACAATTGAGAAATGTGACATAGATATTTAAATAGTGTGGACCCTTGGCTAAAGACTCCATATAGTGGTTATACGCTACAAGGAAAGATGCACCCAAAAATGGCCAAAAACCGCCAATGATCACCTAAAAATTCACTAAATTCGATTTTAAAATTCTTGTAAAAAAATTCACAAATACAATTGAGAAATGTGACATAGATATTTAAATAGTGTGGACCCTTGGCTAAAGACTCCATATAGTGGTTATACGCTACAAGGAAGGATGCACCCAAAAATGGCCAAAAACTGCCAATGATCACCTAAAAATTCACTAAATTCGATTTTAAAATTCTTGTAAAAAAATTCAAAAATACAAATACGAAATTCATTCATTCATTTTTAATTTTGATTTTAAATTATTAAAAAAATTGTTTAAATTTACTTGTAGTTTTAATTTTTCCTAAATATGACAAAATTAAATATGTCAGTGTTGGTACTTCAAAACATATTTAACTATAAAGTTAAATATGTTTTACGTAACCTCTTACGTCAAACATATTTAACTCGGCATATTTATCTTCACACACATGTAAAATTGTCGTGTTTCATAGAAATATTAATCTTTTAGACCACCTTCCAGGTTGAATTAATCATATATAATTTTTTGCACGGTGATCTCTGGAACGTATGTACAGTGTAAAAACAGGATTGGGTGTATTTTAGAATTAGCCTTTTCTGGCTTTTTTAAAAAAGCCGATTTAGCTTCTATTTTCTCCAGCTCCTGGCAACACTGCACATTACAAACGTTTGACCTTGTGTATGTTGGGGGACAAATTTTTTATGTTCAAAATTCGGATGCCGTCACTTTCCTGTTGAAACAATAAATTTTTCTGCTGTTTTTATTTGATTATTTCAAATATTTTATTAAAGCAACGTCGTCTAAAATTCTTATTTGCTTTTTTTACAACGAAATGTTTTCTACCTAAACAAAGTGAAAACACTACCATTTATGGTTTAAAAGTGTAATTGAGTATAATAAAAATAAAAGTATATAAATTTCCAGAGAATTGGAAAAGGTTACATACACAATTTACAAATATAAATGACTGACGACAGCACGCACATTTTTACGCACGTTTTACGTGTGAATATTTGATTTTACTTCCGATCACTTTTTTCCTTTTCTTACTCGTTATTTAATACAGGATTGACTGGCATTCAAGTGAAAAAAGGCTTAAAGCGACGGCATTTTAGGAAAATGCAAAACTTCTCATATAAAATATGAAAGAGAATTTCTAGAGTCAGAACATCCTGCAGCGAAATTTGTATGATGATGGAAAAATAATAAAAAATAAAATAGCAAGAAAGCAAGCAAATAAAAATTAAAATACATACTTGAATGCGAATACATACATATACATACATATGTACATATGCATACACATGTTTGCACACATACATTCATAATTTGTCAACTAAAACTCCATTTATTGACAGCTGTAAATGTCGAAATAAACTTTCTATTTAGAACATTAAAATCGATTGTCCACTTACATAAGTTGAATAAAACAGAAAAATACACAAGCCCTTCAAGCTACTTCGGGCCACAATTAGAAATGACATTTAAAAAATATGTTGCATAATTTTAATTTCAAACTGCAAAAAGGCAAAGAGCCACAAATTCCCCCCTCTTTTAAAGAAGTTTTATTGTACTTCTTGTATTTTTCTGACTTCGTATGTTTAGTACGTGCAAGAGTCACAGTGTAAGTAAGCATAAAGGGAAAGTTCATTTGTTTTTGTTTTTAAGCCGTCGCGCTAGTCACACTTCATTTGTTAAATGACATGGTTGGGTTAACTAACTGCGACACGTGTGTCTCCTGTGGCGAAGACGTTATTTACACAGCATTTAACTTTTGCCCTGGTCGTCTCCTCCCGTCAGCAGAATCAAAATCAGCTTTGAGACTCTTTAGACTTAAAAAACAAAAATGAAGGAACAAAAAATGTCTCAATCTCAATTGTTTCCTTTTTTCTTTTTGTCTGACAAAGAAACAAAGGGCTTTTAAAAGTAAAATGTTGTTACAAAGTTCTATTTAGTGTTTGTTAAATACTTTTTAGAAATAGAAATGTAAACACAAACTAGAGATGGGATCGTGAGTGACTTCAGTCACGCTCACGAAATTTTTTTTTTTACTCATGCACGACCTGCACGCTCACGTGAGTGTAAAATAAGTTAGTCACAATCACGCTCACGAAAAACTCACGAAAAAAAAACTAAAAATAAAAAAATCATTATTATTATTACTGCTACTCCGATGAATAAAATGTTCCAATAATACTTTATTAATAAAAATTATTTTAATTTATGGAAGAAAAATCTTTATTAAAAAAGAAATGTCGTGTTGCTAACCAAGAGATACAGAAATCGAAATTAAGACGACTTGACAACCATGTCGGACCGAATTTATCTTAAATGTTTGCTTTTTTAATGTTTTAGATTACATTTTGCAAAACAAAAAAAAAAACATGAATTGGACGGTACAAAAATGGAAAACTGTGCTTTTTAGCGATGAGTCCCAGCTTAATTTAATCAATACAGGTGGTACGTGCACAGTTCGGCGTTACCCTGGTAGACACTGATTGCCAGCCGAAATACAAGCAAATTTAGTCACCTGAAGTTCTGATGAAAACGGAAGGAAATTCTATGTTCAACAGATTCATACGTTCTGGTTATCATTACATTACGTATCAATAACTCTAATAACTAATTTATGAATCAGCTGTCTCATCCCGTTACAGTTATATTATTCCGTTCCAGTCGGCCAAATGAACCTTAATTCATAGTTTTTAGTTTTGTTGCCTCATGGTGTCTGTATTAAAACAGAAAACATTATAATCTCCCCTGACTACGTATTTCCTTCTTGATGTCACACTAAATAATAATTTAAATTAAAAGCTAATAGATACATACATAATAAAAATAAAAACACAATTCACATGTAAAACAAAAGAATTAAAATTGATTCATACATGTATTTGAATGCACATATACATCCATACATACATATGTACATATAATGGAATTATTAAAAAAGCCGCCGGCAATACGTTATTTTACATCTTCCTTAATTTGACAAAAAAAAAAAAACACACGCAACACAATCACACACACACACGAAAGCAATTAAAACACATTCTCTTCACACCCAAAAGTGACTTGAACATAAACTCATTTCTATAATAGGAATTAAATAAATTAAACAATTATGAAATTGTTTTTCTTTTTCTAATGGCAAAATAAAATCCGAGATTTTTTCGTCGATTTGAATTTTAAATTAAAAGAAAACAGTTACTACCAAAGTGATAATAAGAGTTAAACTTGTTTTTTAATGTTTTTAATTTATTGATACTATAACAAACACAGCAACGTGCATAAATATATACATACAGTATTGGCCATAACTAAAGCACCCCCAAAATACGGTACAAAAAAAATCTGAATTTTTTTTCAATAAAAAACTTTTTAAATTTTTATTAAGTTACAATTTAATTTGTTGGTGTGTTTATTATTCATATAACTAAACGTTTTTAACTTCACTTTTTAGAAAAAAAAAATTAAAATTTTTAATTCATTTCAAATAGAAAAAGCAAAGGCCAAAACTAAAGCGCACCCCCTTTAAGTTAAGTTTTTAAGTTATAAATAGTATCTTGCGATACTGCTTCGCAGGCTGTTTTGACAGCTGGAAACAGATCAGTTTTATTACTGCAACTATCCCGATTTATTTTCATATTAACAATTTTCCAAGGTTCTCAATAGGATTGAGATCGGTGGATTGGGCAGGCCAGTTAAGAACTTCAATCCTATTATTCTGCAGCCATTCTTTAGAGGTGTGCTTAAGATCGTTATCCTGTTGGAACCTCCATTGCAGCTGCATTTCTTCCTCTGCATAGGGCAACGTTATAATGTGTATTATAGCAAGATACATAAACGATCCATAATTCCGTCAATGTGATGAATCGGCCCGATTCCTTGGCCAGAGAATAATCCCCAGACCATGATGCCACCACCACCATGTTTGACAGGTGCTTTGCAGTACTTAGGAATTAGTCTTTCTGATTTCGGTCGGCACACACAATTTATTCCATCTGAATTTTTCAAATTGTATTTAAATTCATCAGAGAACATTACTGTTTTTCATTTTCTTACAGTCCAGTTTATGTGGGCTTTGGCGAATACAAGTCTAGCTTTTCTGTTTTTGGGTGATATGAACTGCTTTTTTGCTGGACGTCGACTGAACAATACGGTTTCTACAGCTCTTCTGCGGATCTTTCACTCGCTAATGCACAACGCTTAACTGTTTCGCAATTGACTAGAGGACGTTGTAGGATCATTTTGTTTTGCTCTCTTGATCAATTAATCTTCATGACGTGATGTTTTACGAGGACGTCCTCCGCAATGTACTGGTGATAAGCGATCTGTCCGCAAAAATTGATCCGGTAAATCACTGATCGATTTATTAAACATTCTTTGCATATCTAAGGCATTGACAGTCCAGACTTCCAATCCCCAATACTTTTTTCTAATTGATTTGAGTACATACTCGTACTTGTTTCTTGCCATTGAAATTATTTAAAAATTAATTGTCACTTCTGTTTATATGCCAAGTATAATGATCTAAATGAAAATTATACTTTGTGTTTTTAATCAGTGGTGGTATTTACATTTGTGTGTATGTATGTATTTCGTGGCTTGTTCAGGTATATACGGTAATAAGTACGTGCAATTTCTATAAGGGGGTGCCATTGTTTTGTCCGACTTGGTTTGTGGCGCTCTATTTTTTTTAATTTTAAAAGCATTTTTAGAGAACAATTATTTATTAATCGACTGTTAATTTTCAAATAACGATATTAAATACAAGAACTATTTATAATACCTTCAAAAAATATTGTTTTAATATATAAAATATGCTGATTTGCAGAATGTGTACTATGGGGTGCTTTAGTTATGGACAATACTGTACATACATAGTATATATTTATATGTATACATACAGTACGAGCTCGATTTGCGCAACCAAAAGAAAATCGGGGTTGTTGCTAACACCCAAAAGTTGCAATAAGCGAGTATTAAAAACTTAATTTAACTTAAATTGATTTTTATTAAGAGAACTAACACGCAGACTATTAATATGTCTACAAATCAGTAGGCTCTGTTGCCTTCTTTGGAAAAGGGAAAGTGAAAGATAGTACGAGATCCGGCTGCAGAATTGGTGTACTCATCGAGTATTAAGTATATATACGAGTATATCTACCAGGTTGCCTATCAAAATGTGTCCTCTAGTATTTTTAATTAAATTATTGTTGATTTTTCTAAGAAATTTTATTTAATATCATCTACTTCACGACAATATACATAAAGACTGAAAAAACATGGTTGCCGTTGTGCACTTGGCCGCACCTCTTCGCAGCCTGGTGTAAACAGCTAGCATTTTGGTGCATTTGTACCAGTGTTGAAAAATTCAGTACTTAAGTACTTTTTTCAGTACTTTTTCATTTAAAAAATACCTTGGTACACCCTCGAAATTTTCAGTACTTTTTCATTACTACATATTTTACATTTTGCGGAAACTTGGCAAGAAATTTTATAAAAAGCAATGCTTTGGATAATATGTCAGTGCAAAATTTAAATTTGAATGAAAACTATTTGCCTTTAAATTAAGTCTTTTATTAAACTAAATTTTACACATATGTACATATCGTCGTGGTGAATGCAATAGGCTGTATGTCAAAAAAAATTGAATTTGGTTTTATTGTAGCGTTGTAACCAAAATTGGGGCTCCTACAACTTGCATTTATCTCGTGCCGTTCAGGCAATCAGAAGAGAGCTTTTGCGCGCTTCTTTTGGTTACTGCAAAAGGACGTATGTCAATCGCACGCTTGATTTGACAGTGGCGTGGAGTGTTCTTTCGAGATAAAACCTATAAATTGTGTCATTATGCATTGGATACTAACATTGGATACAGTGTGAATCGTGGCGATTTATTATTATATTCTAGCCAGCGAAACTAAAACAAACAATTTTTCTCAGAAATATTCAGTTTTTGTCTTTCCTGCAAAAGTATGATTTAGTGACATACAGCCTATTGCATTCACCACGACGATATGTATCTAGAAACATGTAAAGCTGACACAAAGAAATTGTTTATAAATTAAAAAAAACCGCAAAATTTTTTTATTTAAAATTTTGCGAATCATTAAAAAGTAAGTTTTGTTTTGAAAATAAAACGTTATAAATTGTTTTACTCCAGAAAATATTCTCTATGGTAAAACCAATAGTATAATACCATCACTGTTTACGTTATATCTTAACGAAGAAAAAAAAACTATGAAAACATTAATTCCCACTTCCGTGCACTAGCGGATCTTCCAGAAATAAAACTTTTTAAATCAGAAAATGTTTCAAATTTTTGGAAAAATGTTGCCAAAACTAAAAACGAAATGACCGAACTAATGTTTCCTGATATTTCATGTATTGCTTTTGGAGTATTATTAGTAATACCACATTCGTCAGCAGCAGTTGAACGCATATTTTCAACACAAAATGAAACACCACTGAAAAGCTTCTTCCATCGAACACGCCTTTCCGCTTAAGATGGGATCCCCCGAAGAAAAAAAATTAAATACAAAACAATGCACTTCATGTGTATGCAAGAGACCAGCTGCAGTTATGGAGAATAGTGAATGGAGAATAGTGAATGGTAAGTCGATTTTAATTGTAGTCGAAAATCGATGCCAAAAACGATTTTTTCGTAGTCGATTTTTCATTACCAATTTTATACTGAAATCGACTTTTGGTGGCGATAAATCGAATTAAGAAAAACGCCCAAAGAATGACGTTTAAGAAATAAAGCTTTGTTGCACCATATACATAAACCACTGAAAGAAATCTTAATTGATAGTCGTCTAACATAAACTGAACTTGAATTGTTCAAATTCTTGTGAAAATTGTATGTCGGTGTATCATAAATAAAAAAGTGAAGTCTCATGAAAAAGATAACATTTATATATGGATGGTCTCAAGTAGAAAGATCCTCGTAAAAAATAACGCTTTTGCAAGCAGTTGTAGAGTTATTCTTGTTTTTAACTTCTGTAAAGTTACTATTATTTGATTTAGGGCCTTTCTACTGCAGACGAACGATATATAACATTTTGTTAAAAATGCCACCGAGCCATGTTTGGCACTACTTTAACAAAAATTTAAAATGGAAAAATGTTCAGGTGCTCTATTTGTACTAAAGAGTTCTGTTTTTGTGGGAGCACTTCCACTTTGGCCAATCATCTACAAAAATGTCATAAATATTTCTTTTGCTGAAAAAGGAGAAACAACAAACATTGATATTGAAGAAATATCGAATGAGGAGTGTGAACAAAACAAAACAATTGACTCCGTTTTAAAAGTGGTCGAAAGGTCCACTTTAATTTTATGTTAACTTACTATATCGCTCCTCATATCGAAAACAAAAAAAAATTTTTTTTATTGTTGTTTTCAATATTAATTACGAAATACACTTTCTGTAGAATTCACTGGGACAGGATTAACTACAATTTTAAGTTTTACTTAGAATTTTAAATAAACACCAAACAAGAAATTTTATTTAAAGGAAGGGAAAATACAAATCGACTATAAAATAATCGATTTTTGCCTACGATTAATCGGAACAGAAAATGGTTGATCGAAAAGTCGAAAGTCGATTTTCTGTTTTTTTTTGCCGTTCACTAATGTAGAACATCGAGTTATGGAAGTTCTACTGTATATGTACATATTTATTTATTTCTTGAGTGCGGGAATTCCCAAGCTCCCAGATAATTTAAATTTATTTCGCGATTTCCCTGGAAATGAAAATGTCCGTCTTATAAAATATTAAAATACCTATAATGCCAGCTAACTACCTAAAATATTTTAATCGCAATTCTTGAGAGTTTAATCGAATGAACAAGTAAACGAACATCCATTTTATTCTCTTTATATGATATTGACTGTTACATTTAAGAAAGGAAATGGGCGTGTTAATTAAAATAAAAACTTGCAACGCCTTCTTTATAGCAATTACATATTATTATTATTATTATTATTATTATTATTACATACATATATGTTTTAAAATTATGTTGGCATTTCAAAAAAAAAAAAATACTGCTACTATGTATGAACATATGTCGAAATCTATTTCAGCTGTAATATTCCTGATGCTTTTATATTATACCCAGTACGGCTGAGTGTCTTGAATGTTGTGCTATTAAAAATTGCCATTAAATACAAAGAAAAAATGCATAATGGACGCTTTCCGATCGTAAACATAACACTCTTTAAACTGACCGGCATTTTTTTGTATGTACATATGTATGTATGTATTTGCTTTTTGTTCTTTTTTTCAAAATACAAACTTTATTTCATTAAGTTTGTGCTGTGGAAAACATCTCTGTACATATTTCACTTCACACAAACTGAAAATGTTTATTTTAGGGAAAAATAAAATAAAACTTAAGGAAAAAAAAGCAGCAACAAAATATTGGTGACAAAGCGTTATACTGTGTGACACCACAAACATCTTTTTTTTCTGTATTTCTTGTTGTTTTTTTTATATTTTATTTTTTTGTAATAGGCGTTACAAAAACCATAACGAAATTCCCCAATGAATATTTTTTTTATTATTTTTGTTGTTGTTGCATTTTTGTTTGGTTCCGAAAAGCATACAAGCTCTCATGCACTCAATATTGCATGATTGTAGGTATGCGAGTGTGTGTTAGTGCAGGCGAATAGCATTTTGCCGACGGCAACCTTTTATTTTATTTTTGTAATTTTATGCACTTGTGTTCGTTAATAGAAAACAAAACAAAATGAAAAAAAAAAAACAAAATGAGGTTTTTGTAAAACAACAAAAACATTGGGAATATAAAAAGAATATGGATGCAATCCGAAAAGTGAATTGAAATTTTTAAGAATAAAATTTTCATATAAATTTTATTTGGCAAAGAATACAATTGAATGTGTGGGTTTCTTATTGTTGGCAACAATATTGCAATAGGTACAGAAAGGGTTCTGCTGAGGGTGTTTATGTTATTGGGATCCATGCCAGCTGCAAATGTTGCCAGGCTTGTTAAAAGATATCAAACATGCCGAAATATTTTCTAATGTATTGCCAACAAAATAGTGCCGACATTGTTTAAAAAATTCCTTCAGAATATCTCCATGAAGAGTTTTTTTTAATAATTTCTACATCCACTTTTTTGTAAACCACCCATATAATTTTCGGTATGTTTTCCGACCGACTTCGGATACGAGGAAGTTTATTACGTAGATAACTACTGTATGTCGCTTCGAATTTGCTTAGCATGAGATAATTTTGTTTCGAAAATCTTTCCCTTCTAATCTACATCAATATCCAAAGTGAAAAATTAGCTTTTTATTGAAATGTTTCCATTATATCACATAATTAACACAGAAACAGGTGGAGGAAAAAATGTTTAGCGACGGCGGCGCAATATTTTTGATTTTAGAAATACTATTTTAAGTTTTTCATGCAGCTTTCAAATGCGAGAAATTTTGACGGCGTTAGTAAAACATGTTTCACATAATGTGCTTACAGAAATACTTACTCACATCTTGTGACAGATACTTTTCATAATGTGAAGTTACTGAAATTCTTGTAATCTCAGCTTGGGACATTTTTGTTTAATTTTACATTTTGCAAGTGAAAACTTCCTCACAACGAGAGTTACAGACACAATACATGTTTATCAAAGAGGACATGGAACCTGACATTTTATAGTACACGGTAGTGCTGGCAAATTCTACTACTTTTTATCACTCAATAATAATCAATACTTTTCATTTGGTACTCGATACTTTTAACGGATTTTTTTAATTTGTAACGCATAGTTTTTATCTGCAAATTGAGGTAGTTTCTTCAAAAATTTAAAATAGATCTTCAACTATTATTGGTTTTCTATGTCTTTCATTATTAAATAAAAAATAAATGTATAGCTAACTTTTAATTTAACGTTAACAACAACTTAAGAAATAATTTAATTGTTCTCAAAAAAAAATTATTTAGTTTTGATATGATTAAAGAATCTTACACATAGTTGTCTTTTTATACAGTGATGTATTTTTATGCACTATTTTAGCCACTCAACTTGCTTAAAAATACAACTCTAAAAGTGAGTATTAAGTAACTAAAAAAGGAAATACCCGATACTCAGTATCCACTACTCAATACTTTGCCAGTACTAGTACACGGCTTTTGATTGTAGAGATGGGCACCGCTCATGCGATTAGCATGAATCATGCGTGCATACTTTTTTGTTTCAATCACCTGAGCGTGCATGAGCGTCAGCGTCAAAAATTGACCGGGAGTGAGCGTGCATGAGTAGATTTTTATCGTGTTTTTTGCTTTGTAATTTTCTTGATTTAAATGAAACATTTTTTTTGTTTTCCCGAGCATGAGTTGCCGTTATTGTGAATAAATTTTTTTCTACGTGAGCGTGCATGAACGGGGGTCAAAAATATAAGGTCGTGCAAGAGTAAACTTTTCTGATCGTGAGCGTGAATGAGCGCGAGTGAAAAGTTACTCACGATCTCATCTCTAGTTGATTGTGATTGGACTTGGGGGTTTTAGTTTGTACTGGTACCGTTTCAGACATGATGGTGCTCCAGGTTGTCAGAGTTTTAGTGGTAATGTCGTAAAAGTCTTCCACAATATTTTCCTTATTTGTCCACGATTTAAAAATTGGAGGGAGTATGTATTTAGAAGAAATTTTAGGCCGTAGAATTAGGTCGGCTCTACGGGCACGAATGAATAATACTTAACACCAAAGTACCAAAGTAGCTGCATAGTAGGCCACTGACTTGTGATAGGAACACAACTGAGACGAACAACGATTTCGTCGGTGAAAATTTGCTGTGCGAATTCGCCGTATGGCGCACAAAAACGTCGAAAAAACAACAGCTGTTATAAATTGATAAATTTGTTTACTGTTTGTGGTGTTTATTTACTATATTAAACATTGACAAAAACACAACTAAAACACTTTTTGTAGTTATCCATTTTGTATATTTATTTTAAATGCTATAAAGTTGAAATACAACAATTATTAAAGTAAACAAACAGTAACTTTATTTACCAAAACACTTGAAAACTAAAAACGAACATGATCACATGGTACTGATTTGTTCGTCGTTCGCCGGCGTAAGTAAACGAAATAAATCCTATTCCAGAGAAACGCCACGTGTGGCGAATTTCGCCGACTGCGCCATGATTGTGTGTATTTTCATATAAACAAATTAGATTTATTTTTGGCGACGAATATTCGCGGCCAAAAATTCGTCGCTGTGTACCTAGCATTAGGCCTTATTCTCTACGCATCACCATATTGATTACGTGCATTGAAATTTCTAAACTATAGCCATTATTGGGCAAAATACACGGTTTGCGGTGTTTGAAATACAAAATACTTTTAGGTTATGTATTCAAAATACAAAATACTTTCATTTAT
Organism: Gymnocheta viridis; assembly: GCA_956483585.1. Taxonomy (NCBI): domain Eukaryota; kingdom Metazoa; phylum Arthropoda; class Insecta; order Diptera; family Tachinidae; genus Gymnocheta; species Gymnocheta viridis. Next base: position 41,168,848 of record OY101442.1, read on the forward strand.
TGTACGTATTTCAATACATACATGTGATGTATGTATTTAAAATACAAAATACACAATTTTTATTCAAACCAAAAAATGCATTAGATAAAACTAACCAACAAAACAATTGTTTCCTTTCATAAATATCAAATTTTCGAATGTAGGATCAGACAAACTGTTTCTTGTTGGAGAATAAATAAAACCTGCTGAAGAAAATAATCTTTCTACAACTCCTGATGAGCACAAACTTGTATTAAATTCTATGAATACTCTTTATATTTGGATAGCTGTCAAGAGTGATAATGTCTTTGCTCTTGTCACTGAGGAAACTGTCAAATTGCAAATCCAAATTTGATGTCCTAGATTCACCATCATCCCTATCCGAAAACAACAAAATCATCGTCTTCTCCTCCAGGTGTCATTTTAAGTTTTATGTAATTTTCCTCCAGAGTATAAATTGCAAGATTTTGGATTCTTTGCCTTTCTTCTGTCGTGATGTTATCTGGCAGCCAACGCATCTTATAACCAGGATGATAACAGGAAGCCAAAACAGCTCTATTTTGGCTTCCTTTGGCTTTAAAAAACTTATCGAATCTTTTGTGCAAGCTCTCTTTTAGTAGTAGTATAATAGGACTTCAGTGTCTTAAATTGTTTCCATTCAACCGACTAAATGTTCTAATAGACATTAAAGTCGGCAAAAGTTTTCGGTAATAACAGTTGTTACCCTGAAGGTAATCTAAAGCAGTGGCAATAAATTCCTCTAAATATTCGTAACTTACCACGTAACTTACCAAATAATTAATTTAATTTGGATTTACTTTTCATAAGTTGTGCTATAGAATCATACAGAGAATTACTGCCATTTTTTGTATGTGCTTAAAATACAAAATACAAACTACTTCTATTTATTGTATGTATGTATTTAAAATACAAAATACTTGCAGGAGATGTATTTAAAATACAAATACAAAATACAGATTTGTATTTTAAATACGTATTTCAAATACTGCCCAGCCCTGGCTATAGGAGTTTAATTTCCAAGCCATCGCACTTGTTCAACAAGAGTGTATTAACTCGAAAGTTTTACCTTTTCACTTCTTATGGAAAATTGACATAATATTTATGTACTCGTATACGATATAAAATATTCGCATTGTTTTGTCTATATTCTGGTAGCAAGGTGGATGTTTTGAAAATTATTTTTCAATTCTCTGTGGTATACGATGATGCTGTTATTAAAAATAAGTGAGTACATATATTGCTAACAATTTCTGCAATCGAATTCGATAAAGTGAACATCCTTAGTTTCTATTAATTCACATTATCACATCAATATATAGTTCTTTTTTGTATTTAACTTCTTTTGTAATTGTGGACCATGCGACATGTTTAAAAATGACATAATGTTCATTTGCAAAGTGTCATAATGGCGACGGACATTACGTCATTTTCAATAGTGTCACAATGTCCATGGACCCTTCGATACTTTTAAGTGTGTCATAATGTCGATTTACATATGTACATTATGACATGCCACGATATCTTCAATGTATAATTCGAAAGTATTTTTCTTCTTTCTATTGAAAATTTTGAGTTAATGCAGTACATATTGTTAAACAAGTAGGCGATGTGTAGCTTAAGAACAAAAAAGAAAAATTAACAAAAATATTGCTATTTTAATATTTTTGCAATTTGGATTTTCGTTAATATACAATAAACAATCGCCAAAAACTTTAATTATGTATTTTCAAAAACTTGAAACGAAATGAAAACTCGACCTTTCCGATAAATCTCGCGCAAATCTTGTTTTCTTTCGAAATTGTTTTTCATTCCGTCCTCGTTCTTGTTTTTTTTAAATACATACCTAAATGCAAAAAATATAGTTAAAAAAGTACTTTTGATTGTTGTTGCAATTGCAACTTTTATTTAAACTTTAAATAGAAAGGACAGAAATAAATTTATATGTATATGCACATACATATATACATGCATACATAAGTATGTATGTACATCCTACATATTTAAAAATAAATTAAAAAGAAACAATAAACAAATTTGTGTGTTACAATATCCGTTGCCGTCGGTATTTTGATTTGATTTGTTGACTTGTTGGGGTTTTCATTTTAATTTTTATAAAGAGACTCAATTGTTCTTGTTACTCTTGTGTTTTGCTTTTCTTCTCATTATGATTGCGAATTGTTCTGGTAATTTGTTGTTAATTTTATTTTTTGTCCCACTAAAGTTCTCCGGTTTATTTTAATCTTTGTTTATATGTATATGTATGCATGTATGTATATAAATGCGTACATACAAAATGCGATTGTTGTTGCCAATATGTTTGAATGAATATTGTTATTGTTATTAATTTCAGATAATACTGTACCAATTGGTATTGCAGTGGCACGTAAACGACCACAGGAAACAACGGCACCACCACCTGCTCCTCCATCTCTAACAAGTTCCTCAACATTGCCTTTGTCACAACCACTTAATAAGGATATGAATTGTTTTGGTATACGAGTTGCTGATTTGGGTAAGTCAGAGAAATGTATTTTTTATGTGCTCACGTATGTATGTACAATATAAGTTAAGCATATTGTATGTAAGCTTGTGTATTTTCATACTAACTGAAGTACATTTACAAAGTTAACACAACTATTTACACAAGCTTTTTTACTTCTTTTGCATTTTTTTAATAAGTAAATATTTGTTTTTTATTCTTTTTTTTGTTTACACACTTGTTTTTTTATTTTTTTTTGTAAACATTAAATACAGTTTGTCAAGTAAATGCTTGCGCAACGTAAGAATTTTAGAATTTTTTAAATGATTAACTACAAAGACATTCCCTTATACATATGTACATATATAGCCGGCGCCGCCTGTATTTTTACGGCTTCAAAACGACTTAAGGGCCCCAGACACGTTCAAAATTCCTATTTACTTTGATTTTGTGCTGTTCGTTTAGCTAAAAAAATATAACAATGTCGCTAAATAATGAAATTTTAATATTAAAAATGTTATTTAATAAGTGCTAGCACTCCTCTTTTCTTTATCGGTCATTAGTTTGTTTTTCTTTTTTTTTTTTTTTTTGAGTAATTGTTCTAATTTTATTTTAATTCCGATTTTTTTAACAACTGCACAATGAAAATATAATTCTACTGAAAATTTGTTCGTGCACTATACATGTTCAAACAACTGACAGCAAGCATCTACAGATTGCATACAAATGAGATGGTATTGTGCCTATCAAGAACATGGTCTTTATTTTGATCTCAGTACTTTTTACGGCCGAAATTTTTCGACCGGAACTTAGCATTTGTGCGGATCTCACTTCTTTTTTCTAAGATATTTTTGTATAAAAATTATATATAAATACAAATATATATAATTTTTTTTTTAATTTAAAGTTTTATTGCTCACCAGGACCTACTTGTATACCAAATTACATGCTTTCTAGCTATACTGGAAGTGCCCCATACAAAAGGTGGTCACCCTAGTCTCTCCCGTATGAAAAGTCCCCCTTTTCAGATTTTTCTGGTTATTTGCTCGCTTAGACCTACCTACATACAAAATTTCAGCTCTCTAGCTATAGTGGAAGTGCCCAATAATATTGATGAGTCAATGAATATGTACTAAAATAGCACTTTTTAAATCTTAATATCTCGAGAACTATTTCACCTATTAGGTTACCTCTGTAGGGAAACCTTATGTTTCAAGTTTCATTATTTTATGATAAAGTGGAGCAAAGTTATGAGGGGAGTAAAAACAGCTCGAATGGTTTCGTGTAATAATACACACTGTGTGGCCAGAACTTCGCCTGGCGCACTACCGTGCGCCTAGATTGATGATTTAGCATAAGCACCATTGAAATGAATGTATATATGTACGAGTATATAGACTAGCTCAACTCACAGCAATTAAAAACTTTTTGAAAATATCAACAGTAAAACATTCATAGAAGTTGTTAATGCCTTAAATGCGTTTTTACCACAGAGTAGACCAGAGATGAAACAATAAGGTTATGTTTTAGTTTAAAGAAGCTTATTTTTCCCCATCTAAATATAAATGAAAAGAGACAGCAATATCGAGTAATATCAGATTATCATGAGAAAGAGATAGAATTACAACAGCTACAAATACAATAGCATGCTGTCTAGTGTCACCTCTGGTCTCCTTTGTACTTTACTTGCGTATCAACATCAAAAAGTATAATTTGCCATAATTTTAGTTAATATGTGTGCTTCAAATCGAATTTGAGCCGGAGCTGATAACGTTTTCATGAGTCGGCGCCGCCGATAAAAAGTGTTCGGCACAAGTCTCTGGTGCACTACATAGAAATGTACCAAAAAAACCCGACTAGCCCATACATGCATGTTTGGACTAGTCCGCAAATGACCAGCGAGTGGTTCAAAACTGCTCCAAATGCATATAAAAAACAATGGTCCTTTTAAAGTTTCGATGTCCTAGGGCTGTACCATATAGTCCATGTTTGCATTACGTAGAACTAACCCAAAAACTACTCCATATCATTAATACATGGACCACTCACAAGTAGTTTGTTCGCCACGAGTACGATCGTGAAAGCACAAACAATTGTCGTATTGCAATAAGTTCTTGTTTGAAAATGACACAGTCCATGTTGTAACTAGTCGGTTTCTGCTACAATGGACCAAGTAGTCCAACATTATCTGCCGGGCAATTAACGCTAGCCAAAGCTGAACATTCAAAAAGAGCGTGCGCTGCAGTCTCAGCTTTTACCAGGCACTGTCGAAACATGTCATCGGCCAAGGCTTTAATCACAGAATGATGGTATCTGAAGTTTCTCTGTCCTGTTACTAGCGATCCTTTCGTCGGCTCCTATTTCCACTCAACAACTCACATGATCCACATCCACTTGAAGTCTTCGCGAAAAGACATCGTCTCAGGATAATCTGGGTTTCAGGACATGGGTCATGGATATTCATATTCCCTTGGTTGAGTTGTCAAATGAGATTTTATAGCGGTGGTGAAGAATACGGCACTCAGACAATCTACAGTCAGCACTTGTATGTTATCCAGAACTTTTTGACCCTCACGAACAAATGAAAATATGAAGGAAATCCTAATCCTTTGAAAAAAGTCGCTTGTACTCCTGTATGAGTGTGAGGTTAGACATCTATGAATTCATATCCTGCAGGATCTGAACGGTCTCAGATGTGCGTTTTAGAATTTGTTTCGCTGTATCGTGAGTAGCAATGAAATGTGTATACTATTTGAATATCCATGATTCGAAGTATCTCCTCTGCGGTTGGCGGGATCCAGTAGGGCGTAATGTTGTGACATTCTCAATATATTGCAAAACCTGTGAAAACCCACTTGGATCGCCTAAATCAAAAGGACTATCTCACAGTATTCAGCGGGTGTAGTTCTTCTTGGATAGTTTCAAAACACGTGGTTTATGATGAACAATACTTTACACGTTTTTATCACAAACTTTATTCAAAGGATGGAGGTGATGTGCACTAATACCCATAGGCTTTTGTGTAGCATTTGTGTTCATTGCAACAGCTTAATGCTAAAGGCAATTTGCCTTGCACCATGCGCATCCTTTGGAGCTGGAAAAGATCCTCGTAGGAACTTTGCCCTATTAGATTCCAAAGCTATAAATAAAGCATACCAGCTAAAGAAATGAAATGTACTCGTATGTATATGGACCATATAAGAGGTGAATTTTGAAGAGCTTTGGATTTGATAAAATTTTTTTTTTTTGAGAAATGTAGGAAATCTTTATTTCAGACGATAGAACGGTCTATATAATTCAATGTTTGAATTTCATGTGACTGTTGACCGCCGCTACGCCTCAAATGGTACATACGATGGGTCCAATTTCAGGATACTCTCCAACATATCGGCCGGTACCTCAATTCTTCAATATTGGCTTCCATTGTGTCAACCGTTGCGGGCTTGTCTCTATAGAAATGAGACTTAACATAGCTCCACCAAAAATAGTCTAAAGGAGTTAAATCGCCCGATCTAGGTGGCCAATTGGCTGGCCCCAAACGTAAAATAAACTGTTCACCGAACTTGCCTCACAATTGGGCCATTGTTTCGCGTGCTGTGTGGCATGTGGAACCGTCTTGTTGAAACCACATGTGGGTCAAGTCCAACTCTTCTATTTTGGGCAAAAAAAAATTAATCATCGCACGGTAGCGCTAGACATTCACAGCAACGTTCCTGCCGGTCATCAACAACACTGGCGGATACGGCAGCGATATTTACCTCAATCCGCATTCTACGTATGCGTGTTGGCGGTTTAATCTCCAATAAAGTAAATTTGGTCACAATATTTCTAAGGTCGCCCAAACTGACCATAAAATGGAAGAAGTGTACGATGCAATTTCTTAACCGAGCATGAATTTTGACAAGACAGGACTTCCCGTCGTGTCCTGTCTGATCGATTTGAAATTCTGGCTGGGACATGACGGGAATAGCCGTAATATTAAATTATTTAAAAATTCATGTAGTTTAACATTATTTTTAATTCCAATAATTTTGTTGTAATTCCGGATTAATTATCTTCAGTATATCCGAAGATACAGCCTATGCCCTACGAATGGACAATGTTTAACATGAACATGTTTAACAGTAAAGCTTAGTACTCTGTTCGAATTTGCGAAAAATGTTGAGCAACATTGATTATTTCGTTTGAAAATTTTGACAATTAGCCAGTGGTGACAACACTACGATTTAGAACAAATTTATCGTTTTTATTGCCTTGAAGTAAGCAACATTGTTTTTCCTATGTAAACAAAAACCACGTGTGAAAACAAATGGAGAACAAAATAATTTTAAGATCTTATGCTGCAATGTATCAATTAATGTTAATTGCAGCTGCTGCGGAGGAGCTCTTTGAAGACACACATTCTGCAAAAAACCCCATACCTTCATTTTATGTTATTTTTACACTATTTTCCATTATTTTAGTTATTTGTGCGCAACAAATTTATTGCTAAGGAAAATCTGATCACCTGTTGTTTACAATTTCGTACGAAATAAGTGGTGCTTATATTATTTTGCAGTTGGAAAATATGTTGCCAGAAATATGTTGTGGTTGAAAAAATAATGCTGCCAGAAACATTTCGTATGTTTTCACAAGATGAACAGAGTACAACTTCTCCCATATTATTTTTCAATTATTTCTCATGAATTTTTTTATATGGACTTTTGACAGCAGTTCGCACGAAGTGATGAACAGAGTACCATGCTTAACATGTTACACAAAAACAGCTGAGCTGCCAAAAACAGTGTTGCCAAAAAGAAAGTTGCTAAAAAATCACCTATTACTTTTTGATCTTAAAATTGCAGGTATTTTACGTATGTTTATATGTATATATTCGCATAAACGATAATAATATGACGACATATATACATATCTGCCGTAAATACTCTCAATTTCCGAATATGTTTCATATACTAGATATTTTTTTAGCTGGGAAAGAAGAAAACATAAATGGGGATTGCGACTTCCACCAGTCAGCTTAGATTACTTTTAAACTTCAACATCGTTCAGTATTTTAAAGACACGTAATAAGAAAGAAAAACTTCTCTAAGATCTTTGAAATAAATAAATTTTATAAGAATTTCGAAAAAAAAAACTATTACAAAAATATAAACAAAGAACGACGTTTTTTGACATGACATTGTCATAAAGCTGGTTTTTAATTGAAAAAATAAAAAAATAAACTTACAATGAAAATGTCAAAAGAATCCAAAAGGTGTAACCACCACCACTGCCATCCATCCATCACCACCACAAAACACAAGCTAAAGCCACAACATTCATAAAACCACACAGCACGTGCTAAATATTAAAAAAAAGAAAGAAAAAAAAAGTAACAACCGACTGACTGCCTTTCTAGATCAATGACTGACTGACTGCCTGCTTGGCTGACGTATATACTTCGTTGGCTGTGTGGGCCGCCAGAAGAAGAAAGAATAAGAGAACGAAAGAAAGAAACTTAACCACTAGAGTGTCTGTCCGTCAATCAGAAAACAATTCTGCCATAGAATCAAATCAACAATATTTCCACGAAATTTTTATATAAAATGAAAGCAAGGGCTGGTGTGATGGCAGCTTATCCTCAAGATTTAAATATTTCCCATGGTTATGTTACTTTATATTTATTATAATTTTGTTTTCTCCTTGTGCTTTTAATTTTCATCACAAATTAGAAATATGAAATGATTTCTTTCTTTTTTTAAATCATATTCCTTAGAAGACCGTAATCATTGAATAAAGTGTTAAATTATGAATCTAAATGTTGTTTGAAAGGACAACGAGAAAACCAATCATATAAATCCTTTAAGTTTTTTTGGTCGATTTTGCAGTAAGGAGAAACAAGCTGAACGTTTCCGCAAAAGGGATTCTTCACATTTCTTTCCAGGCATTTGCATTAAAAGTCTAGAGTTTTTCGTTGAATTTCTATTTTTTAGAGAAACCTAACGGGAACTGGTGTTATTGTAAAAAAGCGAACGTAATATTACATATTGTTTTTACAGATCAAATAATGTGTGATGAATAGACGGTGGCGGCGGCCAATTTTGAACATTTTCGGCGTAAGTAAAGTAAGTCAAATTATTGACATTTTTATAAGAATAGCGCAGCAAATTCGAAGACAAAAATCATCGGCGACAACACTTAGTTGGCTGTTAGATAGTCGCCTTCTTTTTCATAAACAATGCAACCCTGGTGGGATGAAAAGTCGTAGCAAAGCTGGCAAGGCAGATCAACAGGGTAGTAGCGATAACACAGCTGATTTACCTGACTAGATAAAAGTGCCATCCGATATCATACAAGTTTTGAGAGTTAGTCAGGTATTTTTACAACAAATTTTTTATTGTTGTAGAACCGCTACTACCTTGTAGATCTGCCTTGTAAAGCTGGATTCACCCATGAAATTGTTGTCCGGACAAATGGAAATGAAAATAAAAAACCAACTACCAGTGATGCCAATAGCAGAGAATTTTCCCTTTTTGCAGGAAATTTATAGAACAATTTCATTACCTATTTCATTTTAAGGAAAATGCTAAGAGTTTTTTAAAATTTGTGTTTTCCTTTTGTATTACGGTGAAATTGCGTAAAACACCGCAAAAAGGAGATGAATCCAAATTTGAAATTTTGTTGCAGAATTACGCGAGATATTTCATACAGACAGGAAACATCTTCTGGTAAATAATACGAGGGCGGATCCATAAGTTCGTGACTTTTTGCATGAAACGCAGCTTTTTTATTGCAAAACAAAAATTTACTTTTCAACATAATCTCCTTTTAACGTATTACACTTAGTTCAAAGAATAATATTTTTCGAGGTCCTTAAAATAGGCATTTGTTTGCTCAATAATTTAATCGTTGGAGCTAAATCTCTTTCGACCGAGCCATTTCTTTAGGATTGGAAATAGGAAGTAGTCACTAGGGGCTTAATCCGGAGAATATGGCGGATGAGGTACCAAATCGTAGCCCAATTCATAGAGTTTTGCTATTAAGACTGCACACGTGTGCACCCGTGCATTATCTTGATGAAAAAATTTTTCCTTGGACGAATGGGGTCGTTTTCTTTCTTCGGAGCAGGTTCACCCGGAGAAATCTATTGTTTTATACTGCTGCTTGGTCTCCGGAGTACAGTAATAGATCCATGTTTCATCCACAGTTACAAAACGCCGCAAAAATTCATTCGGATTGCGGTTAAACAACTCCAATAATCCTTTGAAGTTGTCACACGTTTACGTTTATGGTCAATAGAGAGCAAACCAGACACCCATCTTGCAGACAACTTTCTTAAACCCAGGTGACCACACTGCCATATGAAATACCAATGGCATCAACAATCTCACGTACTTTTACTCTTCGATCGGCCAACACCATATCGTGGATTTTTTTCGACATTTTCGGGTGTACTGCCATCAATTGGCCGTCTTGTGCGACCACAACGAAAGTCAGTAAACCACTTTTTTATCATTGAAATCGATGGTACAGAGTCTTCATAATATTTATCGAGCTTTATCTTGGTTTGATTGACGGTTTTTTTCGCAAAAAATAATGTTTAATGAACACTCGAAATTCACTTTTTTCCATTTTTATAAAAATACACGAGGTTGTATGTTCTGAACAACTGTTAAACGCAAGGTAAATGTGACATTAGTTTATTAACAGGTGGTACTTGATGGGAACAATGTTGCATTTCATATAACTACGAGGGAAGTGCGAAAAGTCACGGACTTATTGATCCGCCATCGTATATCAAAACAACGAAAAGCAAACAAATGTCCTACTTTCTTGGGAGTAGAATTTGTATGTATATAAATTAGGACTTTTTAAAATTATATATTTAGCTATTTGATTTATTCAAATGCACTCTTCGAAACAAAAAACTCTTGGTTTATTATTTCCATTCCGGGTCACAATTTTTTTTAATCGTCTACAAAATTTTTAAATAGCATTAAAAATAATATTAAAAATAGCATTTTGCGACATAATTGACTTCATTTTGTGATATAAAAACCAAGGTAAATCACACTAATCCTAAGCAAAAATAGTGGTAACGTTTTTTTTTTGGGCAAATGTTTGTCAGATGTGTCCGTACCTTAAGTACCTTATATTGCGAAGAAATATTTTATTTTGTAATCGGCTTAACGAACAAAAATATATCAACTGATGATTTGAATAGATGCATTGAAAATAAACCTTTACCCGATGATGAATGCTATGATAAAAATTTGAAAATAATGAACAGCTTGATGAAACAGAAATTCTAGAGCCCAAAATAAAACACGAAGATGTCATTAAGCACTTAGAAGTTTTTATTAAATCGGCTTAGCAAAACAATATTACTAGCAAAATTTAATGCTTTTGAGAGTTTCAACAAGACATCAATTTCAAGAAAACAGACTGTGTGTAAACAATTTTTAAAATAAATTCCTTTTTTATTATAGTGTTTTTATGAATTTTTTCATTTTCTTTATACATATTTTTAATGAAATATGTATTTATTTTAATTGATTATAATTCTAATAAAATATTAAAAAAAAATACTGTACATATTTAGAGTTCTGAATAAAATAGACGATACTATTCATTTTTAATTTAGTACTGGATATAACGAACAATTCACTTTGACGAACAAGCCTGACAGCAATTAGGTTCGTTAAACCGAAAAACTACTGTATTCGTTTGTTTTTAATTTTTTTTGTTTGTTGGGAAAAAGGGGGATTTTGTTCGAGGCATGTAGGGATTTTGTTAAATTTCTGCTGGCATCACTGCCTAATACTCGTATGTAGTTCTAAATGGTTTTAAGGATTATTTACGTTTTAAAGGATTATAAATATTTTAATTAAATTTTTTGCGGGTTTTTATTTATTTTTGTATACTTTCATATTTCTGATCTTCAGTTTTTGAGGAACAGTGCGAAAGTAGTGGAAAAAAATTAACAATTGTGACAATAAATAGTGTACAAAAGAGGGTAGTTTGTAAAATAGTCTACAAATAGCGGACATAAAATATAAAGTGTTCGATAGCCTAAAATAGTGAACGGTTGGTCGCCGTATAATACGATTATAGTTAATATTATACATACACACCAGTATCAATTGCTGCCGGTACTGTTCAGTGGCCCGTGCTATGCCTTCGTCACTTAAACAGTCCAACTACAACTGATTCTATGGGACACTATAATGCATCTAAGCAATGTTAGTTATTATGACTCCTTAAACTGGGCTCGAACCCAAGTTCTTAGTTATTATATGTTTTGTAGACAACGCGTTAACCCTTTCGGCCAACAGCGGCAATAGTTCGGGAACTAAAAGTACAGTGGTGGATCTCATCAATATTCAGTATTTAGTTTCCTTCATTTTAAAATAAAATTTATGGTATTTAAAAAAATAATAAACATATTATCTTTTCTGCGTTACATATTTTTTCATATACTAAACAAATTAATTTATTCCGTACTTTAAGGGCTTCTTAAATAGTAGGTGAAGTTAAGGAGCAATTAAATAGGACTGCATCTGCAGAATCAGTACAGGGTATAATGGCCGAGTTGCTTGTAAGAAGCCGTTCCTAAATTTTAAGAATAGGAAATACTAGTATTATTCTTTAAATTAAGCTTGAGGTCACTTTTTTTATAAAAATCATCCAAATTTTTTTTATCTCCATATTTTGTCACCCTTTGGGAAAAAGAAATTAATAAACAATTTAAATGACAAAAATTAGCAAATTATTAGTCAACAAAGTTTGTCAAACAATTTTTAAACCAAAACGGAAAAAGAAATTGTTGATTAATAATTTGTTAATTGTTTATTAATTTTTTTTTTTCCTCCTGAAGAAGTTACCCAAAGGGTGACGAAATATCGAGATAAAAAAATTTGGATGATTTCTATAAAAAAAAGTGACCTCAAGCTTAATTTAAACTTTAAATTAAGCTTGAGGTCATTTTAAATTTTAAAGAATAATACTAATATTAAAAAAAAGTTCGAAAAACATATGAACATATGCAAAGGATGCTAGTTGGCGGGAAAACGTTATTTTCCTTCATGAGAGCAAATTCAACATATTTGGTAGCGCATAATATATAAAAACATACTCCGCCCTTAGAGCTATTTTGTTTACCGCAGCTGTATATTCCATTTTAATTTATATGAACTATGAATATTTATTTGTTTAAAACAAAAATAGCATAACATGCTTTTTTCGTCAAATATTTGTGGCGTCTAACTTTATCTTGAAGCTATTGTCATTTTGTCTAATGAAATCAAGGCCATTTCAACAGTCAGTTTAAACAATTTTTGATTCTCGAATACATTCAAACATATTGCATACATAAATACATACATATCGTCATATGAATTCATAAAAGCCCTAAGTTACATTGAAAAAATTTTAGAGGACTAGCAAAAAACTCTCTAATATGAAAATTTAAGCGATTTTTTTTCAAAATTTTTTAGTTTAAGTTTATTTCTTATTGACGAATTAGTTCAATTTTAATAAATAAAATTTTCCAGGAACATGCATTTTGATATGGTGGATCGAAATCTACCAAGAAGTCGTATTTGAATTTTTTGTAACTTAGGACTTTATTGAAATCATATGACGATATGTATGTACATATGTATGTACATAGTATGTAGTATGATTCGCTGTACTCTAGTCTAACCACTATTTAACACTTAACGAACATCTAACGAACTTAAGTTCAATAATGGATATAAAATCAAATGGAAACAGTTAATTTTATTAGCCAAAAAACCCACTACTAGAGCAATCGGTTTTTTAATTAACAGAAAAGTAATAAACCAAAATTACAGTTATAATTTTTTCTATAATAAAGACTTAAAGAAAAGAATTATAAAAAAATTAAATATGTACTCAAATATATTTTCTGAAATTAACAAATACATATTTGGGGTATTCATAAAATCATACGTTTTAAAATAATAAAACGAAATTATATGACAGCGAAGAAGAAGCACTATGTAATTTCTCTCACACTTTTCTCAAATTTCTACTGTTTGGAAATGACAAAAATATAAACATACGAGTACCTATTAGTTCAAGAAGTCTTATTGTTTTATGGCTTTTTTTGTTTGAAGCACAACAACAATTTTTTTAAACTATTCTAAAATATTAAGACATTAAGTGCGTTCGAGTACCCAAAAGTTTTTAAAAATTTTTACTGAGCTTTACTGCAGGCACAGTTGCCAGATGAAATCTGGGAAAATTCGTCAAATTTAGTGCGAAAAATCGTAAAAATAATTATCCGAAAACGTCAAAAATTCGTCGTTAATAAAACAAACACTTTTTTAAATTATTTATCTATTTTATTTAACGAAAACTTAACACAAAAAATAAATTCATAATTTTTGTATAAAGTCTATCAAATTCTTCTCAATAGAGAGATCCAACAGATTACATGTTTAGTGTATTTTTAGTAAAATAATACATTCATAAAAATTAATTAAAATATTTCAATATTAAAAAAAACAGCAGCAATCAAATCCTTTATATAAATATTGCTCCTTCAATGTAGCAGAATATATCAACCATATCTCAGAAAAGCAAAATTTATAATTTCATTAAGTAAAATTCTTCATTAAAACCATCTTTATAAGAAACATGTCTTAACACAAACCGAAGTTATAACCATTAATAAGCTAATAACCAACAAATACATACATATTTCCTAATATTTTTAAAACATTATACGCATTTTAGAAAGTTTACTTTTTTGGATATATGATTACGTTGCGATAAAGGAACGATATGTACATATTTGTGTTTGTATATAACAACAAGATAAAATTCAAAAGTGTAAAGATATGATATTCTTCATATTACTACACATTTGCAAGAACGTAAAAAATACATAATCGTACTATATACATACATATGTACATATATTGCAATTTAAAAATTTTTTTAAATCAAAAAAATTACAATTATTTAGTTTTAAATGATCTTTATCATACAAAATTGCTTCTAAGGAAGGTTTTTGAGACCGATTTCGTACTTCGGTCTTGTTTAAATTTACTTAGCGAAAAACCATTTCTAAATTTGCTGAAGAATGTGGTAAAACTCAAATTTTTCTGATATTCATGGTTAACTTCAAAATGGACTTAAAGTTCTGAACAAATGTTATCAGTTTATAATTATTTAAAAATCGTCAAATTTAAGGCAAAAATCGTCCAGTCGTCAATATGCTATTTCTGGCATTTGAAATCGTCAAATCTGGCAGTCGTGACTGCTTGTTACTAAATAGCGTTCGTTTACCCAAAATACACTAAATGAGAACACAAATTGAGAGCGTAAAGTGACAGTTCATGGCTGAGTATTTACAAATTTTTACTGCAGAAATGATTCTCACTAGGTAAACAAACAAAAGTAAGAAAACAAAAAATATACAATTTGTGAAAAAATTATTTAAAAAAAGAAAAAAATTAAATAATAAAATATAAAAAGTGAATAATTATTTTTAAACTATTCGTTCGTTAAACGTGCAGGTATATATTCCTCTTAAAAGAAAAAAAAATGTTGCGGAAAACATACATATATAGCCATTTTCGTTGTGTTTTTTAATCCTTTGGAGTTGTGAAAATGCTAAGTATATGGTTACTTAGTACTTCACTTGTTTTTAAGGTAATCCATAGCAAAAACTAATAATTACATACTTTTGAATAAATTTTATCAGACACAAATTAGCAAAATCAAATAAAAATAAACATATGGAAAAGATTACAGAAAATACCTTTGTTTATATTTCCTTAAAATATTCATGTTATACTAAATATTGCATCGAATACCAACAAGAAAAAGAGTTAAGTAGTCCAAAGTGTAAATATATTTCAACACTACATTTATTTGCAATCAGCTGTTTCCTTCATCTAAAGGTACGGTCAAACTTGGCAAACATTTGCCCAAAAAAATATAACTACAGCAGTTTTCCGATTTAACGAATACAATGGTTTTCAGGCCTGTCCGTTAAAGTGAATTGTTCGTTATATCCAGTACTAAATTAAAAATTAATAGCGTCGCCTATTTTATTCATAACTATATTTTCATATTCATAACTATATTTTATATTTTCATTAAAATTATAGTAATTTAAAATACATATTTCTTTAAAAATATGAATAAGGGAAGAAAAAATTCATTAAAGCACCGCAATACAAAAATAATTAATTTAAAAAATTGGATAAACACAGTATGCTTATTGGAATGGATACCTTATTAATGGCGTCTTCTTGAAGATCTCTCAAAAACATTAAATTTGTGTATATTAGTAATATTGTTTTGCTGATTCCATTTAATACAAATTTGCTTAAATGACATCTTCGTGTTTTATTTTGGTCTCTAGAATTTCAGTTTCATCAAGCTCTGCCTCATTTTCGTTTTTTTCATTGTTTTGTTTTACATTTGTTCGTTAAGCCGAGTATAAAATAAAAATTTTATTCGTAATATAAAGTAATTACTCAGTAGAAATTTGAGTGTTCGTTAAATACGTTGTTCATTAAATCGAATGTTCGTTAAATCGGAAAACTACTGTACTACTTTTGCTTAAAGTTAGTGTCATTTAACTTGGTTTTTATATCACAAAATGAAGTCAATTATGCTACAAAATTTTATTTTTATAATATTTTCAATAAATGCGAACCCATAATTGAAAAAATTATGGAATTAAATAAAATGCAAATTTAGCTTGTCTGTTGGTTAGGTTTTTTTTTGGCAAATTTTTGGAAAGTGTGACGGACCTTCACTCATTTTTACAATTTTTCCGTTCTAGTACTTTTTGAGGGTGTTTTTCAGTTTACTCATTTACTGCATGAATACTCGAACGCATCTATTATTACAATATAACTTAAAGGGGCACCCACCGTTTCAATACTCCAATTGGGTTCATTTTTGCGTCCAACTAAAAAAAATAATAGGCACCTAAACAAAAAAATAAACAATAAACCAGAAAAAATCCCCAAAAAATTAAAATTCAAATAAGTAATCAAACTCATAAAGTTGCAAAATATTTTTGCAAAACTACAAAAAAAAATTCTATATGATTGTACCTGCATACACAAATAAATAAATATGTATCTAGATATGGATGTGTGTATGCATACAATAAATAAATAAAATTTTAAATTTAAATATACAACAAACACGATACAAAAGAAGAAAAAAAAACACAAATTAATACCTACCTGCCACAAAAAAAGTGTATTAAATAAAGAACAACAACAACTACAACAGGAATATAAAATAATAAAAATAAAGAACCTAAATAACAAAAAATATGATAAAAACAAATAATGAAAAGAATTCCCCCTGTTGAGGTTTTATTTTTCTTTCGTTATTTTAGTTGTTGTTGCAGTTGTTTCTATTGTTGCTTACAACAACAATGGAAAAGCGATTAAAACAAAAACAATTTGAACTAAGAGAAGAACTTGTTTTTTTTTCTCATATGTTTTTCTTGTTTTGTTTGTTGTGTTTTTTTTCTCATTTCGCTTTAATCTTATTTTAATGTTAAAACCAAAAAACCAGAATTAAAAAAAAAAGGAAAGAAAAAACATTTTCAAACCCATATTGAAATACACAAATATACTCATACATATTCAAATGTTTAAATCATACACTTTGAATTAGACTCGATAACTTAACACAAAATTTTTACAAAGTTTGTACCTATAAAAGAGATAGAAAAGCTTAATGTTTCCAATTTAGCTATCTCTTTCGTTTTATCGTGGTAATGGCTACTTTGCTTGCGGTTGTGGGATTGCACATGATAACTCGCTGTATGAACGTCAAAAATGATAATTATGTTTCGTATTCTGTGGCTTGCGACTGTTCACATATTACATAGCGCCATTTTGACATTTTAAGCCCTACTCTCCTCCTTTTTAAACCATTTAAAATTTTATAGTACAAATTAGAAATTCCGTAAACAAATTTCAACAATTCCTTTCGAGCAAAATCAGATCGTTCTGAACTGTTTTGTCTGGAAGCACTAAATTAATGAAAGAAAAAACATTTAATCGAGCGAGAAAAGCGCTTAATTGACATCACTGTAAATGAATTATGTTGAATTAAGTAGAAAAGTAACAAAAAAATTTTAGACGTATAGTCCATATTAGGAAACCCTCCGGCAAACATTTTACCCTATAGACTCCGGGAGGGGGTCACCGGTGACCCGTGTGTATTTTATATGGCGGCATGAGGTGTGCTACACTATAGGCAGGTGTGCGCGTGGTACTGGCAGAACTTAACGGAATGGTTTACAAACCAGTTGCCACAGGGAAATGTACCATCACACAACGTTCTACGTAAAAGAGGTGATTCATTCATTCGTGCATATTGTGTGAGTAGTTTCTAAGTAATGGTTTGAATTTAGGTGGACCTCATCGAAAGTTTCAAAAAGAAATGACTGCCAAGGAAATATTTGATGAGTTTTTTACGACACACTTGAAAGATGAAATACTCAGACACAGCAATAAAAAGGGCTTAGATTTAGCTGCGGATTTCAATAGAATGCATCATGCTGATATTGTTGCCAAAACTATCAAAAAACGTGATTTTCGTGTCATCAGTATTGATGAGCTGGATGCTTTTCTTGGAATTCTTTTGGTAATGGGCGTGAATGGCCAAAATGACGATCCAATTCCATGACTTTGGAGTGACTGCAGTCATCCAATCTATAAAGCAGCGATGAGTCGTGATCGGTTTCAACAGATTCTGCGTGTCATCCGTTTCTCCAATACAAGAGCGACTAGAAAAGAAAGTGATAAAGCTGCGGCAAAAAGTGACGTTTGGGAAATGCTTATGAAAAATTTACAGCAAAACTATTATCCAAACGCGAACGTCACTATTGACGAGCAGTTGTTCCCGTTCAGAGGTCGGGCGTGTTTTATTCAGTACATCCCATCCAAACCAGCCAAATATGGGATTAAGATTTTCTGGGTATGCAATACAGCTGATGGATATCCACTTTTTGGAATTATTTATTTGGGTCGTCAACCTGGTGCTGAGAGACAAACTAACGTTGGGCAAAACATAATTCTGAGGCTAGTAAATGCATACAAACAGTCAGGGTTGAACGTAACAATGGATAATTTCTTTACGTCGTTACCGTTGGCCAACCATTTGAGAATCCGAGGCATGAGTATCGTTGGAACCCTTCGTTCGAATAAGCCGTATATTCCCAGAGAATTAAAGCCTAACCGTACCGATGATATTGGAACACATCGATATGCATTTAGCAAAGACACTACTCTTTTGTCCGTTGTCACAAAGAAAAATAAATCAGTTTATTTGCTTTCGACCATGCACTACACTCGTGGGACTAATGAAAATGGAAAAGAAGAGATGAACCACTATTACAACAAGACAAAAGGTGGTGTTGACGTTATGGATTATATGCTCTCCAAGTACACAAAGAAACGCAAAACAAATCGTTGGCCGTTGGCTTTATTTTTCAATATGTTAGATGTAGCTGCGTTAGGAGCATTTTGTGCTTTCAGTAAACTGAATCCGGAGAAGTCTAAAAGGCGATCTTCTAGACGCCATTTCTTGACTCTGCTTGGAAAAGATTTGGCAAGAGCTAACATGGAAAAGAGAGCAAATGATCAAATGATTACAAGAAAAACTAATTATAGAGCTGCTCTTGAGCTTATGCTCGGAAGAACTATACAAATTGTTCCTACAGTTCCAGTTCCAGTTGCCGAAAACGTTCCTATAGCTGGACCAGCAGCACCAGAGCCTGAGATGAAAACAAGAGATGGTCGTACAGTTGCGAAGGGTCGATGCTATATTTGCATTTTCAATGATCCGAAATCGGACCGGAAAGGTCGTACAAAATGCTCAAATTGCAAACGCACAATGTGTGCCACCCATACCAAGAGCTTGCCACCGCTCTGCACTGGCCCGAATTGTTGAATTTGTATGGCATTCTATTAGCGGGTCACCATCGAATTTTTAATTTTGGTCCAAATTCTTGAATTTCCATAAAAAAATTTCAACTAATTTTGTATTTATATCCACATTGAATATCCATTTTTTCATTACAACCTATTAATTTGCTATATTTAATAATAAAATATAAAAAAAAACACAAAATAGAAATAAAAACTGTGTTCTTATTTATTATTTTCATATAAAATGTATGGTGGCCATTACGGGTCACCGGTGACCCGCTCCCGGAGGGTGAGGGGTATTCGACTTTGGCACGCTCCAGCCCGGCGTCCAAAAACGTAAGTAACCTAAATCCAGCGAAAAACGCTTTAAAATATGCTCTTAATAGCTATCCTAAAATTTGAGCACTGAAAAAAAAATTTCTTCGGAGATATTTGACTTCAAAGGTAAAATGGGTCACCGGTGACCCCCTCCCGGAGGGTTAGGGTTAGGAAACTTTTTGTTGAATACTCTTTTATTTTGTAACACAGTGATGAAATAGAAATACACTAGAAAATTCAACTTTCTGCAACAAAAGTTGCAACGTGTAAACAGCGACTTATCAATTCTTATGTACATACACAGATGGACAAAAGTCACTGTCATATGCCATCCAGAATTTTTGAAGAGCTGCCACGCCCCGAAAATAATTGAAACCCAAAATTTAGTATAATCAATACATAATTTATTTACATTTTATTTCAGTTAAAAAAGAACTCTTTCCTCGTTATGCTTATTTACAAAAAGAAATATTTTATGTTTGCAATTTTCTGCCAGTCCTCCATACGCGAACTAATCCTGCCGTGTGCTTGGGGTCATTGTCATGTTGGAAATATTAGTCGGATTCAATGTATAGTTTTTGAGCAGTTTTCTTAAAATTACCTTTGAGAATATTCAGATTTCCATCGTTTCTTCGAATCTAAGTGACTCTAGAATCTAAGTGACGATGACTTTTGCCCATCTGTATAATATACTTTTATGTGTTTATCACTTAAATGAAAATAAAAAAACACTTAATACTTTTTAATGTCATTATTTTTGGAAGTGAAGGTTTATTAATATAAAGTGATTATTGTTAGGCGAAAGTTCTTAACATTTTTTAGTTTATATACGTATGTATGTTAGTACTTATTTAGATTTTAAGAATTACCCCTTTGGTGCCGGTATTTTTTCTCCTCAAGTCACCATTTTGTGCCATTTGCAATTTTCATGCTGTAAGCGGGGCTACCAGATTAAATTGAAAAGGAATCTCCGATTTCCAGAAACATAAAAATATGAAAGCATTGCACATGATTTTTTAAGAATTGTTCTGATAGAAAGTGTAATTTTTAAATATTCATATACCTATTTATATATTAAATATTCATTTAAATGTCGCGCCGAACAAAAATAGATCTAAAACTAAAACCCAATTCTAAAATTTTTTAACATTAATAAATTGAAATTTTTGTAATTAGAAAGAATCAAGGCGTATTAACCAGGTGGCAGCATTACGGCTGGTTTTCCTTCATACTTTTGTAGAATTTTTAGGAGTATATTTAGCCTTAAAAATTATTCGGCAATTTTTAAATGAGTAGAATATTTTTTTTAATTCCGAAGAACGTGAGTTTGTACACCAGCTGGAAAACAATGTTTTAATTTTTTATATATGTACATATATGTATATACAAGAATTTTCTATATTTTACTTAAAAACTTCATGGTACGAAATTTGTAATTATTTTGGGATTTTTCTATGTGAAGTTTCATATCGCTCTTTTATTGCAAAGTAGTCATATCTCAAAAACGCTCGTTTTTCAGAAAACGAGCTTAGAGTTGGCAATTTACTCACACCTTAATGGAATGCTCTCCACTCTAGAAGCGAGCTAAACAAGGTATTTGTATGAAATTTTTACTTAGTATAAAGACCGAACACTGAATTTACTAAAAATTACATATGTTAAGTTTGCCGACGTTGTTTTTAGCTCGTTTTTGCTTTTAATGAACATGCAGTTCTAGACCACAATTAAATGCGACTTAAAAACTAATGGTCTTCTTCATAAACGATTTTTATATGGAAAACCCGGTTTTAAGGCACACATTGACTTTATTAAATTTTTCTTTATTAAAAATGGCGACCAAAATATAATATAAAAAATTGGGGATTATCTCTTTGAGATGGCGATGTTTTCGGGGCGGCCACATTTTCCTGGCAACACTGCCTGCCTGCATAGATAATTAAATTAATTTTGCTCGTGAGCATGCGTGATTGTGAGTTAAAAGTTACACGCGTTTTCATTCATCTCTAGTTTTAATACTTGTATTTTGTGTATCTGTGTGCATTTTATTAGATTTTCGAACAGTGACTCATTCATTAATTCCCGACATTATTGTGTCATGTCAAGTACTTGAAATTTATTCAATTTTTTATTTGTTCTATAATCAAGTTGTTTAATGCAAATAATTTTAATTACATATGTATATTGTATAAGAAATTTTAAAATTAACTTATTGCAGCGCAGCCGTCTGTTCGTCAATTAAAAATTTTTGTATCTTGTTATATTTTTAAGAATATTATTTTGTGTGCCTTCAGTTTTAATTTCTTGATAAAGCAACATTTAAAAAAAAGAAATAAATGATGATTAAACATTATAAAATTTGTAATAGAATTTAATGATAACACTAATTAAATTAAAATTTTTTAATGTACAATTAAAATGTTTCATTGTGTTTTATAAAAAAAAATAATAATAATAATTAGAGTTGAATACTTAAAACTGGACAGACTTCTCGTTTTAAGGGTCAAAAAGTGAAAAAGTACTTTTTTGAACCAGCAGTTGGAAGAAGGGAATAAATCCAAAAGTATGAAACAGATTTACATGAAAAAAAACTTCATAACTTTTTATTCTCTGCACATGGCCGTTTATAACATTTGGATGAAATGGAAATAATATTAATTACGATTGCATAACAATAGATCAGATTACCAAGTAATAATGTTTACTGATATACTTATACTAAATAAACTTCTTGGATTTATTGCCTTCTTTGAACTAATCGAAAAAATAAAATAAATAAAATGCATTTTTTTAAACAAATTTATATTTATTTTTTAGAAATAATGAATGAAGTATTTAATATTATTTATTCGTCATCGTTTTCAGCAGTTTCGATTGTTGTAGAAGGCCAAGAGATAAGATTATCATAAAATTCTTTGAATTCGTCGGGAATGTATTGTGTTATTTTTCGAACGTCATTTATTTTAATTTTTCGTTTTAATGGTATTTCTGAGTTTACAGACTTTTTCTGAAGCAAAAAGATGATTTTAGGAGAGCCATCTATAAATTCAGGTCATGTTATATAACCTTTTTGACTTGATTGACTTATTGATTATCGGTTGCAAAAATGGAATAAAAGACAGATTTATTCCCTTCTTGCACCTGACTCTTTTATTACTCGCATGGAGCTGTATTAAATACCAGTATTATATTTTTGTCATTAATGCATATTATAGAGCTGCGTTTTAATTAAACAAAAATGTGTGGAATTCAATTTTGGGGGAAAATGGCACTTATTACGTTCAATTGTTCTTAAAACTTTGAAATAAAGTACAATATGTCAAATAAATCTTAAAAATGTGTTTGTTTTTATAATATTTAAACTTTAAAATGCATAAATAAATATGTATTCTTAAGTTCGAAAATTCGAAGATGGGTTCGAAAATTCGAAGATGGGTTCGAAAATTCGAACATGGCACAAAAATTTATATTTTTATGTTTTCGCATAAATAAATTAATTAATTGAGTGAATTAAGCTTTACCATATTCAAAAAAAAATTTAGTTATGAATTTTGCCGGTAAACCACGATGGATATAAACGTTTGAAATGGACATCCACAAACTACTTGCTTGGTATCCGAATTCCCTATATACAGGATATATTGTGACACATTTTTTAATGGCCACATGTGGCGAATGTACATTAAACTCGTGTTTTCTGATAGAACACAATGCCCGGTCAACCGGTAAACACTGTGATTATTTTTAAATCCTTTTTGTCGAGCATCTGCATCCTTTGTGATTTTTCCCAACTAGCAATATATTTAATATAACGAGGTTTGTATTGTTGTCAGAAACGCTACTACCTGGCTTTATTTGTCTTATAAGAAAATACTTTTAATAATAAAAAAATAATAATAAAATAATAGTTTTAATTGCTTTTTGTTAGTTTTTGTTGTCATATTTGTGATTTTTGTGTTTGATAAAACTATCTTCAAAAAGGATAGTTCTAGAAAATAAAGTACGTAGTATAAAAAATCGTAGTATGTATACAATGGTATATAAACAATATGACTGTCAGGGGTATTAGGAGCGGAATATGATAAGATATGTACACTGACGATCAAAGGTGTAACAGGGTGCAACACAAAATTAAGTACATCTTCATATTTTTTTTATTACTGAATAACACTCGAAATTATTTTACATACATTTTTGAATGTTCTCTTAAAAATGTAAAACGATAAAAATTCTGTTCTCTTAAACTAAATATAAAAAACACAGTTAATTTTGTAAAGTAAGCGAAGTGTTACACGTTTGCACTCATCTTCCAAACTCTCTTTTATGTAAAAAAAAGTAACAAAAGTAAAGTATTTAAAATATTTTGTTATTTAACCCGTGTTTATCTAAAATGGAATTATCAAAATTAAATGAAATTTTGAATTTATTAAAAAAAATGAATCCGTTCGGAAAATTGCGAAAAAGTTTGGTATTAGTTATATGACAGTCCAGAGATTAAAAAAGAAACACAATATTGAAGCTTTAGCTCCACATCTTGGTCGGCCAAGAAAAATTGATGATCGCAGTGGTCGTCCTCGTGCCGAAGCTCTAAAAACATTAAATATTGATGCAAGCGAGTGGACACCCCGTCGGTGTTTCAAAAGATTAGGTGCAAAAGCTGCTGTCAAAAAAAACATTTTCTATCAGCAAAAAACATAAAACTGAAGAAAGAATTCGCTAAAGTGTACGAGAATTGGTCTGAAGCCGATTGGAGGAAAGTAAGTAGAACGGTGCTTATTAGAAGTTATTTGCATTCAATGATTAACCTAATATTTGAAGGTCTGATGAGACAAAAATTAATAGATTTGCATCTGATGGTCGATCTTGGTACTGGTCCAAGGACGCTAAAGCTATCACTACTACATGTGTTACGCAAACCATGAAACACGTTGTGGACTAATTATGAAAACGTAGTTTTTCAGCATGACAATGACCCGAAACACCGCGAAGATCGGGAAAAATTGGTTGAATACACAACTATTCGCCATAATGAAATAGTCACCACAGTCTCCCAACTTGCCAAATACCCAAATGTACCAAATGGAGTGCACGATCTCTGGGCAAACCCTCGGAAGCAAATGAAGATAAAGAAAAAAAACAGAGTGCTAAAGTGTAACTTGTGTCACCTTAAAAAATTAATCGTATTTTTGTTATTTTTATAACTACAACTTTTCTTATTATAACTTTTTAATTTCAAGAACATAGTAAATATTTTATGGAAAAACTTTTGTTTTAATTTAGTTGTTAAATAAAATACGCAGGTTTATTTGCTCGTCAGTACTTTTGCTCGTCAGTGTATGCTAGAGTGTTCGATTAGAGACCAGTGTGGATGATAACTTCTATAATATTAAGCTAGTTGTTTATTTTTAGTTGGATCTGCTATTGAAAGTAATAATAAATAAATAAAAAAAATTATTGAATAAAAAAATAAACAGTAAGCATAATAAGTAAGCATAAAATAAAATATTAAAAATTTCTTGTGCCCCTATTATTATTTTCTACACTGTATGTAGTATGTAGATAGATATCTATTAATGGCTACAAATGTAGTTATATTGAAACTAAAAGAATAATAAAACATAAATTGTACTAAAAGATTATCAAATCAAACATAAACGATTAAAAACCCCATAGACTAGTGGATATTCTGCTAGTCTATTTGTCTGGGGGTCACTGGTTCGACTCCTGCCACTACACTGGGTGTTTCTGCAGACAATCCAAAAAGCCTTAAGAAGTTTGTTTGTTTTATAAACAGAAACAAATTAAATACACATTCGAATATTCAAAGAAATAAATACTGGTGCGTTATAAAAAAAATATAAAAAAGGCTGACATTTTTTTTATTATTTCTTATTACAAGAAAAGTAATTGTGTAATGCAGATTCACGAAGCTCTTAAAGAACTAAAATACCTTTTAAACCAATTTTGTAAAAATCCTTGTGTATTTATATGAAAACAAACAAACAAACTGAGAACAAAAATGTCAAGTTGCGATAAACTAGTCGCAAAATTATGAAGTGTTGGCTGTTGGAATAGGCCAGGAGTTGTGGTAATTGAGGGTTGCACAAGGCGAGGGCGTACTGTGTTTCTTTAAGACTAAACTTTAATGTGGTATAATAACAAACGCAGATCTTAAATCGGAAACATTAAGTTTGACGTTTTTAACGTTTCATATATTCTCAAAGTTTTCTGAAACGGCTGCCAATTCTGTGGTTTCTATTTGAATAAATGGATAGGTACATAAGTATGTATGTATATATGTATGTATGTATGTCTTAAAATCACAAAAGGACTTATATTTGAAACTATGGGTAGTCATTAAAACTTTGTCTTAAAATTTAATGGCTGGAAAATCCGGCCGATACGTGAATTTGTAGACACATCCACCGTTTTCAGATGCAAAATAGTAATTTTTTTAAAATTTTTCCATTTTAACTACGTAATAATACAAATTAATTATATACCTACAAATGCAAATTTTCTACGTTATTTTGTACAACAGCTCTCGTTAAAAAAGCAAAAACAAAAGAAAAAATTGTTTGGTAAAAACTCAACTGCTAATTAGAATTGCAAACTCGCGGTTGGGTTTCTAACTAAAAAATTAAACAGTTAAAATATCTGGCTATTTTTAAGATAATTGATTTTTATTGTAGTAAAATTTCAAGAAAAAAATATGCAGTTTACTATTAGATATTAAAGTATTGTGAATCAGTTTCCGTGGAAACCTGGAGGCGTCATTCGAAGTCAATATAGTTTGTTTTTTTTTCAATGTAAAATTGTTATTAAAGTCATGCGTTTAAAAGTAAATGTTGCCAATTTGAAGTTTTAGATAAGTTTAAAAAAAATTTAATGCCTTAAACTCACGATTACATAAACAAACACTTTTTTAATAAATAATTGTTTTATGTGATCCTTACTGTCCATTGTTTAGCAGAAACATTTTATTTATTGGTAAACAAACTAACTTTATGCACTAATGTGTTAAGAACCACATACTTTCGAAACGCAAACTATATACCGTCTGCATTACTTTAAATTAGTTGTACTAAAAAAATAAAAAAGTAATATATTCTCTGTGGCGCGGTACCATGTTAAAATATTGATTTAAAATTATAAAGTTTAAAAAGCTCTTGGAATCATATTAATTTTCGGAAACATTTGATGAGTCTCAGAGGCATATCTTTTTTTTTATATTAATTTTATATATAAAAAAATTTTTAGCTCTTTCTTTTAGTTTTGAATATGTTTAAATTTGTTAAACCTGTTTTCCTGCTAAAAGTGTCGTTCAGTATCCATATTCACATAAAAATGGGAAATAATACCTGTTCATTCATAAGACAACTCAATTCTGTTTATAAGCGATTCCAAAAAAAAATATTTAATTTTTTTTAACTCGATTTGATTTGATTTAATGCGGTCTAAAAATTTGGAAAATGCGTGAAATAAATTTTCTATTCTGGACTCTATCAAGCAAGCAGAATTATCAGATGAAGTTAAAAATAACAGCCTAGTGCCTTCTAACAGAGTTGAGTATTCCAATATCATAGCAATAGCTCATAGATGTTGAAGGAGAACGCTTTGATGATTTCTTATCTCTCGTAAACGAATGCAGTTCAGGGATGCAAAATGAAATTTTAAAATTGTACTAAGTTTTAAGTAAAAGTGTACTTTTTTCAGTCTGATTGTACTTTTTATTTTTTATTAACAATTAATTAAAAACGGACATAAAAATTCATTTGTACATATATCATTTGTACTAAGTACTTATATATTATGTAGACAAAGTCAACAATTAAATTTAATACTTAATTCCAAAAGGTACACAAAAGACTATCAGTTGTTGAGAGCGAAATATGACATTATACTTTATGATATACTTCTTGCTAACAAACTCTTAGTCAAATCTAAATTGTAGCAGCACGAATTAGATGACTTCAGCAAATCCTTTGTTTGGATTATATTAGAGACAGTCCAAACAAACAACCTGTTCCTCTCTTTTGTTTTTATTATATTTTGAAACGAAAATAAATCTCCACATTTGCAGAAGAATATAGGATAGATAATATTCCTCTAGCAATTCTAGGAATATCAGTAACCATTGGTTCGTTTAGTTCGTTTTTCATATCTGATACTTTCGTCCAAAACAAGGCGTTTTCAAACAGGTGTTCTACTTTTTTCCACAAATTAGAGGCTCGTATGTCAAAATTTTTGTATGTCAACATAGGGGTTGAGATGTCAGTTGTCATTGTAATTTTGTACCAGTTGTAAAATCGCCACCATCTGTATAAGTCCCCTTTCACATATCGGCAGTTGAAAGACAGACAGACGAAGTTTGTAGAAGAAAGGGCGAATATGCAGAGTGTGTAGTACACGACCCTTTGTACCGGACATTTTTTGGTTTCTCTTTTGTTGTATTCGTAAATTTAACCTTGTTGCTTTATATCATATTTTTCAAGCCCAAGACGTCTTCTTCGGGAGAGTCTTCTAATGCCAATTTTATGCAATAAACAATGTTTTCCTTTTTTTAAACAAATTTCATTTTTATAAAAATTGTTTTATATGTTTTTGGTAATTTAAGTAAACAACAGAATAAAATAAATACATATGTAATAATAAGTAAACAAACTGCGAAAATAGATGAAAAACGAATATGAAAAAATTTCTGTCTGTCTATTAATTTCCAATATGTAAAAGTTCACAACGAATATAAAAATTCACAACGAATGGTTAACACGGAGTTCCCAAAAAAATAGGATAATGATTTAAAATACTTTCGTGTAATAAAATAAAATTACGAAAATTATGAAATAGTGCTAAATTAGGCATGGGGGTGCTATTGTACTTTTTACTTTCAAATAGTGCTAAAAAAGTACAATTGTACCAACTTTTGCATCCCTTTTGCAGTTAGCAGAAAGTGATACTGATTAAAAATTAATTTGTACCTACATACATATGTATATGTTTTTAAGTTTTATGATTTTTTTATTGTTGTTTTTTAAAAAGGTTTTTTAAAATCATAAAACCGATCCTGTCATTTTACATGGATACTCTATATTTTTACACGCTTTCTTTGCGCGAGTTTTCGAAGAACATACAAAAGTTAGAAAAATGCCGTACCTATTAAATTAAAGTATTTTCTACTTACTTTGAGTACGAGTCGTACTCAAAATTTTGAGTACGAATAACGATAAAATGTACCTTAATCAAGCCGCAAACGGGATTACTTCAGATAACCAAACCTGGAGTTTCTTAAAATGAGTACAAAATTCTTTAATCACGTGAAAAATTTTGAATCAAGTAAAAAATTCTTAAATTAAATTGAGCATTTGAATTCGTCCGTACTTAAATCAATCTTTCTGTACTTCACTTTAGTAAATTTGGGATTACTGTACTTTTAACACTGCTTGGGATTGATTTAAGTACGGATGGGTTAATTTTTCTTTGAGTGTACATACATATACCTATATCGCGTAAAAACAGAATTTTTTTTTTTTTTTT
The DNA here is from genome assembly GCA_956483585.1 of Gymnocheta viridis. Lineage (NCBI taxonomy): Eukaryota > Metazoa > Arthropoda > Insecta > Diptera > Tachinidae > Gymnocheta > Gymnocheta viridis. Next base: position 41,198,104 of record OY101442.1, read on the forward strand.
TTTTATCTTGGACCAGCACTCAGGGGATGACCCCTACACATGCAATGCATTGTGCTGGAACTAGTGGAAAGGGATAGTGATAGATATGAAAGGAAGTGAAGCTTCTTCATTCGTTCTTTACAACTCTGCTTTTTTTTTTCTGCACGTTTATTCGTAGAGCAGTGTTGCAGCGCCTCTGGTGGCGAGGAGGACATTACGAGTTTTGAAGCTGTGTTTAGTTTAGTAGCCACTTCTTTTTATTAATTTTATTTTACTTCGCCGTTGATTGTGCTACTCAGTACCAACGAAGGAGGGCGCTCTGATGTTACATTGGAATTAGTATCAGCTGAAGTTGGTACTGTTCAGTGACCAGTGACCATGCCTTCGCCACTGAAACCTTCCGCCAACAACTGACACACCAATGCACATCAGAGAAATGCGTGGTGTTTTTATTTTATGACTCTGTCTGACACTGGGTTTGAACCCAGGTCCTTCGGTTTGTAGTCAACGTGCTTACTACCTGAGCCAACGCCACCCTCAATTAGAATTAGGTGTTAATGTATTGTTTTGGAAAAAAAATTCGCTTTCTCTTTGACTAGGAAACATAGTATACATAGGTACCTATAATTTCAAAATTCCTATCCAAAAATGATTTAGAATATAGGTATATACCTACATATAATACAAGTTTGTATATAATATACCTAATCCCACATTAAGGCATTTATTATTTTATCAATATTAATAGTGTGATGAAAAGCTTTTTTTTGTGTATGCATTTAAAATAAGTGAAATCTTATTAAAAAAAATATTAAAAACCATCTGGTCGTTAAAAAATATCTATAGCTTAAAAAATTTAATACATTTGCGTCAAAATAGTTTGTAAAAACAGCAAAAACCATTGAAAAACTAAATCTAACTAAAATCTTGATAACATGGCAACACTTTAAAAAGGCGTAGCTGAATCTTGATTGGTTATCAACGGTTGCCACAAATAAACGAATATCGCTCCGCCTTTCAACGTTTTTAAGTTTTCAAATAGCGAACCAATGGGTATTGTTAAAATTGACGCTCGCAAAACTGCCTCGTGCACTTCATATTATAAATTCATATGCAATGGTATTGTGATTGTTATTAAAAGAATAATTTAAAAAATTAATAAATGCCAAAGAGTGCAAAAGTGGTAAAAGTGGAGATAAAAAGTATAAAACAATATTCGTATTTTCTGTATTCTCAATCACTTTAAGTAGGTAAATGAAATAGGTATAAAAATGTGTAAATCGCTTCAAAATTATTTTTATTTATTTCCCGCTTCTTTTCTTTAACATAAAAACAAGAACCGCCAAATAATAAAAACGAAGTCGTTGGCAATTTTAGCCACCATTAATCGTTTTTATTATGTTCTACTTTGAGTGCCAACAACTACGTTCCCAAGTTTATAAGTGTGTGTGTGTATGTATGCTGTTTTTTTTTATCCCTTTTTGCTGTCTCCACCTTGCAAACCATACAACCAATAACAAAAACAACAACAACCTAAGCAAAAAAGAAAAGGCCATTAAACACCACCCTTCAACCTCATCATACTTGTTTATGATTGGCCCTTGTGTAAGTCATATTGTTGTTGGTCTTGTTTTTGCTGTTGTCGTCATTATTATTGCCGTAGTTGTTTTCATTATTATTATTGTTCTTGATGTTGGTTTGTGTGTGTAGTTCTTGCTGCTTGCTTGTTCTTTTTTGTAATAAAAAGCATCAAACACTTACACATGTATGTTGTAAAGAAGTGAATAGGGAAATAAATGAGAAAAAAGTGCACTAATAAGATTTGGATTTCTTTATTAAACACCGCACATGTCAATTTACACGCTCACACTTGCTTGAAGATGGCAAGAACACTTGTGTTGCCATATAAATATTTTTTTAAATCTCTAAAGTGAACAAAAGGAAAGCAAATTTTATAATCGTGATTTTCATTCAAATCAAATTCAGTGCAAATTGGAGTATATTTAAAACACAAAAACTGGCAGGAGGTAGTTATATTAGAAGAGGAGTAATCAAAATCAAACATTATTACTCAATACTAAGGTTTGGGGAATTCAAATTCCCGGGAAATTTTTTTCGTATTTTTCCTTGAAAACGGGAAATTAAAAGTATGCCTACATATGTACATATACATAGGTATAGTGAAAATGATATGAATACATAATTGACAGCGAAATTTATTTTGATGTACATATGTACATACATACATATGTATGTACATAAATATATGAAATTATTTAAAATCGTTAAGATTTAGACATAAATTCACTAACATTACCTTATGTAAAACAATACATTTTTTTATTTACGGCATTCAACGCCAAGCTACCTAAGATGTATTAAAATGCGTTTTAATTATTCGTTTTATGGTTTTCCTAGCATAAATTGCATTTCTAGACACTTTTAGGACAACTGACTATGCATTTCCGTACAAATCCCACATATGTAGGTCTGCACAGACCTGGTTAGCGACAAAAAACCCTTATACCTCCGAGGGTTTTTTTTTTCTTTTTTTTAAAGAGAAGGCAATTAGTATGCCTACCAACCCGCAGGTGTGTTACCTTCCTTGGGAAAGGGATAGTGAGAGAGGACAGATGGTGAAAGAGAGAAAGCTTAATTTTTACAACTCTGATATTGCGCGCTGTGTTAGTTTTTGGATCAGTGTTGCAGCGCCTCTGATGTCAAGTAGGCGCATTAAATGTGTTTTAAGCTGTTGTAGCCATTTTATTAATTATTTTACTTCGCCGGCGATTTTGCTACAATACCGACGAAGGAGGGCGCTGTGATGTCCGCTAGCATACACCAGTATCAATTGCTGCCAGTACTGTTCAGTGACCAGTGTGCTATGCCTTCATCACTTAAACACTCCGACAACAACAAATACAATGTCATACTAATGCACATCTGAAAAATGCTGGAGTTTATGACTTGTCTGAAGCTGGGCTCGAACCCACGTTCTTGGACATTATTTGCTTTGTAGTCAACGCGCTAACTACTTCAGCCAACAGCACCCTCAAAGAATTTTTACAAATGTAAATATTCCAGAAGAATCTATCTGTTGTGACTGAAAAATATTGAATTTGATAAAGCTTTCTGTCATTTGTTAATTTATAAGCTTGAAAAGTCTTATTACAGATCTGTGGAGATTTTTGGGAATAAGAAATTAGCTGTTTTGGGGAATTTGGGGGATGAAAAATTGCAAATTGAAGATGAGGTATAAAATAAAACTGGGAACCCTGCAAGCATAATTTATAAAGATTATTTACTCACTTGCATATTTACTTGTTACTTCCCTTGTGCACTCTCATCTCATCACCACCAGCATCGTCATCAACGTAATTATCATTAGCGCCATCATCAACATCATGTCTGTACATGTTGGTTATCAACGTAATTCTACAGTGTCTCATAGTGAAAATGGTCCATTTGGTGCCAACAACGTCTGTTTTGTAATTTTTTGCTTTACATTTATTAAGGTTTTGTTTGTGATTGTCCTTTTCACAAAACAAAACTGATATTTTTTAAGGAGAATGATGTAGAATTGGTCTAAAGAAGAATTTACAGAAACAAAAAAAATCCCTGAAGAAGTTGGAAAATGCCAACAAAACGTAGGAATAATAGGTATGTAAAAAATATATATGTATATTCATCAAAAAATTTTGGAATTACACCAAAAAGGTCAAATATTTAATCTAAACAAATCAAAGCACGTTATTTTGGGAAAAATAAGAAAGCATGTGTAATTCCTAATTTCATGTGTAATTTTGTCATGATGCATGTGTAGTTTAACTTTTTGCTGGTGACAACACTGCAAAGCAGAACATAAAAAGGGTACGCTATTTTTCATTGTCATCTACAGTCGACCATTTTCATTGTGACATGAGTTGTTCATTTATTTTTAACCATTTTTTTTAATTTTTTTACCAAAAATTTGTTCAGTTTGCAACTAAGTTTTTTTTTGTCATTACCGGATTTTTTTTGTCATTACCGGATTTTTTTTTGTCATTACCGGATTTTTTTTACTTCTTTCGAGGGGACTTATTTCACGGCGCTTTGTGGAAATTCGGTTAAGTGGAAAATACTTAAAAACTATCAAAAAGCTTTCTCAACTAATCGGGCTGGAAGCTACTAAATATTTGCCAGTTGTCTTTTTGTTTAAAAAAAGTCTTTCTTTTAAAATTCATAGTTTGTTGCAGTTTTCTTTTTCGTTGTTGCAATTTTTTGTTAAAAAAAACACTCCATTTTAATTCACTGCCCCACTACTGTATTTTAAGTTGTGTGTAACTAAGTAGTTGCTGTTGTACCTACATACAGGTACATCCATACATAGTTGTTGATTCATTTTTTTATGTTACTGAGATGTGAGTATGTCGCGTGTATTTAGTTGCTGTTGCTGCGATTGTGTGAACGAAGTGAACAAGCCAAAGAACAAAAATAAATTTAAGCACAAGAAAGAAAAAAATGTTTTAAAGTTAAAACAAATTGGCCAATAACTTATACAACATTAACATGCCCGTTGATTCCACGAACAGCCATCACAATTTACACACGACGAATGCGATTACGTTTTTTAGTTGCACCTTCCCCCCACCAAATAAAGGAAACGACCAAAGGCACGACCGACCAAACTAACTGACAGCCGAACTAACCAACCATTCATTCAAACTATCTTTATATGTAAACGGCGTTGCCAGAATGATGATTTTATCATATATTTGATGATTTTTTTTTTCTCAAATTATGATTTTATATTTATAGAAATTATGATTTTTTATTTCAAATCGATTCGAATAACATTCAACAAATTGATGACGAATGACGAGAATTGCTCCACTTCAACTTTAAAGATTATAATTTATTGCATGCAAAGAATATTGAAACTGTTTTTGAAATCATTTTGAATGCAAATCGTTGCGATGGCTTTTCCTTGTTTGAAAAAATTTGTTTACACAGTTTTGTCAACGCCAGTAGCAACAGCTAACATCGAAAGAATTTTTTCTCAAATCAATATCAATAAAAACAAACTAAGAAATAAATTAGATAAACCAACATTGTGTAGTATTTTAAGGACCAACGACTTTTTGAAAAAATCTGAGCGAAATTGTACAAATTTTGAACAAACAAAAGAAATGAATAGCAAGATTAATAAAGAAATGTATAATGGAACCATATAAAATGTATGAATTTAATTTAAATGCGTTATTACTCTAATTATAGGCTTTTAACTTCAAATTTGGTCTTTTCCAAATCGAATTAAATTTTTTTAAAAAAGGTATTTTAAATTTTCCAAAACAAACTCCGTGTTTTATAAATCAAACCCAACATTTTTCAAACTAAGTTCGGCATTTTAAAAACCAAAATCAGCCCGATTTAGATAAGCCTGATTTTGATCTTTAAAATACCTGATTTTGATTTGAAAAGGGTGAAATTGAAGTTAAAAATCTTTATATGCCTTATAACTATGAATATGCAATAAATATTCCATGCTATTTAATTTTATGTCCACAAAAAAGCATTATTGTTTTAGTTTGATTAAAATAAATTTGAACTGAATTTAATTTCAATAAAATCACCTTTAAAAAAAGAATTTTTTTATGCAAAAAAAAGATTTTTTTTGTTCGACTCGAAGATTTTTGAAAAATATATGTATATGGCAACGCTGATAGTGATACATAATACTGTTTGGATTAGGCATAATGAAAAAAAAAAATTTAATTAGTCTCGGTTCACAAAAGATTTCTCTCTTTAATTTTCGCTAATACTCCTTTAAACTTTCATTCGTGATTACACATTGAAATTTTTTGTAATGAAATTGTAGATTTTTGCATTATTCACATTCAGTGTTGTCATGTTTTTTTTTAATTTTGAAAAAATATTTTTTCTTACCAATAATTAAAAAACAGTATAAGTGTGTGTGTTTTTATTTTTATTTTAATAAAAAACGTAATATATCGCACTTGTTCTTCTAAAAAGAGTCAATTAAAAATTTATAAATTTTCAGTAGCGACAAAAAACCATTTTTTTACACTAAATACTTTTATATCAAGAAGAGGGATACAGATTTATTTTTAGCCTCCCTGCCAAATGTCTAGCGGAATATTGCCTGCCAAATGAACACAAATATCGCCAATATAATAAAACATTAAATTTGAGCTAAAAAAATATTTTTTGCTTACATTAATAACAGATCATTTATAAAAGTTACATTGGTTTACTATAACATATAAAAATACTGGCGTATGAAAAATACCCAAAGATAACTTATTCCAAAAGATCAATCTAAACAAGATAAATTAAACTTGAACATGAAGATCAAAATAGCAATTTAAATCTCTTAGAGCCACTTTTTGACTTTGAGATTAATCGTAATGTTATTCTCTAATTAGCTAATCTGGCAATTAAATTAATTTAGTATCAAATGATTTTACATAATGTTTTTGGGTGGTGGTTTAAAACCTGTAGTATTATCAAATTGAATAACAAAAAAATGGCAACATTTTTTTTTAAATGTCAAATTTTTTATTAAAGTCAACATGTTTTTTTTAGAGAAGAAGAATAAAATGCGAGTATTTGATCATATTTACAAGCTAGACAATTTTAGAGTGTTGAACGAATTAATTTTTTTTCGGCGAATTTTACAACTTGTGAGGTGGAATGCCCTTGTTAATTATTTCTAAAACTCGTATGGTGAATCTTTGGACGACCGAAAACTTTGAATTTATAAATTGACACAGAGAATTTATAAATTGAAGTGATTTCGTAGCGTTCTTATTGTTCTTGATTTTTTCGTAATTATTATTTTAAAGTTTTTATATACAGTACAACCCTGCATAATCCGGATAGAGATAGTTTCAGCTACTGTCCGGACTAGTGGATCATCCGGACTATAGTTAAAATAAAATTTTAAACGCAATACATAAATGGAGGTCTCAGAGCTGAAGTGAACCAAGTCACAGAAAGACATTTCGAAGATATGTATATTGAGTTTCAGTAAATGAACTGTCATAAATTACATATAAAATGTGTATATATAATTTATTTTTATAACCAAAAAGAAAAATAAGAATTCACGTGTATTTAATTTGTTTACAGAAAACGTAAAGAAACATACTAAAAGTGACGAAAAATATTAATTAATTTTGAAAATTAAGAATTTATTTTTGTTCAATATGTAATTTATGTAATTTTAATTAAGGGTGGCGTTGGCTCAGGTAGTAAGCACGTTGACTACAAACCGAAGGACCTGGGTTCAGACCCAGTGACAGACAGAGTCATGAAATAAAAACACCACGCATTTCTCTGATGCGCATTGGTGTGCCTTTGTGTCAGTTGTTGGCGGAAGATTTCAGTGGCGAAGGCATGGTCACACTGGTCACTGAACAGTACCAACTTCAGCTGATAACTAATCCCAATGTAACATCAGAGCGCCCTCCTTCGTTGGTACTGAGTAGCACAATCAACGGCGAAGTAAAATAAAATGAATAAAAGAAGTGGCTACTAAACTAAAACACAGCTTCAAACCTCGTAATGTCCTCCTCGCCACCAGAGGCGCTGCAACACTGCTCTACGAATAAACGTGCAAAAAAAAGCAGAGTTGTAAAGAACGAATGAAGCTTCACCTCCTTTCATATCTATTACTATCCCTTTCCACTAGTTCCAGCACAATGCATTGCATGTGTAGGGGTCATCATCCCCTGAGTGCTGGTCCAAGATAAAAAATAATAAAAAAATGTAATTTGATAGCACTGTTTTTAAATTCTTTTAAAAATAAAATATCCTTATCTGTCGCTTTGGTTTGTTCAGCCCATAAAATAGCTTTTGGAAACAGCTCGCCACGCAAACTCAATTAAACTAAAATATTTTAAATGGTAAAATGAAAAAATTTTACTGAGAAAAAAGAACACTTTTCTAGACTAGAGAAGAAAAATGTCTAAACTGTCCGAAAGTAGATTTTATCAGTAAAACATTCAACCTTGTTCCACTTAGCGTCGTCGTCATCAATTTATTATCAATATCAATTTTTATCGACGTCGTGATCAATCGATATAAAAATTGTATTCCATAACAGCTTGTTCGTTTTTTAAAGCACATCTCTAATAATTTAGACAGTTGGTTTGTTTTGTTTTCAGTTTTTATTGAACAAATTTCCTGATAACTTAAAACAACTAAAATGTTTTTGTTCCTGTTTGTAATTATGATCTGAATTATGAGAAAAATGGTGTTACAAAGAAGATTAATAAGGCAGAAATCAAACATATTTCAATTATCTGATTCTCACATTCAATAAATTGCACTCCCTGAACAACTCCTTCAGGGTTTAGTTGATTCTGTAATTGAAGCAGGTTCGCCACATGTTCTTTCGGGGGGGCTAAGTATTATTTGTTTATAAATTCTGCCTTCAGTACAGGTGCACTCTGCATTGCTTGTGACTAATTTTTTTTCACTTTAAATTTTAAATCCCAACAAACCTTTAAGAAAAATTTTACCATTAAAATTTCTTACCTTTTGTCAACCGTTACCTTCTCTTTTCGGTGGACCAAGGGCATATAGTATCGTTGAAATTCTTTCCCACTGCTCTTTACAATCACAAGGAAGACCTGCCTTATTGAAAACCTTTGGCAAGTGAAGGGTTCTTGTCCATCTCCTCCACTTAGTTATTGCATTGGCCAGTGTTTGTAATTTTTTTTTTCAATTTTTTATAATTCAAGATTATTATTGAAAAAAATTTAAAAGAAATAAAACTGTTTCGACACCAATAAGAATGACGACAAAATCAGAGTCAATTTATATCGATGTCGACGTTAACATTGCGTACGGCATACCAAAAATACATCGACGCTTATCGATAATATTTGATATTGACAATGGGCATACCGGTTTACAACCATCGACACAAACGATATCGTTTCGTATTGATGACGCTAAATGGAATAAGGGTGATTGTAATACCAGATTTACCATCATTCGCACGATTTAGTTGGTGTTGTTAAAACAAATTCCTTACATAAAAAAGCAATATTTTTAACATTATTCTATATTACTGAAATCATAAAGATATAGCCAAGAATATCGCCAAGGATTTCAAATATAGCCAAGAAAATCGCCAATCGCCATTTAAAAATTTTCATCGCCAAAAACAAATTTTTATCGCCATATCTGACAACACTATATACGATGAATAATTCTACATTCGTACGCATAAATCACATTTTCTGAGTTGTAACGTTGTTCAAGTACATGAGCGATATATGTATAATGAAACTTGATGATTTATTCAATAACAAGACTCAAATCCTATAGAAATTAAGTGCCAATTTAATGCTTATTTTGAAAATTTAATTTCCTGTTTGTCATACTTGAGTCTTAACTAATTAAAAAGAGAAATGCTGTAACTTCTAGAGTGTATAAACTGCACTTTTAATCTGCAATAATTAACACTAAAAGTTAAAAAAGCCGCTGGTTTGTTTCAGCTTGCCTACTTTTGATTTTTCTCATGAAGTTTTTAAGTGAAAGAAAATAATTCGTCAACAAATACCAAGATTCGTAAAAAGACCAAAATCGATGATTACATTCGCTGTTTTGTTGTTGTTGCAATGTTTTTTTTGTTTCCCCGTAGATTGGTGGTAGCAAGAGCATGAGTGTAAATGTCGCACAACATTCATAATGTAAGTAAATATACGTACATACTCATACGTATGAATACACGTGCAGCATAAAATATCATTACGAACGTGCTGAGCTGTGTGAAGGTGCAATAACGACGACGATGACGACGACAAGAACAGCAGTAAATTGTTAGACAGTGGTTTACTTAGCGTTTACGCATGCTACCGCCAATTCGAAAAACTCAACACACACATCTTTTTACTAATACCCCCATATTTTTCGCAATAGCAGCTCCAGTGGCAGCTAAATTTACATGCGAGTGAAAATTTGGCTCTTGCATGCCACTAAATGTCAAAATGATAAACAATGTTACCCTGTTAAACAGTTAATGCAACTTTCCTGGATTACTATAGAACTGTAATAAACTATAATTAAAGTTTCATCCTGTTGAATTAATAATTTTGTGGTTTTAATGAATAACAGCGCATGTCTAAAAATCAAATTTTACAGGGGATCCAAAATAAGTTATTGTTGAACCTACGATCTTAGAATTGAAATTTGATTTTTTTATACAATACTGTATAATATACACCTAAATATTATTTAGGTTATGACAATATTCCAATTAATTTGTATTACATATTTCGTTATGGATCAGATCCCACAACAATTTGAAAAGAACAAACCATTTTAGACATCGAAATTGTGTTCTAAAAAAGAAAAACTAATGAAAATAATGTCAGTTGTGACCAGACAAAAGAAAAAGCAAACACAATTGCGATTGTGATTTGTTATTAACTAAACAAATATCAACATATAATTTTTAAATGTGTTCAGATAATATGATGTATGTTGCGCTGTGTTTTTAAATAAGAAAGACATTTTTCAGAAAGCCGATCTTTGTCAGCATACTACGTTAGTGTTGAAACTTATTTGAAAAAATGTAGAAGTTGTGTTAGAAAAAAGTGATATAGGTCCATATTTCTTTAAGCTATTGCATAGCTTTTATCGCGGCGACCGAATCAAGAAATTCAGCAACGAAAAAAACCCAACACTAAGTTTGTTTCTTAAGTCTTTTGTTGTTTAAAGCATTTGAATCGCCTAGCGTATGTTAACCCCTAAAGTATGCTATTGATTTCATTAACATACAGTATTGCCAGAACAGATTTTTACATGTAGGAAAACACAAAATGGCGTACTTACGAGCAATATTGGTTGACAGAAAATGATATACACAAACAAACAGACAATTCGTAGTTTTTTAAGCGGTATTTTCCAGATATTTAGAGGATATCAAGTCTCAAACTTATGTTTCTTATTTCAGTTACCATAAACATATAGTTTCAATGATAAAAATTCCTGAATAACCTACATGTATTGTAAGATAATAAAAATATTTTAAACGATATTAACTTCTCATTTATTCAATAAAAGAAAAAAATTATTTTCTTAACGGTCAACACGCTCAAAAAGTGTAACTTGAATTAATATCAAAGAAAAAACTTGAATTAATATCAAAGAAGAAAAAAATACGGAATAAAAAATATTGCATAAGTTGATAAAAAAATGCTATGCAATAGCTTTGCCGCGGCAGTCCCCGAGTGCCACTCGTCTTTTAAAAAAGGACTTAAAATGTAAAAATTTTTTATCATAAATTTGAAATGAGAAAAATTGGACATAAGCTGTTATTCATGAAAACAACAGAATTAACACTTATTTCTTCAGATTTGCATTTGCACATACAAAACGGCAGTGTGTTAATTATAGAGCATTAATATAATTAAAATAATAATAATAAATGTTAACAGTTTCCCCAAAAATATGATTAAGTCGGTAACTCTATTTTGTAAACAAAACAAAAAGTTAAAATGGCGGTAATCGAAAAAATGTTTACCCTTCGGCGACATTTTGAAAATGAACTTGCACTCGCATGTGTAAATGCAAAAGCAAATGGTAAGAGTTTCAAATTTTTCGAACAATCTTCCGTTGATAATATATACGTATATATACGTTGATAATATATGCCGCTACTTGCATGTGTAATTGCAGCGTTAGTGCATTTAAGAAAATCTCTTAACGCTACACAACTAGAGTAAGTTCGGGAATACCTCACATTATTTATTTTAAAATACACTACAATTATTAGGATAAAATATGGCAATTTCTATAAGTCATTAAAAAAATACACTGTGTACAGCAGCGTGTGCGAGGGATTGTGATTTTCTAATGGAAATATGGTCATAAATGTCATAAACAAAATTGTTGCCAATGTGTCTCAGTAATAACGTCTGCTCACTTATAAATTTGAAATTACTGAAAACATTTATTTTCAAGTTGACAGATACTTGTCACTGGGCAAAAAATAAAAGTCAATCATACAACTAATAAATATTGTTTATTACTTAGTCATGGCATTGCTCACAAAAACGAATCGTGATTTATTAATATTCTGAGAACTAAAAACTCAAGCTAGCTTTCTTCGGCTTCGTATTTTTAGTTTTCCGGAAAAGTTACTGAATCACATTATCCCCCTGTACTAGAATATCCGAAGTTACTTAATGTTCGTCGTTTCATTTCGTATGAACTGAATTAGAAATTTGATAAAAATAAAGTATTTTCTATGTCGCAGTTCAGACTATGAAAGTTTTCTTTCTGAAATTTTCTCTAATTTTCTTTTGAACTTTCATTAATGTCTGCACATTGAAATTTTTTGTAATGAAATTCAAGATTTTTGCATGTTTATCTTTACATTCTTTTTTTTACACAAATGAAAAAAATAAAGCTGTTTTTGGTTCGAGTCTGTCAAAATTTGATTTTGATTTACTAACACACACCCAGACTATTAAAAAAGCACACTAACATTTGTTTCAAATGCAAATAAGAAAAGGAAAAGAAACAAAATTCCTTATAGAACAGAAAATGCCACTATTTTGCCATTTTTCTTTTGTGCTTTTTGACAGCTTCGAACCTAAAAGCAGTGTTATTGTAGCTTCGACACTACCTGTATTATTCTACCATGGCTGCAGCCATTTTCAGTTTGACAGTTACGAATAACAAAACACAAGAGAATTTCATAGTACACGAAAGAATGTACCCATTTTCAAACTTTTCTCCCCGTACACTAACAAACTAACACTTTCAGAAAGAAAAATTTGGTAGTGTGAACCGCGACTATGCAAACGAAACCAAACTTATCTTTCAATTTAATATTTTACATATCAGAGAATCACAAAATATTTACTGCACATAATTTTTTTATTTCTAAGAGAAGTTCATTTAAAAAAAGACATTGACGAAACGACAATCATTATTATCAATCATCATTTGTTACCACGTCTGGTTAGTACTACAGAGTTAAATGAATATTAAAATATTTTTAATTATTAAATTTATTATACGGGACAGGTCTATAGATATCTTATTTCAAAGAATTTTAAATATTTTTGTTTGTTGAGGGGTTTTAGCTATGAAATTACATGAATTTATGTAATTATATATGTATATAGGTATTTACTCAATTGTAACCACTGTATTTGTTTGTCGGATTGTTTATACATGTAGAATGGGCTTTCATCCACAGAAATTGAATTGAATCGAAATGCTTTTTAATATTAAAGGCGCCGACTGACAACATTCTCACTGTTCGTGTATGCAGCAGATAAACAAGTAGAAGCCGATGGCAGTCAGCCGCCCATTTATACAACTTGCACCGGCTCAAAAACAGCCGTCGACTTTATCGTTCACGACGGGGCTGTAAATTTGTATACGCTTACTATTATTTATCTACTCATAAACTTTCGGCATGCCGCCGCCGCCGACTTAAAATCTACTCAGGCGCCGCTATCAATAATTTTGCTTCGGCTTGCTTCTATGATGTGCTGTTGGTCTTCTTCTTTTTAAGTGCTCGTGTTTGTAAAATGTTGTTGCTGTTTGTTGTTTTTTTTACATTATTTTTATTGTAGTTCATATGATTAGTCATACGCACACACACTAGCAATCCATTCAGTTCAGCTAGCAGGGATGGCGAAAGTGGTTTTAAAAGTGCACTTTACTTTCACAGTACAACACATGAATTTGGGACTCAACTCTGAGAATTGCACGTGAAAGCAGCCCCAAAAATAAGAACTTCTGCATCATTCGTTTTAAGTTGGCCATACGAATTTAATGGCCATACGAATATTTTTTGTTCATGTTGGATTTTTAGCACTTTTTTCTATATTTTAACACTATTATATCTCGGTGTATCGTACGTATACTTGTTATTTTCCATATTAAAATATTCAATGTTCTTCTAGTTTTAAAATGTAAATAAAATTATTAATGCAGCCAATTTGACAAGCGAATGCTGCAGAAGTTCTTATTTTTGGGGCTACTTTACCTGCAATTCTCAGAATCCCCAATCAATGAGCTGAAAAATGTACTGTGTTTTCTGGCTTTGCTAGCTGATGCTTGTCTATACTCGCTGGTGTATGTGTGTCTGCTATAAGTTGGCGTGTAGAAAATGATTGAGTTCAATATTATTTTCATGTTTTATTTATTATTTTTTATGATAAAGCAAATTATATCAGGCATTTAAAATGTTATTACTATTTCTTCAGTTGTTATATTTAATATTATTTTATGTAACTCTTCTCAATCGCTCTTAATATATTTTATTTGGTGGTTGCTTATACATAAAATTTGTAGGGAAATGAACTTCGTTCGTACCGGATGGCTTAATGAAAATCAAAGAAAAAATGTCCATTCAATTTTAAATATGATATAAATGTAAAAGGCAAAGATCGGCAATAATAATAAATTTCACGATATATTATGGGGTCAGTTTTCCGCACCAGGGTCACAATTGTTTACATTTTAAAGAAAATTTTCGTTTTGAATAAAGTAACTTTAAAAAATGGCTTGATATTTTATAAGACAATGAACGCAAAGCATGTATACTGCGAACATGTTAATGCTGTTAAAACGGTCCCACGTTATGAAACCATTATTTTGAAGCACAATACACAAATCCTTGTACATAAATCCTTGTTCAGAAACACATGGCTTTCAGCAAAAATGATATATGTATAAAAGGACATGAAGAGGAAAAAATTCTTCCTGACTATTGAAAAAAATTAGTCATATCAACTTTGGAGAGATTTAAAATTTTTATAAAGAATAAGACATTGTAAAAAATAAAAATTTTACAGAAATTAAGTAAATTTACAAGATAATGAAGCAGTCAGAATTTGACTTATGGCGTTTTCTTGTCTAAAAAATGTGCAACATTTATTGTCCGTTTTATTGAAAATTTGCAATATAATGATTTTTTAAATAGTGAGTTTATTAGAAATTATTGTATCATTACTTTCGAGGCAATATTTTAGTCTTAAGATAACTTTGAATAACAAAATTTTGATAAAACGTAAAAAAATTTAAAACTTTTTTAGAAAAGAAAACGTCGTTACTCACTTTTTCTCCAATCGTTTAAGTTTTTTTGAGTTATTTCTATTGTCCGATCGACCATTCTGTGCCGGAGTTCGCCAAAAATTCCACGTTCGGTTGATGATCGGCGTTCGGAAGTATTTTCCTCTAATATCGAACTTTGCACACATTTTTTGTAAATATTTGCATTTCATTAAAGATTGGCAAAAATAAATCACTAAAATATTAAAGTACGAAAAGTACATCGTTGTTAATAAAATGAAACAATTACGTTACCATTCAATAAAAACGTTTGGCGTAGAGTTGGGATTCCAACTTCAACCTTTTTCCTCCTAAAATTTTTAAAGTTCTAAAAATTTGGTAAGAGATCTAAATTGGGAAATTATAATATCCAAATTTGGTACTATACTAAAATTATTTACATTTTCTAAACTAAATTTACCAGGGACATACATAACTCTTGTAACCAATATTTGAAAAAATCCTGAAATAATATTTTATCACGAATTTTTAAAACCTGGGGGCAAATTACGGCATTCAATATCGAACCAAATCCCATACAAAATTTTTTGAATTTTTTGCATATACGTATTTATTTTTGGAAATACATATAGTTGGTTTATAGGTCATTTTCTGCTCTGAAAATTCTACTAACTGACTTACGCTGCAGGTTATCTAAGCGAACATTGATTTCATTGCAACTTAATTCACCAGCTTACATAGACTCTAGGGGTATAAATTATACCCATTTTTCGCAAATATCAAAATGTCCTTAGCATAGTCGAATAGTCCATTGAAAATAATTAAAAAAATTATATTAATTTTTCGCGGTTTTCAAAAAAGGTCACCCACAAAACGAAGTTTGAAAATTATTATTTTTTATTTTGTATTTATACATTTAGTCAAAAACTCACAATATCTAAAGATTTGCGAACTGTAGCCTGGCCATAGAAGATAGAAAATATAAAAAATCTTTTATAATGGTAATAAAAGACCAATAAGAATAAAAATCTTTCATAATAGTTACCAAAGACAAAACAAAAATAATAATAATCTTTCATAATGTTTATGGCAGGACTACAATTTTCTGGGCAATTTATATTTATTATTACAGAAAAAATTTTTTTTCAGTTACTTTTTCCATAACCTATTGCATTATTAAAAAATATTAACAGTTATTTCGGGTTCCTGAAATTTACCGAATATATTTAAATTTTTTAAGTCGACCTTAGTTTTAGAAACTTAAAAAATATGAAGTACATGAGAAAACAAAACATTTTCGCAAAGATTGTCTCTAATCAAGGATTTAAAATTAAAGAAAATCTGACAATTGTACTAAAAAAAATTTTGGTTGGCATCCATCGATGAATTGTTCAAAAAAGGTATAATTGCACTAACTTTACCGTCCCTGGTTGGGAATGACGTTGGTGATGCTGGTTGTTGCATTCAGGCATAAAAAAGAATCACAAAGAAGTTTTGTTGTTGTTAATCGTGTGTTTGTTTTTTAACCTTTTTAAGAAATGTTTTGTATCAATTCCAAATATGATTTTGTGTAAATGTTGATATTTAATTGGAATGTGAAGAGATATACTCGAATAAATGTCGTTGCCACATGAATTATTTTAGAATTTATTCGAGGAGTTTTTTTTTAAAGATATGCTTCAACGAACTTTTTCTAAAGTCTTTTCGACTTGACCACGGCATTCGATGTAATGGTCGTAATTTCGGTTGTCGTATTGTCGACTTCGACTTCCACAGCGTGTACTGCATTAAAGAAGCTGACAAAATCTGCTGTCTCGGAAGTCTTCTGACTATAACAAGCAGGTGGTTCTGCAGACGACGTAAAAAACCAAATAAAAATCTTGTAAACATTCATTTGGTATCTTAAATCTCATATGGCGATCAGCACATATTTCGAAGAGAACCAAGGTAAACATACTTAATTCCTGCATAAAAGCATTTCTTCTTTATCGATGTGAATCGTGGGTGCATTGCAGTACGATGTTGACTCGCTACAGGTATGCGTAAATCGCTCGCTGCCAACGGAGAATATTAAAAATATTCTGGCCAGTTACGATATCCAGTGAAGGGCTATGAGTTCAAACCTCCCAAATTTCCGTACTCGTCGAGATCTGAAAAAGAAAATTGCGCTTCCTAGGGTATACTCTACAAAAGCCCGTTGACAATGACAACGACAAGACAAGCTCTCGAATGGAACGCATAAAGGGCCTTTCACACTATAATACTTTGTATTAACACTTGTCAAAAACTGTAATAATACGTGCAAATGTAATAGTGTGAAAGCAAAATGTTAATAAAATGACAAATAATACGATAATAAATTTGATATACCATAAGACTTGGCCATTTTTCGAAATTTTTCTAAACGATAAGATTTTTCATTTTATCAGAGTTGAATTTTCATAAAAGCAAATTAAACGGTCGATTGTTTCGCCGCCGATGGCGTGCCGTCTCTAATGGATTTTTTTTGTCATACACAGGCTCAAAATTTGGAATGTGTATCACACCACCAATGAAATTTTGTGTTATTTAATACTGTGCTTTGATATATTGTATATACATATATATTTTAACTGCTAAACATATCAAAAGACCGGTACGTTCGCCAGCTACATGGAACTGCTCAGCCGCCGCTTATTTTCTACTCATTTTTTCATTTTACTTGAGATCTGATGGCGTGAAAACAAAATGTAATGGTACGTTAGATTTTTTTACATTCGCAACAAATCTCGTTAAATTTCTTTCACACAAAACTCGATGAAAATCTTAAGACTTGTATTATAGTGTGAAAGGCCCTTGAAGGAATCCATACCAAATCCAAACCATCTCACACCTGGCGACGCCAAATCGAATTGAAGAGCAGGAACGTGATAAATACACTTGCATCGGACAAAGCAGAATGGAATAAATTTGGTATCGCCCTATTCTCCTTGTTGGAACTACGAGAACTTATAATGATGTATATATGTACATAATGAGTGCAATCTTGCAGGCGATCCAGCTACCTATTTATTTTGACCTATTGAACTATCTTCCAGCCCCCCGCTGCAAGTTTTTCTAGTTATTTACGCCATCAGACATGCGTCTGATTTGTTTTCTATAGAGCGAAAAATTATACCTTCAGAGAAGTTTTCTTTATTACTTAGAGCTAGTTTATTCGTTGCGTTTTGCCCTTACCTTTTAATTGTGGTACGTCGCTGAACGCCTTTTTACCCATTTCGTCTGGTTATTGAAAAAATGTTGCATACAGTACATATAGGATATAAGAAACTTTAAAAGTGTCAGAAAATTCTTTCTTATTTGCGGTTTTTTCTTATGAGCAGTTATTGTTTATAATAAAGGTATTTCTTATAAACATGTACTTACATATATGGACATAAGAAACTTTTTTCTTAAAAGTGTTCCTGCAAGAAATGTCAATAGTTAAACTGTACTGACTTACTATTGACACAGTCAGCAGTACTAGTCAATTATAATATCCCAGACAATGCTATTTACTATAGACATTTAACATGTGCGTGTCATTGAAAATCCACTACTGACATTGGTACTATTGACTAGGTAGTTCTTTTGGAACCACATCTAGACATTGGAACCAGTGATGCACTAGTACGTTTTATTAACTTTAGTCTGCATTATGGGTACTTTTCTGAACTAGATGTCAATAATGAATATGTAAATTTGATTAACTTTTGGAGTTTAATTAAAGAAAATAAATAAAACACTTAAAGGCGCTAATTCATAACAGTCGTTTGAAAAATATATGTACTAAAAATAAGGACTAATTCATTTCAGTCTTTTTAAAGTTTACTTATAGTGACATTGACGCCAAATAGTCACCAAAATAGTATACTGAAGTGGTCACTTGGGGACACACGCCCCCAGGTTTCCTTCAGGGTGTGTATTCTATAAAACATTCATATGTACATATTTCTTTTCTTATTTGTGTTCATCTTTTACACGCAAACTAAAAGCTATAGTTCAACAAACGCATAGTAGTATTGCCCGAAAGGAAAAATTTCTCATATGAAATCTTTTTTCATATCTTTTATCTTCTTTGGTATTTCGGAAAAATTTAAAATTTTTATATATTCAGTGTTGCCGAAAAAAAATTTCTAATATAAAATTTTTTTCATTCATCTTTGCTGTTTGAAAAAAGTTTCTTATATCAGGTTCTTTCCTATATACGATTTCTTTTATAGAAAATTATTTGTATGGAAAATATAGAAAAAGACATGGTGTTTTTGGTCCACTTTCTTATAAGCGGTTTTTTCTTATATGCGATGCGCTTATATCCGGTATCCACTGTATCTTAAAAGAGAAATAGCGGATCATAAGGGATGGGACAATGATTTGTAACCAAACCGCTATTTCAAAAAATCCTTAACCCCTCGTCTTGACTGGCAATAAAGCAATAACGCCGGTAGAATAACGGAACAATATTACTTATTGCTTTGCTATGGGTAATCGTATTTATGTTAACACACAATTTACAAAATTTCAAAAAGAAAGGTTTGATAATAAAGAAGAAGAAACTGAAAGACTTTAAAATTTTATCTGAAAAACTCATCCTGAAATAAGAAATTTTGCATTTTTATGTACATACTTGATAAAATATTTTCTTTTTAACTTACGTTTTTAATACTTTTTAATAATTTATTTAATTTTTTTGCAAAAAATTTCTTCTTTTTGTTTTATGTCGCGTCTTTTTTTTCTTTTATTTGAAAATGTCAAACGGTTTATGACGTTTTATGTTCGCAATAATTGTCAACGAAAAACTGTTGACAATTATTGCCGCAAATATTGCCAAATACGAAAAAGATGCGTCTTCACTGGACATAACATAATCTTGACATTTGCTATGTCAATGAATTTATTGCCAGTCAAGACGGGGGTATATTGCAAACTTTTTTTAGTAAAGAAAACGCCACAAAAATTCATTTTGGTGATCGATTGTAGAAGAAGCTGTACGAACTTGTATGTTATTTATACTGCAATTCGAAAGAATTTTGTTTCGAATCGAGTAAACCGTCAGTGACAAAAAAATCAACGTGTAAAACAGCACTTGTGAACAAAAAGGCTGGCAAAATGGAATGAATACTTTGATAACATCAAAAATGCGGGTATAAACATTCACACACATACATACATATACATATATACATACATATGAATGTTGTATGTTTTTTGTCTGTGAATATGTTACGTATGGATAGTCGTATCTTTCAATAACTGAGGATGATGAGAATTTTATGGTAGTGCCCTTGAATTTATTTCATAATAAAACCAAACAAACTTGAAAAAAAAATTAAAGCTAAAAACCAATTTTGTTTTTCTTTTTCATTTATTTTAAGGATAAATTTGTTCTCTCACATGTTTTGGGGGACGAAACACAAAAAACATTGTTGTGACGTAGTTTCTATAAATATAAGGAAAAGATAAAAGAAAAAACAAAATTGCTTGACAAGAAGAATCAGTAAAAGTAAATGGAAAAGGGGGAGTTAGTTGAACTGCAACGTATCATTTTCCAATTTATACAAAATACATTTATTTTTACTTGTCTTTCTATAAAAAGAATTGAGTTGTTGTAGTAAAAATCTAGAGAGCATTTTAGGAAAAGTGTTGCCGATGTGAAGTTTGTTTGTTTCTGTAGCGAATAAAAGACAAATGAAAAAAAATGTGAGAACAAAATTATGAAGGGTCTGTTTGCATATTACTTAAGGCCATTTCGCAATGCAACGCTTATGTTATTGTTCTTTGCAAAACATAAAAAACAATAACAATTTATTATATCAGGGTTGCATTTTTGTTAATTTACGTAATATTTACTTGTATTATAGATAGTGTGAAATGGCCTTTAATGCATCCACTGGGGAGAGGGTTGAAAATTTGTTACGGATTTATTTAATATCCTTTAATTTTTTTTAATGCGATACAACGAGTCAGTGGAAGGGAGTCAAAATCAGCACAAATGGTGTTTAATAAATGTGAACTGCCAAAAAATCTTAGTTTCTAGTGGTTGTAATCCAAAGTGATTTCTATTTTTGCTAAAGTTGGTACCGTTTTTCTAGTCGGAAAGAATTGGATATGAGACAATATTCTAAAGGAACAAGATTAAAATTAACATGAATTAATTTCAACTTACACGGCAGAACAGAAACAACTTTGTTTTTTTGGGAGCCGCTACACTCCCATCATCAGTGACCATGTGTGTTTCCATGTGTAACCGCCACAATTTACTTGAGAATTGGATATTTGGTGAATTCGTATATGCAGTGCAATCTTTTTTCAAACTATTGCAGCAGTGAATAAAATGTTAGAGAGGTTTCTGAATTGCAATTCAGCACTCACAATTGTTTGCATAAAAAAATACGTGACAAACTTTCATTATTGCACAATTGCTGCATTTACGAATTCACTCTTATTTTCCAGTTTTTTAATTCTTGAAATTCTTGTGAAATTACAAAAGTCTTTCGAATTTGCAATTTTTATGGGATACTGGTAATTTAAATTAGTTTCGGCGACGTTGTTTCCCGATTTCTTTTTAGCAATATATATAAGTTAATGTGTATTCTTAAATGCAGAAAATTTGTGTAACATGTTCGCAGAATATTGTAACAGAAATGAAATGCTGCCGCACTTGCGGAAATGTGTAGCAGCATTGTTAATTGTTTGACGAACAAATGTGCTGCCAACGAATGTAACCTTATATTATTAGTTTTAGGAATTTTTAACTATTTAGCATTTACTGTGATTTATGTACATAAGTGATTATTTTATTTTTTAAGTTTTAAAGTTTTAGATATTTACAACACACATTTTAGATCATTTTCAAGCTTTTCCTATCACAAACGGGAAATACGTAACAAATGTTGGTCGTTGTTAATAACCAAAACGGCAACTTTGTATAAGAGTTTTATCTATAAGTGAGTGTGATAAAATCGTGGGTGGTGGGCAAATGATGGTTTTATGAATGAAGTTTTTATATAAGGAGAACTTTTATATTCTATTGCAGGGTTGGAAAATAGTGACTTCAAATTTATTCCTAACAAACTGGTAAATATTTTTAAAGCAGTTCATCTTGTTTAATCATACTAAAAACCTTTAAAAAATCAATTACTCAATTATCGTGTAATAAATACAAAGTACTGTAATGGATCGTAGAGAAAAACTATACATCCAGCATTCCGCAAGTTGTTATAAATTGAAATACATTCGATTGTATACTATTGTGCCAATAGGAACATTTAAAATAAAACATTTAAGCGTATACAACTTGCATCCGATTCGGATTAGTATTTTCCTATCGAATTGTAAAATTAGATGTACACTAAAAGAATAAAATAAAATTTAGCCTTCGCACTAGCATCTGATTAGTTTCAATTATGAATTTCATTTGTTTTCTGCTGTCTTTTTTTCGTTATTTTTTTCCAATTTGTTCCTTTTAATTCAAGGCCTTGTTAATCTACCCTGCTTTTATTCTTCCAAAGTAAAATGTCAAAATTTAAATTAAAAAATTAGAAATTGTTCCAAAATGTTAGTAGGAATTAGATACAGACTTTGGACGAGTCGCACTTACATTGTCATTGGTCTCAGAGCGAAGATGTACGTGAAAGAAATTCCACTGGGCAGTAGTGTTGAGTTTGTCATCTCTGGAGCATGCTTAGAATAGTTGAAGTAAGAGGCAAAAAAAAGTAGAATATTTTTGTGAATGTGCTGTTTTACTCTCAAGTATCTCTTTTATTACTATTGTCATAATAATTATTAGTTATTGTTTGATTTTGAGAATTTCATTTTTTTTCTTCATTATCTTCGTTTGACATTTTAATTTCTTTGCATGTGGGTGCTTAACATCTGAACCACCCTTTCCGAAAACATGCATACAAACAACTCACTATACACAAGAATCAAAAATACTTGGATACCTTGGCATCTGTAAGGGATGAAAAAAAGATGATATTTTTTTTTGTAGAAGACTTATTACTTTAAGTGTATGATTATGAATTATTTGCTCTGCTTATTTAATTTTTCTGTTTTGTTTTGCTTCTCCGATTCGCTTCCTTTTTTAGAACTTCCATTTTAAGGATTGATGTTTTCAGAAAGAATTGATTCATTTGAATGTCGATTTCTAGTTTGAAAAAAAAAAATAATAATAGGTAAACATTCCAGCGCTAAAAGTAGATTATAAATGAGTGTTTTAATGTTTGCCACCTCAGAACTCCGCATTTCATAGACCTATCTTTATTTCAATGGATATGTGTAGTTCTAGATTGGTCCTGCTTTTGTTCGTCTATTTTAGAGTTTTATAATATACTAGTATTTCCTATGGCCGACGCAATCGTTAAATACACATATGGCTATTTCCACAGAAATGTCAACCTCGTGTGAAAAAACCCGTTTCTTTTTTAATGTGTTATTGAAGAAAAGCACTTAAAATTTATTAAACTAAAGAGTCCGAAACTTATTTTTATTTCCGCGGCCAATTATTGGACTTCAAAGTTGTGCAAGGGCTTTGATCACAATTTTTTGAGTTTTTAATGGTACTTTCTCTTAAATATTTACTTCCTTAAGAGTGGTGAAGGGAGAATACTCTTTTTGATAAATAATTCTTACAACAATAATAAATTAACAAAATATAAAAACATCTGATTATAAAGATCAGTTAACGGTAAATTTTCAATTTGTTTTCATTAACATTTTAATGCCATACTCGTGACATAATAAATTGTGATTTCTTCTGAGTCGGAAGTGAGTCGCAAGTGTTTCAAACTTTTTACGTAAATCAAGTTTAATGATCTTAATTTATTGAAACATTATATTGGACCATATTATACACTGTTATATTTTTACAGTACTTTAAACTTCGTCACGTCTGTCACCTGATATAACCCTGAAGGAAGCATGTGGTTAAGTGTATCCATGTCAATATTTTTGTCAACAATTATGGTGTCTTTGGTGACACTGTCAAAAATTTTTTGTTTTTTTGTCTTTTGTTTTTGATAGGCACAGAAAATGTTTGACGGTTAAAAACAAATCATTAATTTAAAACGAAACGAAGTTCCTTTTATGTTACGAGTATTTAACAATAAGACTTTGAAATATTTTATACCGTATTTTTCTTTCAAATATCAATTTAAATAATTAAAATAAAATAGTATTGGTGACATCTTTAGTATAATTTTAATATTGACATTTCCTGCAGGTGGTGACAGCGCCTATAGTGATTCAGTACAGTTTTACTACGGACATTTCCCACACTGTGGTGGTATTGTCAATAGTAAGTCAGTACAATCTTAATATTGAAATTTTCTCCATATGGTCCCACAAGAACTACCTGGTCAGTATTGACTCAGCCTACTGGTAGATTTCGAAGAATAAGCCTGTGTTAAATGTCAATAGTAGATAGCATTAGTTGGGGTATAATTTGTCAGTAGTACTGGTGACATCGTCAATAGATAATCAGCATAATTTCACTATTGACACATCCTGCAGGGAAATTATCGTAAGTGAAGAATTTTGCATTGCGGTTGTTTATTTTTAATTACATATTTTACGTAGATGGATTTATTATGGAAGAAGAATAAGGAGAAAGCTCGGCGGTATTGAAAAATTAAAAAAAGCCCCACTTAGATTGCAAACAAACAGCTAAAGAGCGGTCGCAAAATTACAAAAGTAATATTTAAATAAAAAAAATCATCTGCCTCCTAATCACAAAGAAGACAGCAGGACAATTAAAAAAAATTTCATGAATAAGAGTTCAATTTGAGTATTTATTTCATACGAAATTTTCTCAATTGCCTTGCTGTTTTGTCTGTGATATTAATTCAAGTTACACTTTTTGAGCGTGGTGACCGATAAGAAAATAATTTTTTTTTCTTTTATTTTTTTTAATAAAGAGAAGTAACATTCAGGCATTTAGTATGCCTACCAACCCGTAGGTGTGTTACCTTCTTTGGGAAAGGGATAGTGAGAGAGGACAGATGGTAAAAGTGAGAAAGCTTAATATTTTTTTTAATATTTTTATTATCTTACAATACATGTAGGTTATTCAGGAATTTTTATCATTGAAACTATAGGTTTATTTTAACTGAAATAAGAAACATGAGTTTGAGACTTGATATCCTCTAAATATCTGGAAAATACCGCTTAAAAACCTTCGAATTGTCTGTTTATTTGTGTATATCATTTTTTGTCAACCACGATTGCTCTTAAGTACGCCAATTTGTGTTTTCCTACATGTAAATATCTGTTCTGGCAATACTGTATGTTAGTGAAATCAATAGCATACGTTAGGGGTTAACATACGCTAGGCGATTCAAATACTTTAAAAAACAAAAGAAACAAACTTAGTGTTAGGGTTTTTTCGTTACGGAATTTCTTGATTCGGTCGCCGTGCTCAAAGCCCGCCATAAAAGCTAAGCAATAGCTTAAAAAACAAAGAATTGTTTTAATGTTCTGTTTCAATTTTGTATAATTTTTGATATTAATCGTTTCAGATTTTTCGTTTGAAGAATGAGATTTTGTCCATATGTTGACTTTAGCGCTGTGCATGTCCACATGCTCACCCTTCCTATAAATGTTTCTTCCGCTTAAACTACAACTACAATAAAAACATCATCCCTTTAACCTCTCTTACAAATCCACCATATAAAATGCTGCCCTTCACATTTGATGTCATTGTTGTAATTCATTTCGTTATGGATTGTTTGGAAAGAATGTATCTCGTGTTCATCCCCTTCGCTTTGCTGTAAAATATTTTCAAGGATGCACATTAGGGTGGGTCAATTTGTTCGGGTGAGAAAAAACGTGACAAGCGTATAGCAAAATCGAAATCTACACAAAATTCTAAGAAAATTACCCAAAGAAAGTATGGATCTAAAATGAAAACCTAGCTCCCGCCGAGAGACATGAAAATTTCAGTTTAAGGCATTTTAAAAAAATGCATAGATTTGATGGAAAACAAAATTTTATCACTAAATCCAAACATAATATACTATTAATTTGGGATTGTTTTAAAGAAAATTTTATGAGGTTTAAGAATCTGCTTTCATTTTGTTAATATTTTGATTACTATCCCGTGTTTTATTAAAGGTTTGATTATGAAAAATAAAAAACTAGCAAGTTCTGCTATATCTCTACAAAACACAAATATAGTTGCTCTTTTTGGACCCATTACCCCATTTTGTCTTAAAACTTATTTGATTACAAATAAATTATTATGTTCCCACTAAGTATGGTTCAAGAAATATGGCATATTGGTCTTGCATCGATATTATGTTTAATTTTTTATACAAATTTATCTTCTCTTTTAAAAAGTATAATTTAGTAATGTGCTTTTGAAGTTATCAACGAAGAGTAATTAGAATCCAATATTATTAATAGTTCTAGTCATTGTAGAAATTTACCGTTAATGCATTTTATAAAAACGTGGTGTTAAACATTTGTTTTGATTGATTTATGCACTTGATAGTTAACTTTCAAAAAGTAAGCGTGTGTTAATTTCTCTTTTAAAAAAACTTTTCACCTTAAATTATGGAATCATCAGCAATGTCAATTGACTCTTCCGGATCAAGTTTTCTGACTAATTAGAACGCTAGTATCATTGGCATGCCAAGTGAATTTAGTGAATTAAATTTGCCAAGTTATCGTGATGTTCTAAAGTATTATTTTTTATTAAGTGAGCGCGAAAAAGAAAAATCAAAAAAACAACAATCGTATGCCAGATTTTCTTCGATAATTGCAAACAAAATAATTGAAATTTGAGAAAAAATTAATATTGCACTAATAAATAGAAAAAGCATTTTTAAAAAACTAAATACATTTCTCAAAAAATACCATAAAGAGGTAAAAAACATATCAAGAGGTAATACATTTTCAGTATTTGAGACATCGTTGAATGATGTATTTTATATCGGTAAATGCAGTTGCAAAAAAACAATGCCATGCTCATGTGGATTAATTCCTGATCCTCTCAAAGCATTCATGATTGACCAACACACCACCAGAAAGAATACAATTCCTGAATGCGTGTTAAATATAGTAGACGAACTGTCCAGCGAACTCCCAGCTAGCTTAGATCCTTCATATAGGTTCGAATCTTCACAAATGGACGTCGCTTCTGAAATCGAATTTGCAATACCAGCTGCAAGCGCATGTCTCACGACGAGTAATTGCAAAAAATCGTGACGATGTTATGGCAGTGACTTTAGAAAGTCGAACCCAAATACCCCGAATGGACTGTAAAAAAGACTTAAAAAACTGAAATTTTTCAATGCTTTCACAAATAAGACCAGCTATACATATTAAGAAAATTTTAAAAAAGTTGTGTTTTTTATAACTGATAATAATAAAAAAAAATTGTTTTATTATAATAATGAAATTTTATTATGAGATCTAAAAAAAAAAAAAAATATTTAATTCTCAAGTGAATTTTCTTCATGTCTCTCGGCGGGAGCTAGGTTTTGATTTTAGACCCCTAGTTTCTTAGGGTAATTTTCTTAGAATTTTACGTAGATTACATTTTTGCTATACGCCTTTTGAAGAAAAAATTTGACCCACCCTAATGCACATACATGCATATATGCATACAGTTGCGGTTAAAATAATAGAAGCATACAGAAACTTTGTCTTCATAACATTGGCGGAGTTGTGTTGCGTACATATAAGTAGAATGAAACAAAAATTTTCGTTAAATAAGAGTTGGTTTTCCTACAAATATTGAGTTTTGATGAAACTATTCGCAATATTGAGTCTATAGTTAAAAGTTATTCGCTAAAAAATAGCACTTTAATGTTTAGATAACCCAAAATGAAAAATATAATAAATGGAAATGTAAAATATATATCGCTTATCATCTTGTGTAAAAAATTTACACAAATATTTTGTTTACTCAGCTCTTGAGAGGAGAATAGTTTTTTTTTTTATTTCCATTGAGTTGTGGGTAAATTGAAAACTTTAAACTTGTTTTCTGAAGAACGACTTTTTTGAGTTATGAGGTTGTTTTAGTAAATGAGCGATATAATTAATTCCTATATTATAGCATGACTTTTGTTGTTACTAACGGCAGCGCATCCCATTAGAATTGAGCATACAAAGTGTTCACATAGGTATCTTCTTAAGAACTCTTTCCCAAGAGTCTTACGGCCTTATTCATATAAGTTTTAAATTCACATTAGTTATTAAACAATTTTTGTTTTGTAAACCAATAATAAGAAAGAGTATTCATAAATGTTCAATAAGTCCAAATTAACTATGAGACGTTTTTATTAGTTTTAAAGTGGCAGGGATCTATTCTGGACCCAAGTGGGCCGGTTGCTTGAAATCGGCAGCCTGTGCAACCTAACCTAAAGTGGCATGTTTGATGTATACTTTTAGGAGCGAAAATATATATACCTACTTGCTTCGATAGCTTTGTGTGTTAACAAATCTTAATGTAGCGCCTGAAGGTGCTCACAATTATTACAGCCACATAAATTGTCTTCATTTATTTTTTTTGTTTTTTCTTGCTTGAACTTAGGTTAACGGTTTCTATCGAAAATAAAAAATTGGGGCCCCCGTAGACTAGTAAATAGCGTACTAGACTATTAATCTGGGGGTCGCAGTTTCGATTCCTGCCTTGACCCTGGGTGTTTCTGCAGACAAGCCAAAATGGCTTCGCGGTTTGTGTTTGTTTAAAAAAATATAGAACTAAAATCAACCAATAAATTTTTCTCTTAAGGTGCACTTAACTTTTGTAGAAGTTCCAGAAGATTTTTATATATATCTTGACTTTTGTTTTATATTTCAATATACTGCTTTCAATTGATGGCCCGGAATCACGAATTCTTGCTTTAAAACTTTTCGTTTTTTCTTTGCATTTACGCAATGCTCCAATATCGAACTCATATAAGTTTTTATAACTTTCTGATTGATTTTACGACCTCTGCTATTCAACGCGATTAGGCGAGTTTGTTGAATCCATAATATTCATTAAGTCACTTTTTCAATAATTTTTCCGGAAAAATGTTTTTATAAAATATAAAAATAAGTTTTAACAAAATGTCAAAACGGCAAAGTGTCTTTTTATTTTTGGTTTAAAGAAGGGTGAAACCAACAATAAAATTTCAGATTTTATAGATGCTTTACTAAACGTTTAAAAGCCTATTAATCATTTATGAATTTAACTTTATTGAATTTTGCTTAAAAGCGGTTTATAAACCTACTGTAAGTTTTTATGATGATACAATAATTTCTAATAAACTCACTATTTCAAAAAATCATTATCCGGCCTGTTCTGAAATCAAACCACGTGATTTCTATAAATAGATTCTCATTATTGGTGTTTTTATTACTGTTTTTTATGTTTTTGGTGTCCACAATGGAGTATTTTATTCGAACTTCGAATTTCATGAATCGTACGATTTACAAAGCACTAAAAGAACTGCTTTTAATTTTTAAAAATCACGTGATTTGAGATCTCGTGATTTACAGAACAGGTCTGTATATTGCAAATTTACAAAAAAGGGGCAAAAAATTTTGCACTTTTTTTTAAAAAAACGCCATCGTATTATGGGAAATATGTCCAATCCATAAAGCTTGAACATCGGTTTTTTTTGGTCTTGGGTTGCTATCCAGTATTATATTCCACCTTCATAGTATACGCAAGAGTGCTTATTTCGCCATTTATAAAAATTTTACTCACATACATATGTATGTAATAAGCTCATAAAAAATTACTTCATTTTCTGACGGCCAGTTTAGCTGTCACTGTTCGAATTTTCGCCTTCGACGTCAAAAGCGTCTTATGTTCTTTAGTCTAGTGCCGACTTGCCGAAATCGTAATAAAGCCATTATTACATGTCTTACAGTCAATAGTGGAACTGTTCGTGGACAAGAGGCTTTTAGGTTGTATGCTCGCAATTGATTCCGGTACTGTATCAACACGTGTTTCTATCTGCAGATAATTTCTTAGCTCCGTGGAAGCTTTAAACGGCAACCAATAGCTTGATCAATAAATTGATCATTTATATATTTTATTCCACTCTTTCCAACTTGATTTATATAAATTATTGCGCTGAGTATCGCTTTGTTTAAACAGTTGAGCAATTGGACAATTTCGTCACTGCCCTAACCTTCCGAAATAATTTTTTTAAAGCTATTGCATAGCTTTTATCGCGGGCTTTGAGCGCGGCGACCGAATCAAGAAATTCCGTAACGAAAAAAACCTAACACTAAGTTTGTTTCTTAAGTCTTGTTTTTTATCAAGCACGTGAGCGTGCATGAATGTAAGCATAAAACAATTGAGCGTGAGTGAAAAAACTACGCTAAAAATTCACTAATGGGTGCACACTCTCGCTCACTCACGTTCACTTACGCTCACTCACGTTCACTTACGCTCACTCACGTTCACTTACGCTCACTCACGTTCACTTACGCTCACTCACGTTCACTTACGCTCACTCACGTTCACTTACGCTCACTCACGTTCACTTATGCTCTCTCACGTTCACTTATGCTCACTCACGTTTACTTATGCTCACTCACGCTAACTCACGTTCACTCACATTCACTCACGCTCATTCATGCTCACAATTCGTAATCTTAATTCGTAGGTTTTTAAATGATATTAACTTCTTTCTCATTTATTCAATAAAAGAAAAAAATTTGTTTTATCGCTCACGACAATCAAAAAGTGTAACTTTAATTAATATCAAAGAAAAAACTTGAATTAATGTCAAAGAAATCATATTTATTTACATCTTATACTACAACGAACAATTCTGATAGCAAAAGAACTTGATATTATTTTTTAGTTATAACATTGCTCAAAGAAAAATAGTTATGTCAAAGAAAAAAAAAATACTGTATAAATAAAAAATAAATAAATGATTATAATTGCATTAGTTGATAAAAAATGTTATGCAATAGCTTTGCCGCGGCAGTTCCCGAGTGCCACCCGTCTTTTTTATTTATTTCTATAAGTTTCCTCTTTCCACATTATGGCGATTTCCACGATATTTTTGTCATTCTTTCAATATTTTTGTCACCGGACTATGGTATATTAATAAAAAAATAACTTAACGAAAGGGAATGCAAGACAGATAGTAAAAGTTTATGCTATTATTTTTATCGCCACTGTATGTATGTTTGTATGTATGCACACTATTATAACAACATCTTTAATTGCAAATCCTTTTATAATTGTTTCTTTAACAGGTTTTCCTAAAAGAGAAAAAAACAAAGCAAAAATATGAAAAACAGCGGGAGGAAAAATGCTTGAATATTTTTCCTTATTCATACAAGTGTGATGTGGGGAGGGGTTGGTTGTGAAGAAGGTTGGCCATTGTTGCCAGCATTAATTCTTGGAGTATACAATTTTGTTTAACACAAAAATTACAACAACAGAATAATTTGTGCTTTGGGTTAGAATTATTTTCATGTTGTTGCTATAGTTGTTATGTTGCAGTCAATTATTATTCGTTGTTTTTGGTTTTGTTGTTTTTGTAGTTGTCAATATCACTCTGATGTGAAATAATTGATTTTTTTTTGTAATTTTCTTCAGGGGGTAATTTTTTTTAAACATGATACAAAAAACGATTGTTGAATTTGATACCTTATTAGTGGATTTAAAATAAAGTTTATATTCGGGAGGGTTGGCAGGATGCATTCATTAATTTTCATTTTATGGTTTAAGTTCCTTGAATCAAAGGGCTATAAAAATAATATGACATTTTTGTTAAAATTCTGTAATGAAATTTTTTGTAGTTTCTGACCGATCTCATTTTTTTAGACTGAAGCCGAAAACGAACTTCGTTAAATTTTGGAAAGTTCGGCTGAACCCGGACTTTTTGTCATTAATTTACACTTTCGTAAAGATGCAAAATTAAAACACTGTTTATAATATATTATAATAGGAAAAAAATCATTTTTTGCATTTATGCCATTTATTTAATTATTTATTTGTTTTATTTATTTGTATTGTTCCATACACAAGACATTGCAGTGTGGAACTGAGTAATATCTTAGAACAAAATAATATAGTTTTTATTTTGGTCGTTGAAATTTGTTTTAAAATTACAAAAATGAAATAAATTCAAATACATATAAAAAAGAAATTAATATTATGTACTAGAAACGCCGACCTATTGCGTTGACGTACTCGGATCAGGAGACGGAGAAGACGATGATGGTGCACGAGGATACAATGCCGTTGATGAATTGGAAGCATCTGCATAAATACAAATATTTAATAATTATTAATAATAACAAATTTTAATCAAAAATGAAAACAGGAAAAAAGGCTTTTCTTGTAATGAAAATGATTCCCTCAACTGGTTAGAATAAAATTCACAAAAAGACTCAAATGTATTAATAATTTTAAAAAGAAAATTATCTTATTTTTTGCTGTATTGGTAACTTTTAAAATATCAAGATATAAATTCAGCGTTCCCTGACAAAACACAAACCATCTATGCTGTCTAGTGCCAACTCAGCAAACAAGTTTGCCTTGAACCCACCAATAATATGGTGGACAATTCCATATTGTGGCCATCTGGAAGGTGATACACCAGATACTCCCATTGCCGCCTTTTCTTTTCTGCAAAAATGTTAGTTTTAAAACATTTTTTATGTATGAGGGCGGATTGATATTGAAGCCACCTAGCGCTAGATGGCAGCACAAACACAAATACTTTTTTTTAGAAATTGCGATCTGTCAAACATCAGCTGTTAAAATTTCACCCAAATTCATCGATTAGTTTATTTGTTGTAGTCGTTTGAAATAAGCATCTTTGTGTTTCTTGAAAAATGGAAAAAGTGAAGTTCGTGCAGTGATTAAACACTATTATTTGAAAAGGAAAACGGCGAAAGAGACAAAAGAAAAGCTCGATAAACATCACGGTCAGTCTGCTCAGTCAGATTACATAGTAAAATATTGGATTGCTGAGATTGTTGAAATGGTAAACATATCATATGAACGTGTGTTCAACATTTTGAATGAACATTTGCTATCGGCCGCGTTTGCTCAGTGTCGAACAAAAACGAGTTTGACAGACCACTTCACAGCGGATAAAGCGTAATCCTGTTGATTTTTGGCGTCGATTAATAACTGTTGATGAAACGTGGGTCCACCACTACACACCTGAAACCAAAAATCAATCGAAACAGTTGGGTGGAAGCTGGTGGAAGTGCTCCGAAAAAGGCGAAGACAGTGAAATCGGCTGGCAAGGTTATGGCCACTGTATTTTGGGATGCACACGGAATATTGCTCATCGATTATCTTGAAAAAGGATCCACAATCACAGGAAAGTATTATCGTGCATTATTGGACCAATTGATTGATGCAATCAAGAAAAAACGATCACATTTAAAGAAGAAAAAAGTGCTCTCTCTTCAAGACAACACACCGGTTCACACAGCATTAGACACGATGCTAAAATTACGTGAAATACACTTTGAATTGGTTGATCATCCACCTTATTGTCCAGATTTAGCTCCTAGTGACTTTTTCCTGTTTCCAAACTTGAAAAAATGGCTCGCAGGAAAAAGATTCATCTCAAACGAAGAAGTGATTACCGAAACTAAAGCGTATTTTGAGGGGTTTCCAAAATCGTATTATTCAGATGGTATAAAAAAGTTGGAGTATCGTCTTGCTAAGTGTATTGAGCTAAAAGAAGACTATGTTGAGAAATAAATGGTTTTTGGAAAAAAATGATGTTTTTTTTCTACTTAGGTAGCTTCAATATCAATCCGCCCTCGTAGGTACCACTAAAAATAAACTAAAATCTAGATTAGCCGGACATTAATAGAAAACTGCATAAACATCACATTGTGTAATGTTTCACCATACAGCAGATTTTTAAAACACAACAGTTTTGAACGCAGAGACAAACTACAAACGTCGTTTCATGCTAGAAATGTTACAGATTATAAATACACTGTAATATTAATTAACAATTTTTTTGAAAATTTTTTATTATTTTTTCAAACAAATTTAGAATAAGTTTTTATTGGTTTGTGAAAACAATAACTGTTATTATTAATTTTTAATTAAAGAAGAAGCTTTCCATTGAGCAAGCGAAATATCGGATAAAATAAATCATTTATATATATTTTCTGTACCTTAAGCTTTAATAAATTATTTAATAAAATTTAATAGAAAGGTCGAATTATTCAGAAAAATGTTTAAAAATAAAAATATGTTGGATAATCTCTTATGATTAAACTTTTTGATGATAAGCGCAAATCAATCAACTGTTAACGTTTGATAGTAAAAGAAAACAAGTGCATAACGAAATAATAAAACAAACTCTTATGATTTAATAACTGCTGCTTCATGTCTGTTACTGTCCATAAAATACTGATAAACGGCAGGAGGGACAAAATAAATATAGCAATAGCACCCGAATAATAAAGACTAGAGAAAGTCAAGGTTGATGTCTTGTAAAATGCGCAATAGAACTTTAACATAATATTGTTTTTGCAACGTCTGCTTACATCATCTGATCCTTTCATAAGTAGTGTAAAACTTATGTACGTCAACCTTGTAAACATCTTCTGCAACTAGATAATGTAATTAAATTAATTATAGTTGATAAATAAAATCTTAAAACACTATTTCCAAGTTTATTTAGTTTTTACTTGAAGGAAAATATTTATTTTTAGGACATTTCCCAGCAGAGCGTAACCTTTTTATGATTGGAAGAAAATTTGATCGAAACGGCAGAGATATTGGGATTAGAGGTGTGCCAAATCGTTCATTTCTGTTACCAAAAATTAACCCGTTCGTTCAATCATTCAATTGAACGACAGTACAGTAATAATTCTATTTTTTAACTCATTATTTACTTAAGAAAATCGGTTGTAAATATTTGAATAATGTAATTAAATTAAATGATTTATTAAAAAAATGAAATCATAGTTAACTTCATTTTAGAAACAATTTCTTGTTCTTTTGATTAGAATATTAGACATTTTATTTTAGCTTAATTTGCATATGTACATACATATATACTATACTTTCTATCTGTTGATGCTAAAAAGAAATGTATGTTTAATTTTTAGAATAACTCTGATTAATTCATAAAAACTCAAATGAAACAAAAGAATATATCTTTAAAAAATCAGTCGTTAAGCAGCTCTGGGCTGAAGAACAGCTCTTGCGTCATCGTAATTATTTCTTAAGTGCGGTCAGGCTTGCGTGTGGTGTTTGGCCTTCGAGAGTTTTTCGTCTCACTCGCACTGGTTGACTGTTTTGCCACGGATAACCGTATAGTCGTGCGGTTCTTTTGTGAAATTTCGTTGACAACCACGTTGCTACTTCCTATGTGCAGGCATAGTTCGGGTATAGTTAGTCCCGAAAACATTTTTAAAATACTGTTAATAACATCATGAACATATGGTCTAGTTACCGGCGCCATTTTTGGGCAACCATATTCTACAAATTTACTTTGCAGAATATGTAGCAATAAATAAATAAATATCTTTAAAAAGATCCACGAACGAAAATAAATTTGACATAACAAAGTCACCCGAAAGAACGAAAACAAGTTTTAACTCATCTACAAAATCGAACAGTACAGTGTTGAACCAAAAGCGAGCAGTAAAATGAGTGATTGGTTCAATTTAACCCGTTCGTTAATGAGCTACACAGCTCTAATTGTGAGTAATGCGAACAACGCAGTTTCGTGAAACCAAATTTTTTAATGCTATTAGTTATGACGTTCTTAATTTAAGGTTACATGGGAAATTTTAACTTTTTATAATCGGTCATCTTAAACAGATATTCTAAGTATTTCGTGACTACGCTCGAGAAGTGTTTACTTTGAATCAATTTCGTGTTAAAATGTTCAAGCTTAGGGTAAAGAAACCCCGTAATCACCTTCTAAATGAACGCACCGGCCTGAGGTTGTATTTCTACACTCAAGCACGTTAAATGTTAAAAGTTGAGAAAATGTTTAATGTTCCAGGGTTATAAAAAGAGCTAAATGACAAGGATTTTTGTTCCATTACTAAATTAAATTAAATTATAAAACCCACAAGAGCTAGGAAATTAATAATTCGTTTACTTTTACATTTACTCAAAACAACAACAACAACAACGTTTAAAACTGCAGTAAAAAGTCCTTAAACAGAAATGCACTTTGCATTTGCTGTTGCAGTTTTTGCAGACAGCTTTAAAATAAAATAGTTCAAGGTCATTTTGATTTTTGCTCATCAGAGTGTCAGTAAATGTGTTAGTAGACACAACTACATACGAACAAAATCACTTACACAATTACAGTTGAGGTTGAGCGGTTCGAACACACTGTTGTCATTCGTTGTCTGCTAAAATTATTTGGCAGCAGTTTAACAAACATTTCACTTCCTTCCTAACACGTTATAAGTACATTAAATTTTCAGTGAGATAAGTAAGAAAAAAGAAACATTTTACTTTGAAGAATAAATATTTATTAAAAAATTATAAAAAAAACAGTTGAATTTTAAAGAAATTATGCAAACTTTACAAAAATGGTTGGTGTTTTTGTTCTTTTCAAAAATAAACAAATGAAAACAAATTGTTGTGAAATTATTTTAAATACGTGCCTGTGTGTGTTTTCAAAAGAGAAACAAAACAAAAATTGCTTAGTACATGCATATAACGGTCATTTACTCACATGTATGTAATTAATAAGAGTGAGAGAAGGAGTTTGTTTTAATTGAATTGAGAGTGTATCAGTGTGTTTGTTTGCAGTGTAGTCAGATTGTTTTTATCCTCTTCTCCAAATTCAATAACAAAAATCACCAGAATATATATTTTTAAATTTTGGCTCATAATATATTTTGCAGTATATTTTATTAATATATTTTCTTCATTTATAAATAAAAAAAATAAATTTTATAGAAATAGCAAAATTTCGACAAAAAGTAGTTAAATATATTCTTGTTTAATTTTATTTAAAACAAAACAAAAAAGATTAGTGAACTCAGTCGTGTAAAATGATTACTAAATCTCAAGATCTCAAGTTACAGTGCCAATGCTCTCTTGTAAAAAAAAACTATCTGGAAGTTGAATTTATTCAATAGTTCTTGAGAAAGTAAAAATAACTAAAACTTCTGCTATTTACGTTGATGTAATATATAATTAGTAATAAAGCGTCATGAAATTTATATTTCATTCTATTTCGGTGACGAATTTTAGTGGAAATTATTATTGGAAAATTTCTTCCTTTCTTTACAAATTCGAATTACGAGCGTATAAAGAACAGTCAAGTTCTTTAAAATTTTTTGTATCTGCCAAAAGTCATGAAAATCTGAACAACAACAAAATGTGAACAACTACGAATTTCTTTTGTACTAATTATTAACGCCTTGTGAAAGTTACTGCTTCCTTTCATTTAAAGTTCCAGAACTTAAACTTGAATAAATTGCCGGATTTCAAAATCGAAAGATATTTATAAACTTATACAATCATATAGTGCTAGGCAGTCTATTTATTAACTCTTTTTAAAAGAAAATCTTTAAATATCCAACATTGCTGTAAAGTTTAAATCGAGATCCCCATAATAATATAATATTGCCCACTTTTAGGAAATATTTTATAACTTTTTTTTTGTAATTGTTATATGTAACGAAAAAATATTACTTGGAAGTAGTTATTATATCCAATAAATATTTTTTTCGTTGACTCCTAACTACAGGAGTTTTCCGATTTAACGATCCTAACAGTCTTCTTATTGAAATGGATATAAATTTTAATGGGATCTTCTGGAAGCTCTCTCAAAAGCATAAAATTTATGCTACTAACATTGTTTTTCTGAGCCCATTTAATACAAATTTCGAAGTGCTTAATGACATCTTCGTGTTTCATTTTGGGCTCTAGAATTTCAGTTTCATTAAGCTTTTCATCATTTTCGTTTTGTTATACATTTGTTCGTTAAACCGACTACAAAATAAAATTTTTATTCGTAATATAAGGTTCTTACTTTGTAGAACTAAAAAATCCGGTGTTCGTTAAAAGCGATGGTCATTAAAGCAAATGTTCGTTAAATCGGAAAACTACTGTATTAGTTTGTGTTATTTGTAATACTTATGTTTATTTGATATTCAATAATGAACAATAGAAATCAAAAATAATAATTATGCTTAAGAAATAAAATAAAAATTTACTCATACTAAATATCTGTCAATTTTTATCAAAAAGTCAACACTTGTATAAAAAAAATAAAAAAATCTTTAAAAATAGTCAACAATATCGCCAGCTTTTTCATAAATCATAAAAAAATTGCCATGTGATTAAATCAAAAATTAGGTCGCAAAATAAGTTCGGAAATCGCCACATTTGGCGAGAAATCTTCATATCCGACAACCCTGTTCGGTTGTTCAATTAATTGTTTAGCAGATATTTTACCCTGTTTCTTCGGCCGACATTTCTGATAGTTAAAATGAATTGGTGGGTGGGTGTGTGTGCGTTTATGTATGTAAATGGGTTCCCCTTCTATTTTTACATCATCAGTGGAAATTTATTGTTGTATGAATATTTATTTGCATTTTATTGAGTAATAAAATAAATAAACTTTTTCTTTTGCATAACACAAAAGAAAGAAAATATTTTGTGTTAAATTTTAACATGTATTTTTTCTGAATGGGGTCCTCCAATTGACTGTGGAGTACAATAATGGGTAGTGTGTCCAATTTCCAGGATAGAAACAATTATGGATAAATAAATTTATGTACGAGTACGTTCAAATAGTACAAAAAGTTATGTTTACTTATGTGGCAGAAGAATTGTCGCTGTTACGGGGTCTCCAAAAAGGATAATTAGTCCAAATATGCAAGCAGAAAGGCTCTGAAATAATTTTTAGTCAATCTAATCAATGTTGTGGATTGGCGGTATCGTTGGGCTGATGCTCAAAAACACGCGTACGTGTGAAAACTGCCTAACAACGAACAACTCTGGGTTAGTGTATAAAAATCGTTGAAAGGAATTCCTAAGAAACAATGTGAAGACTTGGTATGCTCAATTCCAAAGCGATGCGCTCCCGTTATTAATACCAAAGGTCATATTTAAAGCTTAGTCTAGACGATATGTTGAATCAGCATATCGTCATATGATTTCAAAAAAGCCCTAAGTTGTAAAAAATTTAAAATCGAATTCTTCATTGATTATGATGCACCTTGTCAGAATACATGTCGCTGAACATTTTTACATATTTAAATTATACTAATTCCTTGATAAGAAATAAGCTTAAACTGAAAATTTTTTGAAAAATGTTGGCTAACTTTTCAAATTACAGAGTTTTTTTGCTTGTCCTGTAAACTTTGTTCAATGTAAGTTAGGGCTTTTATGAATTCATATGACGATATGTATGTATGCTTACAGTCATATGCAAATGCCTCTACCAGCATATTCAATATGTTAGGCGTCTACACGATATGTTGAAAGTAACAAACATATGAGTTAGCATACAATTTGAGTGTCTACACGATATGTTGAATTTCGTATGATGATATATTTGTTGG
The DNA here is from genome assembly GCA_956483585.1 of Gymnocheta viridis. NCBI lineage: Eukaryota > Metazoa > Arthropoda > Insecta > Diptera > Tachinidae > Gymnocheta > Gymnocheta viridis. The sequence goes on from OY101442.1 coordinate 41,237,650, forward strand.
GCCGTGTGAGCATATGTTTAAAAATATCAAATAAATTTGATAGTACTGTTTTTTTATTATTAATTTGTATCAATTATCGCTCCTAGTGCAAAAATTAATATTTTTAGTGTACATTAATATTCAAAAATAAGATATAATGTCATCAAAGCACGTATCACTAGCCGTTGTTCTGGCTGCATTAGTTTTTGATGATGATAAGGAATTAAAGCCAAAACGACGCAGAGTTTGGCAAAAGAAACGTGTTGAAAGGAGAGACGGGGAGGGGTTCTGTGCAAAATTATACAAGGAATTAAAAGAAGAGAAATTTTTATATAAAAACTGTACGTATGGATATTCAATATTTTAACAATTTGTCTGTTTGGTGTCTCCATTAATTACAAAAAAGGACACTGTAATGCGTTGTTGGCTGCCTATGCTTTTCCAGGTGTTCCGCATTCGGATTCATCTGCATCAAAACCACAAAATGTTTCAGAGCCGTCTGTATTTTCCAAAAAATTATTAATAATTGCATCCATTTTTTTTATATGCTTAAGCCTGTAAGTAAAACGAGCAGCCTTTATTGTAAGGAATAGTAATACTGATAATACATACATATGTATATGTATGACAACTCACCAACTACTAATATTTTCCAACAAATAAACTTAAATTTAGAGTATATTTTTAATTTTTTTAATAATGTAATATTTTTGTTGTTTAAACAAAATGTCTACCGTTTTTGTAATCAGTGGTGCCAAAGGTGTAACATTTCGTCAATTGACATATCGAACTGAAAATATGCAAAATCAGGAAACACTGGTAAATTTTTTTTGTTTCGTTTTATTTACAATCTATCCAAGGATACAAAGTAAATTTTATAAAATAAGAAAATAACATTCATTCTTGAACTCCAATAAGAACAACAATATACAAAAACAAAAATTGTTAAAGTTATATCAAAATTTATAATATATACATTTTATACAAAAATCTTAAAGTTTTATCTATATTAATATTTACATATATGTACACAGAATTTTATTTATGTATAATTGATTAGGTTCGAAATGGCAAGTCTAATATGTGGTTCCTTTTCAGTCTTCTTACTTCGTTTGCGTCATCTAGTAGCATTATTGCCAATGGGTTGCAATGGTTACTCAGCCTCTTCAAGTAATTTTCGCTATATTTTCTAACTTCTTCTTTGACCATCGGAATTGATAAGTCAGCATGAATTGTTTTGTTTGATACAAACCATGGAGCGTTAACTAAGGACCTCAATGCTTTCGACTGAAACCTCTGTAGAATTTCAATGTTAGAATTGCTGGCCGTTCCCCACAATTGTATACCATATGTCCACCAATTTTAACATTACTTTGTATAAAATTACCTTATTCTCGAGACATAGTTTGGATTTGGGACCTAGTAACCAAAATAGGCGCTTGAATTTCAAGTTAAGATGTTGCTTCTTAGCTTTAATGTGATTTTTCCATGTAAGCCTGCGATCGATGTGCAGACCTACATATTTGACTGTGTTAGATTGCGGAATATCACTGTTGTTAATTGATGCACGTGAGCAGTTTCCACGACGAACACTGATAAATGAATTATCAATTCTATGTGCTATCAAATTTGCCGTTTGCTGGAAAGCTTGCATATGCTTTTTAACAAATAACATATCTGTTAGCATACGTTCGAAATTTGCTAAAACATAAAAATATGGTGTCTACACGATATGGTATAATCGTGAACATACGTTTGTTAGTATCGTTAACAAATGCCCTTCATATGTGGTGTCTACACGATATGTTGGCACTGGTGAATAGGTTTTTCACCATAAATATGCTGATTCAACATATCGTCTAGAAGACTAAGCTTAAAATTAATAATTGATTATATTTTATGTTTCCATTAAACGTTTTATGTTCATTTATTATCTAAAAATTGAGGTGTCGTTTTATTTACCGGCCAATTTTCAAGTTTATATAGTATTTTGTGAAGAATTTCATTAAAAGTCGGTCTATGTACCAGAAACTTTGATACACTTTTTATGCATTTTCGAAAACTTGTTAAATTTGGAATTTTCGGTATTATAGATTGACTTTGATTTTTGTGATTTTGCGATATACTCGTATTTAGTAAAATTATTTTCGAAGAAATTTTGAAAATTTCGAATGTTCAGAAATATTTCGTGAGATTATTGCTGCATTTTTAGAAAAATGTTAAAATTAGAATTTTCGAAATATTTTTGATTTTTTGAGAGTAACTAAGTTTTTTGCTGTTTTTCGATTACTTTAATAAAATTATTGATTTCTAATGGGCTTTATAACACTTATGTGGTAGATAGTATTTGCAAAAAATTATTAATATCGAATTTTCGGAGTAACTTTGATTTTTTTCTTCGAATTTTCGATTACTTTAGTGAAGTTATTATAATTTCTGTTGAGGTTAATAATATTGTTTTGGAGTTTCTTGGAATCTGTGTTAAATTTCAAGTTTGATGTTCGATTTTTTTGTTTTGACTTCGATGTTTTTGCTGGTTTTCCATTTTGTTAGTAAAATTATTGGCATCTGATGCATTTGAGAAAAATTTTTCAATATCGAATTTTCGAGAAGTTTAGATTTTTTTGTGTAATTGTGAATTTGTGGATCTAGAGGGCACGATTTCAAATATATATATACACATCGTCGCCTTATAAGCAAACGGGCGTGAATACGCAATTATTCGAAATCGAGTTTTTTATTGATTATGGTTCGTTTTGTCAAACTATCTACATGTTCATGGAAAATTTTAGACTCCTACGATCAGGAACGGCGTCTTTATTAAATAAATTTAAAAGGGAGTAAATACAAGTGCGTGAATTTTTAATGCGAAGAGGTATATAGTATATCTACACTCTTGTAAAAAACTAAAGTGTTGTCTTGCGCTTTTCCAAAATTAATAATTCTATATTTAAAAAAATGAGAGGATTGCAGAGAATACTTTATTATTATTAATTTTATAACGTTTTTAACTTCTATTTCATTTCAAAATAAATAAAAGTGTAGTTACGTCCGTTTGCATTTCGAGCGAGTTTCTAACATAAATGGGCCTAAAGATGACCCTACGATTATGCATGTCGAAATCGAATATTCAACCGCGAAAACTTGTCTTAGATCAAAGAAAACATGTGCATTTTTTCTTTAATCTTTGATAATAGATTAGAAAAAAAATTAAAACACAAGTTCTAAATAATTTTCTGTTTTTATAATTGCAGGTGGCGTCGGCAGTGGTTGCGGCAATATCTATTTTACTGGCAATGGTGATTTAATGACCAGTTCAGCAACAGCTGATGAACTAGCTTTGGCTAATGCGGCCAGTTTACAAAGTGTTAATCGTGCTCCTTCCACGTTTTGGCAATATTCAAGTACAATACGAGTTGTTGACACAAAATAATATATGATCAAAATATTAATAATTTTTATATATTTATTTGTTTTAGATGCGCTTCCCATTGAATCAGTGATATCTATGTCCCCCGCTACCGTAGGCTTACAATACTCCCGAGAGGCAAGTCGTGGTCAAGTGGTCTTACTACCAGCGACAGCAACACCATTAGGTAAGAATTGCGAAGACAATTTAAATATTTTTTTTATAAAAGAAAAAGAGACTTAAAGGAAATTCTAAGGTTGTGATCAAATCTAGTGCGATTTACAAAAATTATTTAAGATTTGCTTTCCAGCAATGGAATTCAAAATTTCAGAAACTTTCCTTGAAGATCATTGATATTTTTAATCCAATCCCATAGTCTTTGTTTTTTTAAGAGACTCTTTTTCTTAAAATAAATATATCACTTAATTGCTTTATATTTAAAAATTAAATTAAAAATTATCTTGCAACATAAAACTAATCTGCTTAAATTCCATCTCTCTTTTTTCCCCTCCACCATATTTGTCCGAATTTTTTTTTTGTAACTGTCATCCACACGCACACACCGCAAATTTGTTTTCTGCTACCACTTTCATTAAAAAAAACACACAAACATACCAAAAAAATGTTACAAAAATAAAATATACAAAAACAAAAAACTAAATTAATTTGTTGAAAAAATTTTAATAATTTCTTTTCATTATTTTTCGCTTGTGAAAAATCAAAAATAAAATCGCAAAACAAAAATTTGAAAAATTCCAAATACCAAAAGGATTATCAAATTATCCACTTCTATGTACACCCACAGATCCCTTCCAACAGGCGGCTGCGGCGGCCTTTGTCTGGCCCTCTTACATACCGCAGGGTTCAGCACCGGCCACTTTACAACCGCCACCAAACTTTATATTTCCCTCCATGAGTCCACATTCAACATTGCAAGCGGCGGCTGCAGCACAACCTTATGCAACGTCATTGCAGCTTTTGGGCTCAAACTATTTGACAGCCGCGGCAGCAGCAGCAGCTGCAGCTGCTGCCACTTCTACTTTGTGTCAGCATAATCAACAGACAAATAGTACCAGTAGTTCGATAAATTTAAGTTTAGGCGGTTCCGTCTCTGGTTCTAGTTCCGGCACAACAATGAGCAGTTCGAGTAGTTCTATGACGACGCGCTTTATGAGTTTGGCCACAACAGGTGGTGGAGGAGGAGGAGGAGGAGGGAATTCAATCAACGATACCGGCCAGTTGAAGTCTACAGCACATAAAACTTTAGGACCAGTATCCGTACCACTACCACTCCCACCACCACCGACATTAGCTTTAACCACCGGTCAATCATTGATAACATCAGCTCATCAACATGGTCACTCGGTGCCACCGCCGCTATTAATACCGCCTTCGGCTTTGAAAATGGAGGAATGGAGCAGTGGTGATTTTATGGCCGCTGCCTCGAAGACCACGACGACATTGACGGCAGCAGCCCTGAATGTGCCACAATCGCATCCACAACCTCCACCCGCTCACTTTGATCACAGGGAGAGGACCTCAGCTCTAACAACGACTCACAACGCAACGAATTTGTTGGCATTATCTCATCCGAATACACAAGCTTTAAATCTAATGCGTTTGCCCACCCCTCCCACGTCAGCCACAATGGAATCTGCGGCCGCAGCAGCAGCTGTATCAAGTGCTAGTACTCCCAGCCACTTGCAAACTCAACTCTTATTCCAAAATGCAACTTCCTCGCCCACACCAAGTTTGCTCAATCTATCAGCGAGCTTGAATCGAGTAACGGCTGCTCAAACCTCTCAAAACAGCCCAAATGTAGCGAGTAGCTTAACGTCTCTCTCAGCCGCGCCGAGTCCTCTTAATAACACCACTGGTGGCTTTTTGAATTGCTCTAATACAACCGGCTCAACAATGACCGCTACGATTGGGCCACCGACCCCCTTGGCAGATGACATGCCTTCTTTACATTACAAAACAAGTACACAGCAACTCGACACCTCACCCTCTCCCCAAATAGTGGTGGGCGTGCCACGTGTAGTCAATCCAAATCTTCCCAATACTATGCCTTCTTCACAAGCTCCAGCACCACCTCAAATGCAAGATGTAAATATACAAACGGACACTCCGGTCTGTAGTGAAGATGAGAGCTCTTCTTGTCCCTTGAATCCCACAGCAGCAACAACAACAACAACTACACAATGTAATGTCAATGGAAATGTTTGTAATAATACAACTAACACAGAACAATGTACCACAGCTCAGTGTACTCCCCCCTTAACGCAAAATGATGAGTTATACCACGACACCGAAGCTCAACAGCCATTAGAACTTACTAAATCTATACCTGCTACCAATAGTCACAGAGCCCAAACACCGCTGGTACAGAGTTCCTCTCAGCTGCAAGTGGGGGAACACGCGCCATTACTTAAGAGTCCCATTAAACAGCAGCCGCCGGCACATCATACTGAAGTATACAGAGATGATAAAAAGAGCGAAGAGTACCCTGCTCCTCAATATGATCATCATCTTCCAATGTCACTAACGCCCGCCATTATCAGCAGCACGGCAACGCCACACACTAATCCCGAAGATTTGACCGGCCTGGAGCTATTATCCAACATAAGTACCAGCACTTTGGCAAAAACAGCCACCATAAGAGTAAAACAAGAACCTTTAGATGCGTTAAATGAAACGACCCTGTGCCATTTAGCTGCCGCTGAACATCATCCAGTGACGGAATTGAACTCTGTCCATCTAGAGACACACCACCTGAATGAGCAGCCGAACTCCTTAGTATTACAAGCGGAAAATCTGTCCACTGTCAATTCGCAACAAACACCGGCATCCTCAATTACACAACATCATATTATGTCTTCGCATTCTCCCGTGCCCCATATAGCAACCAGCGACGATGTTGAACCTTTGGGCGGCCTGAAATTGTTGTGTGCTTTGGCTGAGCAAAGAATACACGAGGAAGAGGAAGTTCAAAGTACCACTCTGAACGCTACAAATGGCCTATTCCGATCATCAACCGCGAATTCACCACATAACTTCAGCTGCGGCACGTTTACGCAAAATGCCTTTGTCAAACCAATTTGTTCTTCCTCAGCAGCAAACACGTTTTCACCCTTGGAAGTGCCAAACTGTACGTTTCCTTCGTTGGAAACCTTGGAATTGCCCTCGACCAGTACAGTTGGCACTTCTTTCTCAGCCCACATAACCGAACCAGCCACAGAAGTTCCAGTCAAACGTAAAAAACATAAACATTCCAAACATTCTTCAAAATCTTCGTCTTCACTGAACGGCTTGAGTTCCAGCGCAGGCGGCAGTAGTGGCGGCGGCAGCAGTAAAAAATCCCAAAAGTGTAGCAAGAAAAATAAGAAGAAATATTCCAAGGAAAAGAAACGTCACAAGCTTTTGACAGCCGAAACCCAACAAACCGATTTGGATTTCGATGATCCACAATTGCAGCAAGAATTGCAAAACGCTTTTCAAAATTGTGTGGACCCCAGCTATCAACATAAAGGCAAATGGCCAACGCCACAGGAGATATTTAGCATTATGGAGAATAGCATGCGCATGCGATTGGCCGATATAACCAGACAGTATCGCAAAAAGAAGCGCAAACTTGATGAAATATCCAAGAATAAAAAGAACAAAAAGAAATGTTCTAAAATGCAAGCAAATCAACAAATATCTTTAGTGGGCAATTCGGCATTGTCGTTGGCCGCCTCAGAGAGATCATCAGCGACGGTGGTGGGGCCTACAGCTTTATCCTCATCTCCTTTATGTGATTACAAATTTGGTAAATTCTCTGCAAACACGAGCACGAGCAGTAGTGCCCCAACAACATCCAGCAACTATTTGACACCCTCCAGTTTCATACGCTTTGCTACCGATGCGTCTAAGTCTCAAAATCATCATCATCACCACCACCACCACCTCAATATACATCCTCAATTCCCACCACCTCCAGATTTAGAGTTAGATAACGATAATACCACCAACAGCAACACCAACACCACCACCATCGCCAACATACCTACCCTCATTTACAAGCCGGTACGTTTGGAACCCAGCTCATTAGATCAACATTCGGTTACTGCTCCACATTGTGTAGTTGGCAGTGTTGGTGCTGCTGGCAGTGGTGGTAACAATGGCATATTACGCTTAGCCCAAAAACGCGCTTCCTCCGAAAAACATTCGCACATTATTGTCTGCAAAGAACCTAAACTTTGCAATTCTATATCCTCGCACCACTCAAGTGGCAACGAAGATGTAAACGATGTCGCTGATGAAGAAACAGCTGAAGACAATTCTAATGAGAATGAAATCGATGATGAAAGTCCACACAATCGTTGCAGCTCTGACACAGATGTACCCAATCAAGTTTCTGTTGCAAATCAACGAAAAATTAATCCTATTGATAGTTCATTGATGTTGACACAGGATCATTTGTATCGCACAGAGACCCGAGTGCTGACGGACATGGGTGGTCTTTTCTATGCGGGCATTATGAAGCCACTTCAGCCTCCTGATGTGTATGCCATAACTCTGGACGGCGAAAGGGGCAATAAATCACACATTATGTCGAGAGAGGAGATTTTCAAAGATACGGTAAGTGCTAAATTGTATATTTTTAATATTTATCCATCTCCAAGAGATCTAAAGAAAATTTAACGGAAACTATTTTCTATATCTCTTTAATTTCATTGTAAAAAGTTAAAACTATTTATAATCGGTCAATATATAGGATTTTACAAAACCGTATAGTCGACATCGTGTGACTTTCGTAAGCATAATTTTTTAATCGGATCTGTAAGTAGTTCAGAAGGCACAGATACAGGGTGGCTGATGAATTTTGCTACATTAAGAAACTGGAATAAGTTTTTTTTAATGCATCGAATTTATTCCATGTAGTTTTTTCGTTAGAAAGCCCATTTAATTGTATTAAAAATTGTTTAATTGGTCTTAAAGATAATTGAATTTAAATGCCCGCCCTGCTCGTTGATGCAGGTGCTGCATCTTAGAAAAAAAATGTTCATTACTGTCCGCAAAGTTGAGGCTGGAATTGCAGATATTGTCGCTCGAATTGATTGTTTTAAATCATCCACATTTGTTGGTTGCGATTTGTACACTTCCTGTTTACAACAACCCCACAAGAAAAAGTGCGGTGGAATTAGACCGGGCGACCTAAAGGCCAACGGAAAGTTGAGTTTCTTGAAATGAGCCTGTTAGGAAATTTTCTGCATAATTCGACACCACCTTGTTGAAACCACACAGAGTTGAAAGGAATTCTCTTTCGCCGTAGTTCCGGATAGAGAAATTATTTTAGCATTCTCAAGTATGAAGCAAGTAATTAAGTGAAGTAAGGCCCGACAATACAGTCTGAATATCGAAATGAGCGTCATCAGACATGTAAAGATAATTCAGCAAGTTCTCGTCCTCTTCCACCAACGATATTCTCGCAAAATTCCAAGCGAATAGGCAAGTCCGCTGTATTAAGCTTATTAGCCATTTGAATTTTGTAGGGGAATAAGCAGGCTTGCATTTTAGCACTTTTAGTGCTAGATCTAGCATTTTTTCTGAGTAGGCACTAAGAGTTAAAAAAATGCTAAATGCTAGTTTAGGATATTTTTATAATTATTATTATTTTTTGCACTTTTTTTAGATCGCAGAATTACTTTAAAAAATCACATACTACATAATAACATCAAGTTAAGTATAAATTCTCTCACTTGCATAAAAACGTACAAATATACTCGTATATGATGCCTCTTCTACAACTTTGTCGTAGGTTTTTTTACATCTTTGCAAAGTACGAAAAATAAAACAAAGAATTGTTATTTCAGGTTATACGAATAAGAGAGGGTGTGAAATTAGACAACGTATGCTGCTGTACTTTAGACCAGGGACCCTAAGCAGCTGCTGTTATTTTTTAAATATTCAATTGGTTAAAGAACAATTAGAAAAACCTAAAAACCTCTTAGTCCTTTCAAAATTATTATGAAAGATTTTTATTTACTCGTATGTTGTTCTTCTCTTACCAATTTTTATTTTTTTCGGTCTTTGCGTAGCCATTATTTAATTAGATGCTTTTAAGAGGTTGCACACCGTAAGTATGTGTTGATATAGTAGATGACCAATAAAAATAAAGGTCGCGAAAAGACCTAGAAAAATAAAAATCTTCTGTAATGGTTATGAGAAGGCTGAAAAAATAAAGGTCTTTTATAAGTGTAAAATAAATAAATTAAAATCTTTTATAATAGTTATAAGAAGACCAAAAAAATATTCCTCATTTTTAACCGTTATTAAGAGATTTTTTTGAATAATAATTCTTTGAAGATTTTTATAAATAAATATTGGGCATAAAAGTTATGTCCCTGCCTTAGAGGATATTGTAAAAAAATCGGTTCATCTGAAATATACAAAAATGAGTTAGTCTGTGAGGAAGATGCAAATAATATGGTTGATATTTTGAATACTCTTAACTTGAATTAAAATATCTTAAAATATATATTAAAATATATTATATATATCGTTATATGAATTCATAAAAGCCCTAAGTTACATTGAAAAAAATTTAGAGGCCAAGCAAAACGCTCTCTAATATGGAAAGTCAACAAACATTTTTCAAAATTTTTTAACCGTATTTAACGAATTAGAATACGAAAAGTGCAACTTATTCATTTCTTTCAAGATAAATCAATTTCGTCGGTTAGTACGAAATTCCATCTCTGATCATTAATTTTTGATAAATGTGTGTTAAGGTAAATAGATGAAACTTTTTTCTTTCGTATCAGAGCAACTTTCGGCTTACGGGAGTTTTTGATCAGAATTATTGGTAATTTCGTGTCCGCGATCGGTCATGGGAGCGTCCTTTTATTGCATGGTAATTTGGCTGTTTTCCGTTATAGTTCATCAATGTGTACAAAAACTGTCCGCACAAGGGCGGCGGCCGATTATTGGAGCTGTCCGCGAGCAGAGAATTCACCGTAAGTCTTTTAAAGTGTAGTGTCGACCAAATAACTATACATATATCGTACTAATCGACAGCGGAACTATACCATACGACACGACTAGGCACGTTTGCCTAGTTGGTCAACTGTGTCGCGTATTTCAGTTGCCACTTGGTGCGATATGCTCCCTAAGAATTTATTTATTTATTTTTTAGGCCAATATATTTTTACATCCTTACTGACTAAATATGAATAACAAATATAGAACTATATATATAAAAATAATTGATTCAACAATTTAGATATAAAGTAAGATTTCTCTTCAGTACGTCATTACTCTCAGATAAGTCCATAATGTTGCAGCATTTATTGAAGTTAACACATGCGCGACGAAAAGAATCATTACCAGCATATCGTTGGCTTAATATAGAAAGGACGTATCTCAATTTTTTTAAACGCCGTTTTTAATCTTTTCTTTAAATCGGAATTTAAAAAATAAGTCGAGATACGTCCTTTCTATATTAAGCCAACGATATACAGAACGGTAGTATTTTAATGCCAAAGAGTTCAAAATTGCGGGAAGGTCTTACAGGAACATTGAAGTTTAGTTGACTAAGTAGGAACTCTAAATCGACATCACCACGAATCAGACCCAGAACAAATAAAGCACTCAGCATCAATCGTCGACTTTTATCAGAGCTAACCTGCTAGACAAGACATAAGAACTCCAACCAAGACCACGGAGACAGAAAATTAAAAATTGTTTTTGTACCGATTCAATGCTATTAATATGAATAGAATAACAAGGATCCCAAACAGTAAGTCCATACTTAAGAATTGGTGGAACAAGAGAAGTATATAAAAGTTTTGTAATATAAGGATCTAGAAATTCCTTTGACCAGCGCTTCATGAATCCAAGTACTCCATAAGCTTTATTTATCATTGTGGAGATGTGATCACGAAAGTTGATTCTATTATCCAACAGTATGCCAAAATCCAATATGGTTTGAACTTTTTTAAAATAGCAGTATCAATATAATAAGATGTCTCGATCGGATTGTGTCTGAAAAATGACATGTGCTTGCATTTCAAGATATTTAACGCCAATAAATTAAATCTGCACCATTGATGAAAATTCCGAAAGTCAGCACTTAATAAAGTATGTTCATTAATATCGTTAAAAGAGTTAAAATTTTTTACATCATCGGCGTACATCAGTCCTTTGGAATGCAAAACAACAGTAGGAAAATCATTGATGAATAAATTCAAATAATATTTCGTCGTTGTATTGACGCCTATTTAATGTGATGTTGTCAAGTCACTCGATATGAAATGCAGCCTTCGTAATTTTCACGTCTTACTTTTTCGTCAAGATCCGTTTCAAGTGCTTTCATTTTGTTTTGCCTTCCATTCTATTTCTTATAATGTTATTTTTTCAATTAATTTTGAATAATTTTTAGCAACGCTTCTTAAGACCTTGTTATCTTGTTTTTTTCTTTCTTTTAGATTTTGGAACTGGCACCCAAGACCGTCGAAGATGTACCAGTGGGTACACGTTTATGTGCCTACTGGAGTCAACAATACCGTTGCTTATATCCAGGCCGAGCCATAGAAAGTGAGTCTTCCGATGATGGTGTAACATCACAAGAATTTGTTAGTGTCGAATTTGATGATGGTGATAGCGGCAGGATCCGCTTACAAAATATACGTTTACTACTTAGTGATTATCCACAAGTTGGTAAGTGTATCCAGATAACAAGTGAAAACATTAAACAAAAAATTAAAATTGCATGCAAGAAGCTATTCATTCATTCGTTCATTCATTCCATAACAATAATCATTCACATACATACATATCGTCATCTAAAATGCAAAACAACGTATCTTCAAAAAATTAAAATTAGATATTTTTATTGATTGCGATTTACTACATCATATTAGATATGTGTGCAAAATTTGAAACTTCTGCTAACACCAATAAAGTTATGACCCAAATTCAAAATAACGTTTCATCAAGTGAATGATTTTATTAAACAAAAAAACCGTATCATCATCAGTGTTGTCAACTATTTACATAAAAAATACGCTGTCCTTTTGCTCAAAATTCGATAGAAAGCGCTAAAGACCGTGAAAATATGATTTCAATATCTCAAACATTTTCTATATTATAATATTTTTTGTTTCTCCTGTAAACTTATGAAAAGTGATGTTACGTTATTTTGCATTTTATATGACGATATGTACCTTGTACATTTATGAGTATAGTTTACAAAAATTTTTCGTTTGATTCTGTTACAAATGAGTTAATTAAAGTTTTTATTAATTGTTAGTTATTTAGTTGTATCAGGGAAATTAATTAATTTTTATTAAATAATTTATTCAAGCTTTAGGTCCAGAAAATAAATATAAATGATTTATTTTATCCTTGAATAAATTATTTAATAAAATTTAATAAAAAGATCGATTAAATCAAAATAATTTTAGGAAATTAATTAAATTAAAAAGGGGGAACAATTGTTGTATTTTATTTTGCAATAGAAATCAGGCATGATCTAATGATAAACACCCGATTCGAATCAAAATTTTCTCCGTTTTGCAAATTTTGCATTCTGCATTTCGTTCCCTGTATCATTTCGATTTCTTTTCGATTGTATGTATTCTGCATTACGATCGTAGCTACGTCCTTGAAAAAAGTGTATAATTAAATAAAATGTAACTGCAAAATGCTATAAAATAATTTACTGCCTGTCCCAGGATATCGAATGAAAATCTGAAAGAACGAAAGACAGTCACTCATTTTCTTTTAAAAAGCGTCCCCCTGTCTTTCGTCTTACCCTTTGCTTGGCTTTACGTTTGGAACGTAATAGAGTGACACTGGGTCTTCACGTAGCAATTTCGTTGCTGAGAACAAGCAAAACCGTCAGCAGACTTTTGATAGTTCAATTGCTGATTGCTTTTAGGTCGAGAACACGTAAAATTGCTTCGTCACAAATTCAAAATTTTCATAGTGACAGGTTGTATAAATATGTTATAATTTTATGTACATAAAGATGGGAATTGTTGATGAAATTTTATTATTTTAAATATTTCTTCGGGTTTCCACTCCATTCGGTGTTTTTTTTAAATAAATATGCAGTTTTTAGTTTTCTAAATTCAAATTCGCAATGCACTGACTACAGAAAAGAGAAATGACAGCAGATTGATAGGCAATAATTGCTCAAGCAATCAGTTGAGCAATCATTGCGCAATGGATTGCCACTTATGGCAATCGCAGTCCACACGTAGCAAATTTCATGAACGCAATCAAATTTGACGATTGCCGCAATGGATATTGCTACGTGAAGACCCAGTGTTAGAAAATAAGTTTTGTATGTGTTAGTTTCCATCAGCAAATTCTTGTAGGGTATGTATGTATGTTGTGCGTTATTACCGTATTGCACAAGATAAGCGACAATCCTCGCTCGTATAAGAAGAAACGTTAATTAACACTTTTCCGAAAAATGATCTTTTGGTATTTCCCAACTACTCGTAATTCGTTAAAAATTATATTTAGGAGCATACATTTCATAAGAAAGAATTAACTGCTATTTTAATTATGCAAAAGAAAAAAATCTTATTTTGTCTTTTTATTTCTCTCTTTTTTGTTTCTTTAATAATTCTTTTACCTAAAATTACTTCCCATTTCCCCCCTCCAAATATCAAAAATAAAACAAAAACTAAAAACCTACTACACCAACAACACAGAGTACAACGATAATCCCCTCTACTCTTTAGGCAAACATAAAAAGTCCAGTGGCAATAAAATCTTATCGAACAATGAGTCCGATCATCACCATCACAGTAATGGCGATGAGGATGCGGAGGCAAGTGGCGACGCCAAAGCTTCGAGAATTGCTAAAAATGATTCCAGCCGAGACTATCATCAGGCTACGGCCATGGAAATATTTGCTGCCAAACGTAGTGAAAAGAAACGCAATAAGAGTCTAAAAAAGAAATCACATGCTCAAAATAATAGCAATAACTCAATGGCTAATGGCAAAGGCGCTGTCTCGTCTACGGCGGGAGATAGTGGTGGAGTCAATGGTTCATTGGAATCAAATATAGATTATAGTCGTAAACATCACAAGCATAAGAAGCGAAAGAAACACAAGAAGCATCGTAAAAATCTTATGGAAATCGGTATAGTGGCCGAAATGGACAAATCTTCGTACAATGCCTCATTATCAACGTCATATAATAAGAAAACTGAACGCACAACACAATCAGCAGTAGAACAGCCAAATCATACTTCCAACAATGTAAGTATCAGTCACTCTGGGGCACCTGTAAACGATGACGAAGAAGATGAAGAAGAAGAACAGGATGAACCAGAGGCAGAAGAGGAAGCTGAAGAAGAAGATAACTATGATGAAGATAACGAGCGCAATATTCAAACTGAAGACTCACAAATGGCCGAGGACAATATGAATATGTACAGAATAAAACAGGAATCAAATGGTCATATTTCGGGTTCTAATGGAACATCGCTCAATTCTGCATCGGCATCTGCTAATATTAAAGTTAAAACTGAACATTTAGATATGGAAGAAGAAAGTACGTCTAATTTGATGTCGGAAATATCAGATGAGGTTAGTATTTTTAGTTTACAATTTCACTTTTACGTTTTTTTGAAAATGAGGCTTAATTTTTTGTTGTTTTGCAGGCAAAAGCAGATGATATGATTGAACATAACAGTTCAAAGGGCAGCAAAATTGCTGCTTTTCTACCGGAACGTCAACTGTGGGGTTGGCTTGGTACAGCCTACTGCAAATTTGGCAATAAGGGTACGAAGGGTCGAATCCGCAAACAATTTTATAAAACTATAAAACGAGGCAAAGAAACTATAACGGTAAGTTTTATGTTTTAATTATTATTTATTTATGTAACTCGTGTAAGTTTTGTTTGAAACTTACATTTTTGTTTATAAGATTTTTTTAAGGTCACTTGCGGCGATTTGTTGTATGAAAATTATTTGAAAACGCGCTATTTGTTCGCTGTAAATCCAACTGTGAATCATTATAGTTATACAAAAAATGCGGACTGTTGCATTTGCAGCGAATTCTCTTGAAATTGCCATTAAATATTCAGAAAAATTCGGTTACAAGGAACTTCGTTTGCATTATTGCACGATTACTACATTTAAGAATTTATCACTTGCTAAATGCGAAAATTCACTAGAACCGAAGTTCGTTATAACCAGGAGAATCGGAAATATTCAATTTCGTTTTTATCTTTCTTGTGAACGCTGTTGAGGCGGATATAAAATATTATGTATCCGTTGCAGATATTTTTATGAATTTTGTTATCGATTTGCTAGTTCATATTATTTTATAAAAAGGTGATTTACAGGTATTTTATTTTTATTTATTTCAAAATTCAAGAACCAAGCCGTTAGGGCCAAATATGGTTCATAAACTACACGTTTTAAGTATATAAAGGGTAACAATAATTATATTGATAAAAAATCTTAAAACTAGTAATTTGTTTGAAGGTGGCATCTGTAAATGCAAATAGTTTCAGTTGTATAGGTAGAATATTCCACACCCTAGTTGTCCGTACATGAAATGATCTTTCATAAATAGATGAAGATATACGATGACATATTATCTGAGGGTTTCGACTAGACTTTGAAAAATTAAAATTATCTAAAATGTACGTAGGGCAGTTTCGCGTAACAACTTTACGAAATAATAGAAGGATTCTCAATTTAACAAAATTCTCAAAAGAAAAGCCAATAAAATCCTTTACAAAGGTAGAAACATGATCTCTTGTTCTCAATTTGTAAATGTATCTAATTATACGATAAAAATAAGATTTAGTCTTCTCAGCACAACACTGTTAGTCCCTGAAAATACTTCCATAGCGTATATCAACTCCGACATCAAAAGAGAACTGGCTACATGTTTTCTTACATGAAGAGGTAAATATAAATCAAGAGAATATAACCGCCTAATAATACCATTCACCCGAGCATATATATGATCAATAGGTTTTGAAAAACTCAAATTATTATCTAGAAAAAACACGTAAACATTTCATTTCAGAGACGAAGTTTAGCCTAGATTTATCGAAAGATACATTTAGATCACGTGAATCAAACCCAAAACACATTGCCCTGGTTTTACCAGAATTAACATCCTTTCCATTATTCCTCGTCCGCATACTGATTTGTCTAAGATAATATTCCATGTTTGCCGTCAACACATCTAAAAATTGCGACGAAAATAAAATTTGAACATCATCCGCATATAAAAATTGAGGTATTATCAAATAACTTAACAAAATCAATTATGTATGTACATCATAAACAAAATCGGGCCAATCACTGATCCTTTAGGTATGACTGAACCAGTTTACAGGCTAATTTGGAAAAATTAAACATATGTACATAATTTACGAACCAACTTTGAACTTTATCAAAAGCTTTCGATAAATCCAGAGAAAGAAACACACTACATTTCTTCTAATTAAGATTTTTCCTGATCAAATCAGTTAGTCCAATAAGAAGTGTTGTTGTGCTATAATTTTGTCTAAAACTCGATTGATGTGTATGAAGCAAATTATTATGATTAATAAAGCTCAACATTTGCTTTTTAATAACTTGCTCAACAATTTTTGAGAGTATTGGTATCATAGGAATCGGGCGTAAATTTTGTAACAAGTTTGAGTTCCCTTCTTTCTTAATTGGTACTACTCGAGCAATTTTCAAAGAACTAGGATATATGGAAGTTAAAAAAATAGTATTTAAATGGATAACAAATAAAAGGAAAGATTATTTTGATAAATTTAAGTGGAATATTGTCATGACCAGCCGAATTCGAAGGAATTTTACAGAGTGCTGTATACACCTCGCTCTCATTTACACCTCGAAAAGAAAAAGCATTGTTATCAACAAAGTCTAAATTCTTTGATATGTCTACTGCTGCCTCTTGTGATTGATTCGAAATAAAAAATCATTTATATTGTTCGGATCAACATCCCTGACATTATCCCCTGTTTCTACACAACCAGTCGACCTTAAGACGTTCCACATTTGTTTATTATTCAACCCGTTAAAAAGTTTTTCATGAGCCTTTCTTTCTGACAATATATCTGCCAATTCTCAGTACTACGATTATCTATATAAGCTTTATAAGCAAGATCCCAAAGAGAAATATTGAAAGTTATCTCGTCAAAGATTTAAAAAACTTTTGTTTGTTGAGGGTTTTTAGCTAGTCTATATACATGCATTTCATTGGTGCATGTATATAGACTAGACTCAACAAACAAAAGTTTTTTAAATCTTTGAAAAGAGATATCGAGGCAATCTCGATTAATATAAATTTAATAATGAAAGTTATCTCCCTTGATTCAAACCACTTATTATCTCTGAAATGCAATTTTTTAAATTTTTTCTTTGGTACTAATTCATGTACATTTGACAAGCTGGACATTCACATGATTAGTCTGAAATATCGGATCAAAACTACTACTATGAACATGATTTGAAAGGAGATCATTTGCTGTACAAGTTATCTTGGACCTTCTTTTGGCTGTTTTTACTGCATGTTTAATGCGCATAGAACGCTTTTAGAGCGATTTCTCTGGCTATAAACGCAGTTGTTTGTTATAAACGATAATTCCTTATAATAAGTGTGTTCGAGTACCCAAAAGTTTTTACAAATTTTTACTGAACTTTACTGCATTTTACTAAATTGCGTTCGTTTACTTAAGTTACAGTTAATGAAACACAGTTCATGACTGAGAACTTAAAAATTTTACTGCAGAAATTTTTTGTAGTAAAATTTAGTAAAACAGAAAAACATATGATTCAAAAGGTAAACAAACAAAAGTAAGAAATTAAAATGTATACAATTATTCTTATATATTTTTTCGACCTTTTGTTTTTTAAATTAATCTGATTTATCTCGAGCTATAGGTTAATTTTTTATAAAAAATTTTATAAAATTCACTTTTTAAATAAAATTTTTTTTACAATAATCAAAGAACAAAACAATACAAAAAATTTTCAAAATTAAAATATCAAAAAATTAACAACTTAATAAATACGTATGTACACAAAAATAGAATATTATAATAACCAAATATTCAATTCCCGTTTCCGTTCTTATATAATAAATATCTATATGCATGAGCAACACCAGCTGTATATCTGCTTTAAAATTAATTCTATTTCCCATTGGAACATTAATAATTTGTACCATTTCTAACATATATCGGCGTTTGTAGTTATTTTCCGCATTTAAAACTGCTACATTACTAAAATCAGGATTGTGATTAAAATTAATACAATGTGATACTAATGCTGTCTTTTGTGAAGAAATGTTATTTTTTTGTATTTTTGATCTGTTCTATGAACAGCAGCTAATCTAGTTTTTAATTTATTATTCTTAGTTGTACCTACATACATATACTTTACCACAATTTTCTCTATCATTGCCACCACATGGTATCTGGTAAACTAAATTAGACCTCTCTGATGTCTCTATTCTATCTTTTGTCTTACCGAATAATTTGCTAATTGTCTTATCCATCCTATGTGTAATTCTATATTTTACATTATTATAAATCCTAGATCTTTCTAATCTTTCCGACATTTCAGGTACATACGAGTACGTTAAAGATTTATAAATTTTAGGTTCAGAAGAAACATCTGAAGAAGCCACACAAAGAAGTGGCAAAATATCGGTTTTTTAATAAAATTTACCTATTGCTTGAGATAAATTAGATTCATTCAAAAAACAGAATGTCGAAAAATATATAAGAATAACAAATTTTTAATATAAATTTAATTTTAAACCCAACATCAGTAAATCACTCACACACAATATTAATAGTTTAACAAATAATTATGTTGCAGCACTATAATAAATACAAAGCAGCTTTCAAATTCAAGAAAATCATCTTTATCCGGTGAAAAAATCATTTGTTACTTATTTTATTTTAAACAAAGTGTATACGCAAAGTTTGCATGGTTTTCTGAGTTTTAAAATGGTTTAATGATGAACAGATTCTCATCCACTGATTTATTAGCCCTTAGTGGTCATTAGAGATGTGCGGGTGAGTGTTAGGTGTGCTTATACACGGCAAAATTTTAATCTCAGGGTCATGCAGACTTATGAACAGTTTATTTTTAAAATCACGCGCTAAAAAAAAGAAATGTTCATGACCACGCACGCCCACGCGATAATGAATGCAAAAACAAAATTTTATTTTATGTTGTTTGTTATCTTTTGAACTATTAAATACAAATCCCAATAAATGTTTTAAAATAGATTTATTATTGAATGTTTTAGTAACTAACAAATGTGTTCTGAGCAAATTAGTGGATTCGGTATTGAAAGCGACGACTGGACAGCTGTCGAATAGCATGCATGCTAATAAATTGTCTGAGTGTACAGTAAAACCTCGTTAATGTGGAAAAATATAGCTTCAGCCTTTGTCCGGATTATTGAATCGTCCGGACTATAGGTACAAAAACTTTTACCTCAAAACAAAACTAAAGATGTAAAAACCAAAACTAACTGTCTGTTTGTCGATATCGAAAGAAAAATTTCTTTCGAATTATTACATTTGAAACAAAAACAAGTTTCAAAATTTTGTTTTTGTTTTAAATGTAATTGTACGAAAGAAAATGTTCGTTCGATATCGACGAACAGACAGTAAGTAAAAGTGATAAAAATATTATATTTTGAAATACGAACTTACTTTTCTTTGAATACACAAAACAAAACTCATAAGTTGTAATCAATACTGATATCGTTTTCTGTTAACTGCGACGGTATACGGTTCAACACTAAAAGGCTTTGGCAATAGTCAGAAATTGCTCCACATTTCTGATAAAAGACATGCTTTGACCATTCTTAATCACGAAAGTCGATTTATAATCATCAGATAGTTAAATTTTTTTTTATAAATTACTATAAGCGCAACCTATGAAATCCAGACGCGTTTTCGCAGAGCATTAAGATATCTTTTATCTTTTGGTATTTTTCTACCAGCAACCGAATATTCAGTACCTTGAATCCATGCTGTTGTTGAAAGTGCTTTTTTAAAATAGCGCAGATTCACCTGATCTTTAATTTTATATTTTCCCATTTCTGCCACAGCTTTCAAAACCTTTTTTTTAAACGTCTGTAGACAAATTTTTGGGTGTCTCATTTTATTTAGAATTAAAAATTTTTGAATCCAACCGGTAATTTTTTTTAATAAAGACAAGTAACAACCAGTGAACAAATATAAGAGAAAGAGTACCAGCCCACTTGGGTCCAAAGTAATTATGATCCCTTTAGGCTTACCTGATTAAAGAGGGAAAAATAAGACATAAGGTAATGAAAGAAATTGAGTAAGTGTTAGAAATGGTGTAGGGGAGAGCAGAGTAGGGAATTCAGTGAAGATGTAGAGAGTTTGATGGCTAGAAGTAAAAGGGAAGAAGAGAGATATAGATTCCGTGTAGGAGGGATTCGTGTAGACCACGACCAAGGGGGGAGTCAGCGAGAGAACCAACCGCTGCTCCCAATGAAGGAACTGATGTTTTTTAAAATTCGAGCCCGACAGCTCCGAAAGGCTGTTAAAGCGTCTTTTGCCTAGGAAACGATGGAGTTGGTGCTCCAGTGCAAGGAAGAGTAGGTGAGTTATGCTCTCTTCCTCCTCGTCCTGACAGCTGAAGCAATAGTCATTGTGAGGGATACCCATCCTTTTAGCATGGGTTCCAAAGGTGCACTGCTCTGTGAGTGTGGCCACAAGGAACCGTAGGCAGGTGTGTTACCTTCTTTGGGAAAGGGATAGTGGGAGAGGACAGATGGCAAAAGTGAAAAAGCTTAATTTTAACAACTCTGACATTTCGCGTTAGTTTTTAGGTCAGTGTTGCAGCGCCTCTGATGTCAAGTAGGCGCATTAAATGTGTTAAGAGTGTAGCCATTTTATTAATTATTTGAGCTGGCGATTTTGCTACAATACCGACAAAGCAGGGCGCTGAGATGTCCGCTAGCATACACCGGTATCATTTGCTACCAGTACTGTTCAGTGACCAGTGCTATGCCTTCATCACTTAAACAGTCCAACAACAACAAATAAAATGACATACTAATGCACATATGAAAAATGCTGGTTATTATAACTTGCCTGAAACTGGACTCGAACCTACGATCTTAGACGTTACTTGCTTTGTAATCAACGCGCCAACTACTTCAGCCAACAGCACCCTCAATTGCTGAAAAATTATTGGTTCCAAAATTGTTTGTGAAAATGTCTTGCTTTGTATGTATAATCTCTGCCGAATGAGCCATGACATCACGGCTTCCCTATCTCAAAGTTGTTATTTTCAATAAACTAGAGCACGTCTAGTGGTCGAAATTCGACCGCCAGTTTAAACGTATACCTATTTTGGTTACATTCATTTAAAGAGAAAAAACTACCTAATTACTTATTTCCTTCCTCATGGGAAAAATAATAAACGAAATAAATTTGCATACAAACACGCACAATTATAAATAATCTCATTACTCATATACATACATATATAAGTACTCTTAAACACTCTCATTGCTTTGCTTACGTTTTTTGTTGAAGACGTGTGAATTTTTGGCATTTGTAGTGGTGTCAACTTTATGAGCCTTTTAATCCTTTAATAGTAAACCAATTCAAATATTATATAGTGGGGTCACTAAAGCTCAACAATGCTTACTATTGGTGAAATATAATCTTTCTCCCATTTTGGAGTTTCTGTTAAAATAGGATCCCTATAATACGCTTATGCGTCTTCTTTTTTGTATTTTAATATATTGTAAAAATTTTAATAATTTTGTGGCTGGGGAGTCGCTTATAACTTTCAAATTATAGCTTATGTTTAGTTTTTAGTTTATTTTTTTAATAATTGAAAATTTTGGATTATATATATTATCTTACATGGTTGTTAGACATATAATGCACTTATTATTGGCCACGAAGGCTTCAGTGTATTAATGAATAAATAAAAAAAAAATAAATAATGAAGAAAATCGGTTGGCAAACAGAGTAGAAAAAGGGATCTAAAAATTTGTCTTTGCCTATTTATATGTAGATAAGTACATTATTTTGAGTTGACTATTTAATAAAGTTTTTTTTGCTTTTAAATAAATTTTTTTTGAGGATTTTGAAACACATTGCTATTTTATTCTGAAATCCGGACTATATATGTAAAATTTCTAAACTGTCCGAAACAGTGCAGTGTCCGAATTACTGGATAGTCCGGCCTAGCGAGTGTTCGGATTGTAGAGGTTGTACTGTATTTAAAAAAAAACTTTTATTTCTTATTTCTCAATTGATGAACAACAAAAAAAACTGTTTTTCAAATGTATTTACAGGTTGGGGACTGTGCAGTATTTTTATCAACTGGTCGACCAGATCGTCCTTATATTGGTCGCATCGAGTCGATGTGGGAAAATTCGTGTAATAATAAAATCGTGCGTGTGCGATGGTTCTATCATCCAGAAGAAACAACTGGATGTCCAAATTTAAAATATCCAGTAAGTCTTCAGAAAATCCTAAATTTGTTATTAAATACAATTTTAATTTATTATTATTATTTTTGTATTTTTTTTCTGTGCACCAAAAGGGTGCTTTATTTGAATCCCCCCATGAAGATGAGAATGATGTACAAACGATATCGCATCGTTGCGAAGTTTTACAATTTGGTCGTTATTATAATAAATTTGGATCGGATTCAAAGCAATATCAATCAATATATGATAATAATGATACATATTATTTAGCAGGCTATTATAATCCAAGATTACAGGTTCTTAAATTACAAGATAATATTCCAACTCTTGAAGAGCAACAGCAAACACTTAATACAACTATAATTTTAAATAAAAATTTAATTACAGCAGCATCTACAACACACAAAACAAATACAACTACTATAAATAATAATAATAATGAATCTAATTTAAATAATACAAATACTAACACTAATATCAATAATTAAACTTTAAATTTAATGTAACAAAACAAAAAAAAATATATATAATAGAAAACTCTTTTCAAGATTCGGAAAATTTTGAAGTAATGCGTACGATGAACCAGTTAAATGATTTTTATTATATTAATTAAACAAAAATAACAACAACAAAAATTACATACTATTATATACATGCATATACATACATTCAAAATTATATATATATATATATATTTAGAAAACAAAAAGAAAACTTTAGTTTACAAAGAAAGAAAAAATACTATATGTATACAAAAAAAAAACAAGCAAACTTTTCAAAAAAGAAACTTAAATTAACTAACACATTTTTATTATATATTATATATACTATATATACTTACATATGTATATATTAAAAATATTATATACTCTTTTTTATAATATATGGCTGTCTACAATTGAAGACATTGGAATTTATGAGTGTAACAATATACAACAATCTAAAGTTCCAAAACTTTTGCAATAAAAATTTGTTAAGTATAATTTTTTAAATAATTTTTTATTTTATTTTAATTCTCAAGCTTTGTTATATTGAGTTTTTTTTTTAACTTAAGTGATATTTTCATATCTCAGAGCGTCGAGAAAATTTGGGTTGTGTAAACAGCACTTTAATTTTTTAACGATTGAAAAAAATGGAGTTTTGGGCCCTTATGAGTAGCAAACGCCATTCGATCTGCCCTAGCTATTGAACATGGGGTATCGAAAGTCGAATCATTATTATGTTCTCATAGCACTACACCGTTAGCTGTGCAAGGGGAAGCATCTATATCAGTGCTATTCAACCTTTTTGGCTCGTGTACCACTAAATTCACGACAAACTTTTCGCGTACCACCAAAAAAAATATAATGTACTGAAAAAATAATTAGATCAATAAATACCAAACAATTTTAAAATTTTTAATCCATTTTATTTATTAATAATAAAAAACAATAAAATTAAAAAAAAATAATAAAAATCACAAAAAACATAACAAGAACATGTACATTAAAAATATATTTTAATAAGGAAATCTTTCATTTAATTTTTATACAACTTATAATAAATTAGTAAAAAAAAGAAATTTTTAAAAAATTTAAGAAATTAAAGATTAAGAAAGAATTATTCAAAGTTAATAAAAAACGAAACAAAATTAAAAATAATGCATTTATAAAAAACTTAACAGAACGAGTAAATTAAAAATATATTCTAATTAAGAGATCTTTCATTTGATTTTTATCCAACTATTAAATATAATTTAATAAAAAATTAATAAAATAAACTTCGTTTCGTTTATTGGTATGGTTACCATTCGCTTACATTTGTTATTTTTTATTAAATGTATGTAGATGAGAGTGTTACATAAATTTAAAAATTCAAAATTTTACAAAAAAGGTATACTTTTATGATGATTTTTCTTTTTGTTTCCAATTGCAAAATAGAAATCGTAAAAATTTTAAAAGATTTCGCGCACCACCTGGAAATTTTTCGCGTACCACCAAGTGGTACGCGTACCATAGGTTGAATGGCACTGATCTATATTATTAATAGGCAAACACGTTTTTTGGGATACCTTTTACAGCCTTAATAATTAATACCGATATCGGAAAGATTTATATGTTTTTAATGGGGATTTTAATTTTATTTAAACTGGTTTAGTATTTTGGGAGCTATAAGCGTTTGAAGTTGCTAACGATACATGCACACTTATTACACATACAAAGTGTGTGTGTGTATGTGTTTGTCGAATTTGCTTTGTGTAGAAATCAGACAGTTTTTTTCTATATGTATTTTGTAAAAAGAGAGCGAGAGATAAGTAAGAGAATTTTAAGTTGTTTATTTAGAACATACCCAGCTAGCATTTCATGAAATTAATAATCTATTTGAGTCTTTATTGACTCCTTAGCTCGATTAAAATAATCATTTATGCGCTCATTTTCTGATCATAAATGATACTTTCGTCGGTAGAAAATGGTACCCTACGTACGACTGCTCTTGAAGAGTCTTTTATTACCCGCTTTTCAAATCAGTTTTGACTCATTTTTTAGTCATTTTTAATCCGTATTTGTGATAATTTTTGAGTATTTTTTAACCCTTTTTTTTTTCTTATATTCTATCGATCGGGTGTCTTTATGGATTCACATTTTAGTCTTATTTTTAGTCGATTGTGGTTCTTTTTCGATTCAATTTTTAGTTGCATTTGTGATCTTCTATCAGAATTGAAAAAGCTCATATGTGTATATTTTAAATATTTAATTTTTAAAAACATTTATTTATTCATATTTACTATAGTTAACTATAGTTAACCAAAACTCTCAATAAATAAAATGCGTCTGTATTGGATAAGATCAAGAATGATAGAAATCAACTAGAGAAGTAATTGATACACTTTATAAGGCCACACAAATCAACTTGTTAAACATTAAAACCAAATAAAGTTAATTAAGTCATTCTCTTATAATTCATTATCGAAGTTCACATATAAATTTTAATTATAAAACATTACGAGCAAAGACTGCTTAATATATTTTAATTACCTGTAAAAATGAGGGTGAATGTCACTCAACTGGACGAAATAGGTGAGCAGGTATATGGATTGGAGCTTTATAATAAAATTTATTTTGTTATTAACAGGAACACTGATCCAATTACACTAGTAAGTAAATATAAAAATATTAATCATACAAGATAAAAATACAGCCCTAAAAATTATTGTGGAATGAAAGGATTGGCAACCCTTTCTTAGGGGAATATACGTCATCTAGCGGGAAATCATGCGCATGTCGTAATCTGTATTTCTATCATTCTTGGGATAAGATAATATTGCCCAGCAAACACAAAACTAAGCATTACAAATGTAATGAATTTTACTTTTAAAAGCAAAACGGAAATGAAGTTTAGGCAATTTTTTCACACATATTTGATTGGTCGAATTTAATTTACAACAAGTGTATTTAGGCATTATAAAATAAGTTTTCCAAATTTAAGATTTAACGTTTGAAAAGTTTTTTGTAAAATTTCCTCATTTCGCTCTTGCAAAACCCATTATTTAATTTTTTGCATATAAATTTTTTTTGCTAAAAAAAGGTTTAAATTCCTTTTAAATGAAAATGTTTTCTTTGTTTTAAATGTTTGGTAACATAAAATGCATTGCATGTTACCAAAAGCATTTTTAATGACAAAAAAATATTTGTCTTCCGTTATACTAATTTTGTTTGCTGGTTTATATTGAAATTAAATCAGAGCTGAAAAAACAATAAAGCTGAAAAAAAGCAGTAAGCATCCGCACATGTGCACTCGTTAACACTCAATCACAAAGCATACAGAGGTGACAGAAGGGGAAAACTATATAAGTTTATTTTCCGACTCCCTCTATACGCACAGGCATCGAAAAAGAAATCGAAAAATATTTTGCATTCTTTGTGGTTTTATTTTCTGTATTAAAGTATTTTACACAAACTGCTTTGTGGTATTTCATTCTTACCAACATGGAATGATTAATTTTTGCATTTCCCACAAACTAATAATCATATTGGAGCTAAAAACTTGCTATTCACAGAACACAAAACACACACAAACCACAATTTTTCCAAAATTTTATAACAATTTTATTTTTTTGTTTTGTTTATTTTCCCTTCTTTGCAGCATTAAGTCTTTATAGTTGTCTCTTTCGTCAACCACTGGCACTTTAGCTGATTTGGACCATTTGCAAATGTAATTTTTTACATGTCTGTTAGTAGTTTGTGACTCAATTAACGACTGAAATCAAACTGAAATAAAAGAGAACAAGCGTCGGTGTGAGTTTTTTTATTGTTTTTGTAGCACAATTGTGGAAAATGAATTTTTGGATTGTGTATGTTGGCTTCCTTCAGGAACTGCCAAGCGACCCATACCTTCGTATAGAAAGTGAAATTGCGGAGTTGCGCGCGTCAAAGGAGAATAATACAAAAAACCGTAGCGCGATTCAGTTGGTGTCGAGGTAGACCTTTAATACGTGCGAAAGTGAGACGTAAAACTCTAGAAGGCCAATAAACTAACAGTGGCCTGGTTTGTTATTTACTCTCCCAGAGCTGCCGTACGACTGATATTCTTAATATTCACCCTAATTCCAGTTGGCGACATCGACGTCACGTCAACACAATACCAAAAAATATGTGTTTTCTACCCGTTTTCGAAAACCACTGACTACTATTGACAGGCTCATGTTATTTGCTAGACCTTAGAGAACAGAAATAGACTGCCAGTATCACAAAATTGTTCTCGAGAGCGAGTAGACAAGCTCCAATTCCTCGGTATTGTGTTAACGTGACGTCCATGTCACCAACTGGAATAAGGGTAATTGTTTTAGTGTCAGCTGATACTATTGTGAACAATACAATTGAGTAAAATTCACAATGGTGTTATTCTTCTTCGAAAGATTGTCCATTTAAGAAATAATTGCTGACAACGCTTGATGTTTACTCACACAACTGCTGAACGACTGCTTTTTTAAATTTTATTTGAGTGTCTACTGATAAGTCGAAGATCAATTGTCGTTCATAGTAAGCACATCGCTCATATTTTTTATATTTGTTCCCCCAGATTCGTTAATTTTTTTTTACTTTGGATTTGATATTCATCCGTCCAAGCCATTATATCAAACAAGTTAGCAATAGGAATAGAATGCTTCCTGATTTTGGAAGAAGAAAAAACAACAACCCGAAACTTTCTTTTAATTAAGAATTTTAAAGATGTTTTGTAATCCTTATTCATCAAGAAGTGCAAAATAATGTTGTGCACGTGACAGTTTTCACATTCACGTACGAAAAACTTTAAACAATCGCATAGGAGGAAGGAAGTCTGAAGCTAATCCCCTGAGTTTTATGGTCTGCATCAAAATCAACCTGATTTTTGAATGTCGCGCATTGATTTAAGCGTTCGAAAGCCAAAAAATAAATACAGGCCTGATTGTCTCTACACATATACTGCGTAAGTGCATTGTCTTCAATGCCTTCAATAACTAAAGATTACAATTATTCAAGTTTAAAGCTTGAGATATCATTATAAGTCAGTGCTACTGCTAAATAACAGCTTATGTGCTCAACAGTTGCTTCCGTCTTGTAGAGTCTCCAAAAATGAAGTGTCACATACTGGTTTTTTCATGTCTAGAATACATGAATTCATGATACCTGTCATGCCTATTTTGGGTCTCGTTGTCCTTGGAACTCTGCCATTTTCTCTGCCCTTCCATGACCGATACGTTCTGCCTACAACAACATTTATTTCTTCCTTATGGTTATAACTGATCATGGCGTTTTAGCGATCTTTCGTTCACTACCTCATACATCGCTGAACCAAATCTTGCCAGTTCGCCGGCAATTTCATTACCGCCAACGTAGTAGTGATCCAGAATGTAGATCAAACAAGTCTGCGCTATTTTTAAACAAAACGCCATTTATTTTCGATGATCGGTATCTCTTGTTTCCTTAAAAGTGTTATCTTTCTTTTCCATCTTACTCGCGGCACACATCCTCTCAAGCTAATCTCGAATCGAACGAATTTGTTGTATCCTGGTCATCGCTTTCGACCTATGTGAACAAGAAATAATTGCTATCGATTTGAAGAAGCGATAACTGTAAGCAGAAGTGGCTGGTGAATACGATGAGTGTTTCCAGGCTAAACTACTTAGGTAGCGCCCTTATATAGCGAACGCTCTCTGAGGTTTATAGACCATCGCCACAAGCCAATAGAACCAGAAGATCATTTATATCACTCACATTCCCAAGAAACTCTGCACATTTTAAGAGTTTAATCGACGCTTTCAATAGAGATTTTTCTATCTTTTTTTAGTTTGAAGTTATCGCATTTCAGAGAGTCGAACAGTCGAGTGGAGCTGTCACTGGGACAAGGTACAAGTGCTAAAGAAAGCGTTATCTAAATGTGTAAGCGGCCGGGCAGACCAAGATATTTTCTTCTTCCTTGAAGCAGCTTACGCGGAGCATTAATCTTTTGCGGTTAGATGGTTTACCCTATCCGCCTTAAGAGTGAAGACCACAGTAACCCCTCTATACAAGGAGAATATAACGGAATTCTAGGGTCAAATCGGAGAGCAATCATCGTAGTAAATCCAGCAAAATGCTACCTGTCACAGCTGACTTGAAGGGCTTAGGAAAAGCTTATAACCCAGGTTACATTTTGCTTCTTTGTGTAACTGATGATGGTGGAACTCATAAAGCAGGACGCCCGTTAACCCCATCTCTGTAATCCCAAACAGAGTTTTTATTATAATTTCGAAGAAGTGCGTGCAGCTTTCAGTAAAGATCTCCTCCGGCCTTATTAGAAACCTTACAGTGCTGTGTTCTTTGGATAGTAGTTTCCTCAGATGTACTTCTAAATTGACCGTAGAAATGCTAGCAGGATTCTTTTTTTTTTGCTTTTCTGTATTTCTTTTAGTCGAGCAAGCAATTGAAAGTCTTCCGATAGTTTTGCCAGTCCAGGGGATCACACCCTGCGAATAGTAGTTGCTGCTCTTCAGATAATGCATGATAAGCATCCCTCAGCAGCCTAAACAAACGGAATACGGTGTTCTCCAGATCTTTTCGTTACTGAAGGTGGCGGCATAAGATCAAAGACTTCTAAATATCTCCCAGGCAGTGGTTGTGGTGCATATACAATCTTTTTGAGATCAGAGAAAGAAGTCCCTGTCACTAGCCAACGTTTCATCAATGACATGTTTCCTGATAACATGGAAAACCTGTATTGCAAATCTTAAAGTTAATAAATAATATAAACTCTCAATTATGGATGGCGACCGAACCTCGTTTAGACTGCCGGACGAAGATTGCTTCTGCAAGCAGTCAATGCGATTAAAGGGTAAATAAAAAGTTTCCGCAATTATCGTATATTCGGCTAAAACTATTGATAATGATATAAAAAAATCGGTAGTATTTTAAAGTTATAGTGTTGCCAGGTGTGTTACCATACGATATGATTTTACATTTGACATTTCGAATGGCATTTCTGAAATGTAAAATTGTTTTTAAATAAAAATTTCTAGCAAATCGATTATGGATAGCGAGCAAAGTTCATTTGCTTGCAAATCAATCTGCATTATTCCCAAACAGCATCGGTCGACCTGCTTAGTTTTTCGGAGAAGGGTGACATGCTACTCAAGAACCCTGGTCTAGTGGTTAATAAAGTTCGAAACATTCGGTCACGAAAATGTATGTTCCTTTCTCCAACCCAAAAAGCTAAAGTTAGTATTATTTTCGCTAAGGAGGCTATTTTTATAGCTTTCATGGCGGGCTGTGAGCGCGGCGACCGAATCAAGAAATTCCGTAACTAAAAAAAACCTAACACTAAGTTTGTTTCTTAAGTCTTTTGTTTTTTTTAATCACGTGAGCGTGCATGAATGTAAGTAAGCGTGAAGTTAATAACTTACGAATTAAGATTACGAATTGTAAGCGTGAGTGAAAAAACTACGCCAAAAATTTACTAATGGACGCACACTCACGCTCTCAATTCGTAGGTTTTTAAACGATATTAACTTCTCATTTATTCAATAAAAGAAAAAAATTTGTTTTATCGGTCACTACGCTCAACAAGTGTAACTTGAATTAATGTCAAAGAAATAACTTGAATTAATATCAAAGAAAAAAAATACTGCATAAATAAAAAATAAATAAATAATTATAATTGCATAAGTTGATAAAAAAAATGCTATGCAACAGCTTTGCCGCGACACTCCCCGAGTGCCACACGTTTTTTTTGTATGATCCAACGTGGTTGCGCTTGCCCATACATAATTATTGGCACATGACAAAGATGAGCCGTCTCCACGTACCGTATATACTAATAAACTTCTTCTAATTCGTTCAATTGCGGCAGAAAAAACTCTGTTAACATGGCCCTATAGCACGCACCGTCGACTGTTGTCGTTTGACCAGCGGCGTCCTCCAGCGTGAACAGCGCACCATGCAGTGTGGTTCCATACTCTTCAAAGTTGGCGGCCAAACGGCGCAGTGCTTGCACAATCGGTGCCGGACGTCCGGGGAATCGGCGACGGCATTCCCGCTGCGCCAACACCACAGACGAATTGTTACGCAAAAAAATAGACACGATTATTCCGCGCTATTGGGGAGTGTATCGCTCCATGGCTTAATGTAGTAAGTAAACAGCACAGGCAGTAAACAATTTCATCAATTATAACAACTGTTATTTTTGCGGCGTTATTGTGCTTCATACGACGAATTTGCACACGACGTATTCGTTCGTCTCAGTTGTGTATCTAGCATTACAAATCTTTTTGACTTTTTTACATTCACTGAGATGTGATAGCAGGAAGAAAAGTTCTCGAGAACTTTACTATACCAATTTCCCTTTCAAGGGAAAGAAATATTTCACATCTTGTCCGTGATATGGACGAATTTCCATTAACCAACTCAGTCCTGTGGGGTTTCTATTCTCAACGGAATACATTATGTTTCGAAAATGTTGTTTTTCGAATCGGAATACATAATAACATGCTGATTTAACAATTAAATTTATATAACCCGCTGCATACGATACAATTTACAGCGCAACATTTTACCGTCCGCTCTTTTCATTTTATTTATTCAAGAAAATTATTTTTATTGCTTAAGTTTAAGATCTTCTATTACATACGAAATATTGAGCAATTTTATAAAATCCAAACTTTTTCATGTACAGAGTGATATTTCAATCAATGTCTTCTTGTAGCGGCTAATAACAATTTATTTTGTTTTTAAATTAACCATTTTTTAATAAAACTAATTTAAAGAGCAATTTTGGAAAAAAAATTAAACATTAAGTGACCAGATGTCGAACGTTATCGTTCGCTTGATTTATAAAAAAGTAACTACTGATTTGCATCTCACTAACAGCTTCTTTTAACTATTCATTTATTTGTTTATTTATTAATTAAATTAATAAAATACTAAAATCGTAGGTTGTTAGTGGGACCCAACTCAATTGTTTTTCTTTTATAATTCCAGCAAACGCTAACGTTTGCTATCGTCGTGGAACAGGCCGTGTAAATCGAACAAAATGAATAACATTTCAATAATATATTTTAAATATTTTATTAATTTTTTCTTCTTACAATAAAGTTCGTTTTGTAAAGTTTATTTTCTTCTTTGTATATTTTTTTAAATAATAAATGTTAATTTATTTTTTTAAATAATAAATGTTAATTTATTTTTATGTTTCCATATTTATATTAATACGTACACTTACATACATACATATATACACATATGTATAAATACATATATAAAATAAACTTATTTAATATATGCATCTATTTTTTTAGTTTAAAATTGTGCAAATGATTTTGTGAACAACAGAGTGCAGATATAAATATATTTTTATTATAAAAAAATAAAAAAATGAAAATAAAAAAAAATCTTATGAATATTTGAAATGGGAGAAAAAACTCTAATAAATTCAAAGTACTAACTTTATAAACAAAAAAAGAAAGACAGATAATTTTTAACACAAAATCACAAAAATAAAGCTCCTGGAAAATGTATATTTTATTCGATATCGAATGAAATTTCCATACAAATTAAAAAATTTTTTTATGGGATTTCGTTCGATATCGAATGCCGTAATTTGCTCCCTGTTCTCAGATTTTAAAATGTTGTGAAATCTTTCAATGGACTGAAAATGAGAAATTGTCGTCACAAGGTGAATGCTCTCCTGTACCCGTTCAATATTATCATCTGTGTGTACCGTTCCTCGTCTGCCGGCAACAGGAAGGTTCCTTTCTGGCCGTGTCAAAACCGGCATATTAAAATTACGACGATATGCACGGTGAAACAAAACAATTGACCGCTGATTTGAGAATAAGTCTTTACAAGATACTGAAAAGAAATAAAAAAATTATAATTAACAAGTTATAAGTTCAAAGCCCTTCGGCAATTTTTGAAGCACCCTGTATAAAGTTCATAATGTTTTTACGTACAGAAAAATACACAATGTAAAACCAGCAAAAACAATGTTGGTTTTACATTTTTCGTTCATGATTTTGCTTCATATTCGTTTCGTGTTAAATTAATATGACTTCACGATAACTTGCAAATAACAGCAGCCCATTTTGCGAGTCTAATTGAATAAAAATCTATCCCACATTAAAATAATATGACGAATCTTGTAGAATCAAAATTATTTCAGTTTGAAACAACATGAAATTCATTTAATATGCTATTAATTATAATGTTGAGTTCATACGATTCAATGATGGATCGAACACGAAATTCTTTTAAAATTAAAGCGATAATCATATTAAAATAACACTAAATGCTTGTTGGTTCAAAATGATTTCCTTAATTAAATAACTTATAAAAATGTTAATAAAAACGATTTCTGTTATGTATTTACTTTTTATATATTTATTTTATTTGCATAATACATTTAGTGCTAACGCCAAATCATCAGTAGACCTTAAACCATATTTTTGAAAAGTTCCAAACCTTTTATCGAAAACTTTTAAAACCCCAATGAGAATTTCTTATAGTTTTGTAATTTTTGATGTTCTCATTGAAGTTTGTGGAATATTTATTAGCAATGTTGATTTAAAGTATAGAAATGTTGTAAATCCAAAATTAATTTAACGTAATAATTTTTTAATTTAATACGAAGCTGGGTTGTGTAAATTCAACATTGCACAATGCTATTTTAACTACGAAAAATGTCCAATCTACTATTCGTTAGTTCAAATTTAAAGTTTTAAACATTGAATAAATATGAATATATGTTACGAGCTTTCAACAAAGTCAATATTTTTGCAAAAAAAAATTACATGACATGAAATCAACATTGTTTAATTTTGGTTTTACATTGAAGTTTCTGTCTGTGTGTAGTCATAAAGAATCGGATGCTAGACAGTTTTTAGAGGCCGGGTTCGTTAACGGAGCTCGACAAAAACGTACGATCGATTGATGTTCGGTGTTCGAAAAAATTTTTGAATAAATTTTTTATGCATGTTTGCTTGCATGCCATCAATCACAAAATTTAAAATTGTTTCTATTCAATGAAACCAAGTTTGGTTTCGAGTTCGGTCTGAATAATCTTTTTTTGTTTTGAAAATTTTTAACACTTCTTTTTAGGAAACTCACAATTCAGTTAAGTAAACACAAAACGAAAATTATTTTTAAAATTTTGTATTAAAAATAATGAAATTTTGACAGCTCTGGGAGATAAATAAATATAATACCCTGATCACTTAAGACTACTTGTCTTGAGTAGAGTATTGAATATTTAAAATTCAAACGTAAAAAAAAGAATGCAGAACATAAAAAATTTAAACTGGAATGATTTCAAATGAAAATTATGAACAGCTTGATGAAACAGAAATTCTGAAGCCCAAAATAAAACACGAAGAAGTCATTAAGCACTTAGAAGTTTTTATTAAATCGGCTTAGCAAAACAATATTAGTAGCAAAAATTTAATGCTTTTGAGAGAGTTTCAATAAGACATCAATTCCAAGAAAACAGACTCTGCTTAATCAATCAATTTTAAAATAAATTACTTTTGTATTACAGAGTTTTTATGAATTTTTAATTTTCTTTATACATATTTTTAATGAAATATTTATTTTAAATTACTATAATTTTAATAAAATATTAAAAAAAAGTACTGTACATATTTAAAGTTTTGAATAAAATAGACGACACTCTTCATTTTTAATTTAGTACTGGATATAACGAACCATTCACTTTAACGAACACGCCTGGCAGCAATTAGGTTCGTTAAACCGAAAAACTACTGTATTTGCAAATTTGAAAAAAATGGCTGAGTGATAAGAAATTTAGATCAAACGAAGAAGTTGTTCTGGAAACAAACTCCTAATTTGAGGTTGCTGAGAAATCTTATTATTTGGAAGGAATGAAAAAAATAGAAAGAAGCTGAACTAAATGAATCGAGCTTAAAAGAGACTGTGTTGAAAAATAAAACGTTTTTTCTTGCGGAAACAATTTTACTTTATCCACAATGTCAGGGAATTACCAAACTGACCTCGTAGTTTCTCCTATTTCTATAATTTGATCATGATCCAATAATACAGGTCTGTTTAATAGTCCAGATGATTTTTTGTAGCGTTGCGTTTTTTAATGGCCGAAAAATGTGAAATTGCCAAAAGTTTTGTGTTGAAATAGTTCTTTTTTGACCCGTTTTAAACACCCTGATCATTTAGTACTTTCAAACTAATTTGACTTCTACGTGTTGAACAATCGCTTTCCAGTATATCGCAACGTATATAACATAGTGAAAGTATTCTAAAAGAGTACAACGTCTTAAGATTGTCTTTAGAAATGCTTTTACAGTTCTCGCTGCATATTCAAGTAATAAACAATTTCGATCTCAAATTAAGAACGATTTGCAATAACAGCCCGCAAATGAAATAATATCCATGCAAAATGAAAAAAGGGCCAAAGGAAAAAATTAATTAACTGTGCAAAATTAATTAATTTGTAAATTGAATCATTTCTAATACAATAATTCCAAAAGAAATTAAACATCTCCCAATAAAAGAAGTCCTAACAAGAGTGAAAGAATGTGTTTTTTTCTCAACTTGAGAAATGTATTAGTTCTTAATATATAATTGAAATTAAATTATTCCATAATAGTTAAATTTTTCATACTTTTAAATAATAAATTTCTGGATTAATTAATTACGATACTCTAAGGACGATCTAATATAACAAATGGTTCAAGTACAATCCTCTTTTTGATTGATATGTTACTTTAACACTAACAGGTATTTTCTGTCCGCAATACTTACTATCAGTATCACAAAAACGAGGACCAAAACTTGTCGCTTTATGCATGAACATCGTTTTGAAATATTGTAAACTTATTAGCGCACAAACAACAGAGTTTTACACTGAAATGTATTTTTAGTTTGAGAAACACAATTTAGGAAAATACACTTTTTTAAGTATTCGCAGTCTTGAAGAAGATCAATTTAGTTTAACATTAAGGTCGGCATTTTACTCTCAAATGTCCGACTCGGCACCGAACATTTACTCTCAACTGAACGCTAATTTGATTTCAAACTTTAATCTCAAACCTTTATCTTGGTGTGAAAAGGAGTTAATAATGTTTGTCATCAGGTAAAACCATTGTATTTGTTTCGATAACATAACATACACGCAAGAACATGTTCTGCCGTGTAAGTTGAAATTAATTGGTTTTAAATTTTACCTTGTTGCTTTGGAATATTGTCTCGTCCAATTCTTTCTGACTAAAAAATGTTACGAACTTTAGCCAAAAATAATAATCAGTTTGGATTAAAAAAACCACTAACAATAAAATTGTTCGAAAAATAATCACATTAAATAGGAAAAAAATGACAAAGATTTTAATTTAGTTCTGTGGGGGTCAAAAAAGTATTATTTAAAATATTTTTTGTACCGAAAATATTTTTTTTGTGGTAGTACTAAACAGACCTGTATTATTCGATCATGAATTTTATTTGAAAATTATGGTCACCGAACTTTTAGCAAAAAAAATAGTTCACATACAGAAAGCAAATAAAGCAGGGGTGGTCTATTAGCGAATAAGAAGTATACTCTAAATTCATTAACACTCCGTCAGTCGCAACTCATCCGGGGGGCAAATTACGCCTTTCGATATCGAACGAAATCCCACACAAAATTTTTTGAGTTTGTATCGAATGCCGTAATTTTCCCCTGGTTGATACAAGCAACAATTTTTCCCCGTTTAGATGACATTTTTTCAAACTTCATGTATGTACCAATGTTAATATTTTCTGTTTCTTTAACATTTCCACCTTCTTTTTTGCTCTAGAATTTCGAGTGATAAAAATATATTTTCACTGCAATTTAATTTTTATTACTTTTTTTAAATACTTTGAATTTAATATCGTTTTTATGATTATGAAATAAGAAGTGAAGAGATCAATTCCAAACGCGATCTTTTCTTTATTATTCTTTATTAATATCAATTTGATATATTGCGACTCATTTCAATTGAAAAAGATTTCCACTAACGATGGATTAAAAAGAAAGTATTTTACGAATAACAATTGACTGGCACCAATTCGCCTTGGCATATATATCGTACGTATCAAGGCGAATTCATAACAGGTGATCTTGACAGCTCCTTGCATCTTCATGCATTTTGATATATATATTATTTATTATTAAAAATTGTTTATATTTGATTTTTATAAAGTGTTTGACGTTTGCCTTGCAACTGATTTTGACAAAGAAAGCAGGTATTTTCCAACGCGAATTGAGGCGAGTCTACCTGTTTTGAATATGCCTTGGAACGTATCTTTTTGGGGATGTCAAAAGCAGCTGTCCCAGGCGAATTTAAACCCAGAAAAATTTCTAAAAACACATTTTGCAAAAAATTTTCGAAACCTTGACAGACTGACTTTAAACAATTAAAAATGCTTATAAAATATACATTTGCGGCAAAACTAAAGTTTATTAATAAAAAACAAAACAAAAATTAAATATTTAGAAAATAAAACAAAAAATTCCTCAACAGAAAAAAAATCAAATATCTTATTACACTCATTATTATGATCATAAATAAGATAAATTTAACATTAAAAAAAGCAAAAGAAAACGAAAACAAATTTCAAAAACTACTAACTATAATTGTAACAATTTATTGTGATAGAAAAACTGATGATGATAATTTCGCTTAAAAAAAGTAAAAAAAAAAACAAAAAATTAAAACCACTTAAAAAATTGACAAAAAAAAAAATAAACTAATTTAGAAAACCACAAGAAAACATTTTAAAATGTGTGTGCAACGGAAAAGATTGTAAAATATTATACTATTTACATTTCAATTATTTCGATATAATTGTAAAAAAAAACTGAATTAAAAAAAACAGGATATTGTATAACAGTGACAAACAAAACAAATTATACCATGTGAAAGTAAAGAAAAGTCTATATTATCTGAAGTAAACTTAAAATTTAATTATAAAAAAAAAAATCAAACTATATATATTATTATTATTATTATTAAAACAAAAGAAAGAAAGAAAGAATGATATTAAAGAAACGAAACACAAAAACAAATACTATACATAAATAAAAATCAAAAGATATATAAATCTATAAGAACTACACATATAATTAGTTTTATTTCAACTTTTGTACGAGGGTTACTACCATAATATAACTGGTATGCCAACTCCTCATATATATATACAGGGTGTCCGCCGGGTTCTACTATGTTTATAAATTTTGATTAAATGAAAGAGAATGGATAAGCTAAGTTTAGACGATGTGTTGAATCAGCATATTTATGCTGAAAAATTTGTTACAAATGCTTGCATATCGTGTAAACGCAAAATTTTTTCAGCATACGTATGTTTACCAGCATTTGCTAAAACTATGTTAACTATAACAGCAAACGTATGTTGGTAATTTCAGCATATCGTGTAAACAGCATATTGTCAGTGCTTAACAAATATGACAGATATGTTATTTGTTGAAAAGCGTATGCAAGAAAAAAATTACTGGGACATGGGTGTTGATGAATAAGCATTATAATCAATAAAAAAACCGATTTCTCATTTTTTGTTAGTTACGTGGTTTTGGATTTTAGCTAACGATATGTAGCATTGCATAAATATTCTGCTAACAAACCGTAAATTAATGACAATATAAAAATTGATTTTGCTTTTTATTTATTTTTAATTTAATTTTTATAGAATTATGTATGTCTGTTTGCTTTTTAGTTTTGTTTATTGTTATTTGCAATAAAACTTAAGTTCCTAAAAAATTTATTTTATTTTTTATTTTAAGGAAGATAAAATAATTTTAAATTTAATTTGAATACATTTTTTGCTATAGACAATATTCCAAGAATTTGGGACTATCGATAGTATCGAAAGCATCACAAAAAACTATCGAAACTATCGAATGGCGCGACTATCGATACTTTTGCAGCTCTACATTCCAACATTTGAGAGAAAAGCTGTATCGGTTCAAGCTTCGGAGCAACAAAATTGTAGCAGGCCGATGCTATAAAAAGTAGACGACAAAATGAATCGGTGTCTTTTTCTGCCTGAAGATCAAGGCGGTACGATCAAGTGTTACAGTGAAGATAAGCGGTGAAAAATAAAAAAGAAAGATAGAGAAAGGAGGGTAGGAACAGTCAAATGCCGCCACTGCCATCCGGTTACAAACAAATATAAATAAAACCTTACAAAACCCCACAAAAATTAATTGTTCAATTCACAAGCTCAGTCGGTCGTATGGCTTATCGTTTAAAAAAAGACGATATTTGTTTATGGGCTTGTGAACAGACAAATTTGTTGTATCGTGGTTTTGGCGTATTTTAAATGTCAATTCAATGTAGTCCGTGAAATTAGTGAGTTTGACAACAATTTTTAATTATTTTTCAACTCAATAAAACTTATTAATATAAATAAAAAATAAAAATAAATGTAAATGATGTCCCCGGAGGAAATATCAATAGCTATTGCAAAACTTACCAAGTACAAAATCGAGATAAATTAAGATATAAACACATTCACGACGGCAGCCCTGCAGGAAATGTCAATAGTGAAATTATACTGATTATTTATGGACGATGTCACCAGTACTACTGACTAATTGTACCCCAACTAATGCTATCTACTATTGACATTTAACACAGGCTTGTCCTACGAAATCTTCCAGGATACTGCGCTAATACTGACTACGTAGTTCTTGTGGGACCATGTCCGTAGTAAAACTGTACTGTACTGTTGTCACCCCCTGCAGGCAATGTCAATATTGAAATTAAACTAAAGATGTCACCAATACTATTTTATTTTAATTTATTTAAAATAAAATGTAAAAGTAAAATAAGGTATAAAATATACTACGTCTTTTTTGAGGCGTACTTTTCTTATTTTTAAATAACATAAAAGGTTTTAAATTAATGATTTGTTTTTAACCGTCAAACATTTTCTCTACCTATAAAAAAAGACAAAAAAAAACAATTTGTTGACAGTGTCACCAAAAAGACACCATAGTTGTTGACAAAAATAATGACATGGATACACTTAACCCCATGCTTCCTGCAGGGAGGCTACACGGGTACATGGCTACAAATTTCTCTGGCTTTTTCAGAAATTTGCAACTTTTTGCGAAATTTAGCGTTTTTTGCAATGTGGGCTACTTTTTCTATTTTTTATTGTGTCATCGACTTTTAAATGATATTAAATATTTCAATTTTCCCAATGATTAGAAGTTATTTTCGTAGTTTTTTGCGAGTTTTTCACATTTCTGGCATTTGTAGCTCGTTTTAGAAAATTTTACGACTTTTTCTAAATTTTGCAACTTTTGGCGGAATTTCGCATTTTTGTGCAATGTGGGTAACTTTTAACAAACTTTCCAGCATACATATGCTGATTCAACATATCGTCTAAACTTAGCTTTACAAATAAAATTTTTCCATACACTCACAATAATATTATAGTAACGGAATGTACGTTATTCAAGAAGTAATCCGTTCAGTCATTTTTAAAAGAATAAACATTTAAAATTGTAAGCAATTTTAATTTTAACTGATTCTAACATTCATTAAAAAAACTAAGGGCATATTAATACGGATTTTCGGTTACTTTCAATATTGTCCGTTGTTTTCAAGTGCTTTTTTTGCTGGCTTTATTTGATTTGTTTGAGATTTCCTCTCCTACACAAACAAAGGAAAAATCTTTTATTTTTACGGGCTTAAGTCAATTAATTTTTTAACATTTTAAATGAACTTTCATTTATTTTAAATTACAATTTCAGTTAATTTTACGTACAGAATATTTTGAGTGTTAATATAACCATTTATAAAACATATAAAATTCAAACGTATAATTATAACACACTTTTGTATGAAAATTACCAACAATAAAAATACAATAATGTATAATTAGACAATTACACAACACATACGAGGTTGTGAATTGAACAAATTTAAAATGTTTCATTTTGAATTTGTGTAAGAGGACGGACCCTACATGCGGCTGACACTATCCCAGCTTCAAACCCGAAGATCCGTTAAGTCTTCTTCACAAAATGCTGAAAAAAACAAAGAGAAATAATAATGAAAAAAGTTATAAGGGATTTACACCTTATAGCTTATTCTGCGGCACCCTGTACAAACATATATGACTTAAAAAGTTGTATTTTGAGAGCTTGCACAATGAGGACGAAAATAAATTGTGGGTTCCTGCAACGACAATCCATGAAACTTTTGCTTCTTTTTCAAACGGACATTTTATAATTTGTTTTCGTTTCAGGCTTAAAATGAATTTTATGAACTTAAATCAATCTGTCCAGAGAGAGGCCAATCAGTTTTGGTTTTTATGAATGGACTGGACAAGGGCCTGTTCGGCAATGCATCACTGTGCGGCATCAGAAAAGCAAACTTTTATACGATGCCGAAGCAAAACTAACGATGCTTTTTGTTCTCTGATACATTTAAAATTATTTAAAGTCACTGACGCAGCGCAGTGATGCGTTTCTGATCAATTGCCCTCAAATTATGATCGCCTCAATCACATGTGTGTAAAATCTCCTTAAATGCCTTCAATGGCTCGCAAGCTTCCGATACATTTCTCAAATAACAGAGCGTTTTAGCCAGATTTTACTGTAAACATTGAAAACGTTGCTAAGGAAATAGAAAAGTTTTATTTTTTACAAAATGAATATCGATAAAATAATTTATTAGCGCGTGCTGCAGTAAACATTAAATAAAGAATGCAATTTTAATAAGAAAATAATATCTAGAAATCCAGATAAAAATGATTTCGACACCAAAATGGTATTGTCGCAATAAATCACAACCGATGCACACATTTGATGAACTTTCCAAATTGGCCGAAAAACTGAGACGTATAACGAAGAGATTGATAATCGATGTTAAAGTGGACATTTTCAATGAACATGTAAATGTTCTTATGACACAATTAAACTTATTTAAAAGTTATTATAGTTCAGGCTTGAGTTCGTTAATTTAAGTTATGTAGAAAAATTTCATCAGAATAAATAAGTTTTTCTTGCGTTTATTAAAAAGAACTCGAGCCTGATTTAATAAACTAATTAAGGAATTAATAAAATCAATTTAAATTTAGGCTTAATAAATATTTAATTTCTTGAAGGACACTTTACTCGATGAATGTGAACGCATAGTGGAATTGTATTGGAGCTTAAAGAATCAATCGTCTAATGACGACTTTCAATCTTTGTCAAAGAAAATTAAACGCAGTCCCTACAATGCCCTGCTAATAAGAAAATTTAATATCATAATGGAATTGAATGATAGAAGATTTTCTCAGTTGAGATTTGTGCTAAAGAAAACTGTAAGTGAAATATTCTTCCTTTGATCCATTTTTATTACGTTTAAGTAATTTGAATTTTCTTCTGTTTTCAGTTAAGTTTTCTTCTGAAGAAATCTTTGCAATCGGAAATTTGGTTAAATTGGGCTTTACAGATCACTCAAATTTATAATAAGTGTCGTCAACCCTTCGCCGCTTCAAATAATAGTGGATTGGAAAAATCGCCTGATCAAATTTTAAATGCGAATA
The DNA here is from genome assembly GCA_956483585.1 of Gymnocheta viridis. NCBI lineage: Eukaryota > Metazoa > Arthropoda > Insecta > Diptera > Tachinidae > Gymnocheta > Gymnocheta viridis. The sequence continues at coordinate 41,280,557 of OY101442.1, forward strand.
TTTGCAGCAACATGTATCCGGCTCTCTTGTTGCCATTTAAATCCGTTGATTTTGCTTATGTATTGCAGGTAAGAGTGTGTTCACATATTATTTAATGTAATTTAATACTGTAACACAAGGAGTAAGTGAATTGACAAAAATGCAACCCTGGTATGATGACAAATTATTGTTTTTTTAATTGTTCAAAAAACAATTCAATCAGGATTGCATTTGGTGTATGCCAAACGGAAGCAAAGTACTATCGTAAGTAAATTTTTGACACTTCTGAGGTGGATAAAATTTTTACCACAACAGATACTTTTTTGACGAGCAGCAAATTAGAAGCATGTTATCATAAAACAAAGTAAAAGCACCACCGTCGTTATTGAAAATTCAAGCCGTTGCCCAATATATCGAATTTTAATGGCTCTTGAATGTAGTTAGACTTTGAAAATGCATTGTTTATTTTAATTTGCAATTGTAATTCATCATATTGGTGCTCAGTGGGACACAAATGTCCCAATAGGTCTGAAAGGGTTAAAATAACTAAAATGGCTGGGACATAGAGCTCGCATGTGAAAACGAAAAATAAGCTGTTTTTCGAAGCGAAAGCAGAAGACCTGTAGGAAGTCCTTGAGATGCCGGAAGAAGATGAGGGGGCAAGCAAGTACATCATTGAAATGAAAAGTCTAGCAGATAAAAGTTTATTGGGGAAGATTTATTGCTGTTACAGCTGCTCCTACGCTTTGCAAGGTAAAAGGGTGAACAATAAGAATAATTTTTTTTTACCCCAGGAAAAATCGCTTAACACATTCTGCTCCTGACAACAAATATACCCTGATATCTGAGTTATAGTTTATGGTTTATTATAGTTTATAATCTAGCACTACAAGAATAATATCATATAAATTATATTGCCAGTGAAAAAGGTCAGAGGGGTATTAAGTTAACAAATTAGAAAAATAAAATAAAAATATACTATGTACTTGTATGTACTATGTATAATAAGTCGTGGATAGTACAATTTAAAAATAACATAATATACATATATTTCACGGAAATTAATTGGTAATACATCGTTTATCCAAGTAATAATTTACAAATAGATATAAACGAAAGCTTCTCTAGTTTTTTATACACAAAATCGGAATATGAAAATAATCATTCAACAATTACATTATTTAGTAACAATAAAAAATCAAATAAGCTCAATGATATCGATGCCGATGGCTACTTTGTTACATTAGATTCATTGACATACATACATTTTTAATCAATTAAACAACAAATTATCTTTTGGTATAGATAAAATACCCAATATCGTTTTAAAACATATTCCTAAAAAACTTATCAGTGAATATTGTACAATTTTCAATAATATGTTAAACAATTCCTAATTTCCGCGGCCGTGGAAAACCGCCAAAACTGTCGTAAAAGAACAAGGACTCAAGCACATTAGCAAATTTGCGGAAAATAAGTTTGCTTCGAAACATAAGCAAAGTCTTCGAAGTTTGTATTAACAATAACTTACTAAAATTTACCGAAAAGCAAAGACTTATCGCCGAAAGGCAATTTGGTTTTAAATATAAGCATGCAACTAATTAATCATGCAATTCACTGGAACTGGAATAGGTCGCTATATACTGGAGCATGTTTAATAGATTTTGAAAATGTTTTGCTCCCGGGTCTGATTTATAAACTTGAAAAATACAATATGCCCCTTCACTCCAGGATACTTATACACAATATGTTAAATGAAAATCATTTATAGTGAGTAATAACGATAAGATGACTACTAAAACATTTGGTGTTGTTAATGCGTTACAACGAGGTATGGTAAACTCGCCAATTCTTTTCAATATATAAGTACCTACACGAACACAGTCGTTAAGCAGCTCTGGGCTGACGAACAGCTCTCGCGTCATCGTAATTATTTCTTAAGTGCGTTCAGGCTTGCGTGTGTTGTTTGGCCTTCGAGAGTTTTTCGTCTTGCTCGCACTGGTTGACTGTTTTGCCACGGATAACCGTATAGTCTTGCGGTTCTTTTGTGAAATTTCGTTGACAACCACGTTGCTACTACTTCCTATGTGAAGGCATAGGTCGGGTATAGTCAGTCACAAAATCATTTTAAGATACTGTTAATAACATCTTGGACATATGGTCTAGTTACCGGCGCCATTTTTGTGCAACCATATTCTACAAATTTACTTTGTAGAATATATAATAATAAACAAATAAATAAATACCTACATGAACTATTGTATAGTATGGAAAATATTATCGCTTTCGCAGACGACTTAATAATTTATCATGCTGAAAACACAGTTGATAAAATAAATAATAATCTACAAAGAACATTTGAAAAGTTTATCTCAGATTGGAAGTTAAAGATCAACCTAAGCAAATCTGAATCGATTCTCTTTAGACTTCCAACCAATAAATGCAATTTTAATATAAAAAAATGGAAATTATTTGGTATTAAATCGAATCTTAATGTTGACATTCCAAACAAGGAACTAGTTAAATATCTAGGAGTGAACATGGACAATTTTCTATATTTTAATAAACATATTCAGATACAAGTAGCAAAAGCAAACCGTGTTTTTTTTTGTGTACAAGAAACTCTTTTATTCAAAGTATATATTACCAAGGATAAAGGTGACTCTATATCAAACTCTCATTAGACCTATATTAACATATGGTTGCCCATATTGTTTAATATATCCCCATCATATATGGAAAAATACCGTGTTTTTGAACGTAAATGTATTAGATCTTGTGTATAAAAATTATAATTATATGATGTTACAAAATAAAATAGAATTGATAATATCATTATTCATTTAACAAGAAACCATGTCTTAAAGAGTACTGCATGTGACAAAAATAATCTAATATTGGCCACATATTACTGTAGTAAAGAATATGTAATTTCATGCTTAATAAGTGGGTACGTCCCCCCTGAAGCTTTTGTCTATCTACATAAAAAAGGGTATATCTAAAACTATAAAGATATTCCCATATTGTATAAAATTTATAGAAGAGCAAATATAAAAACATGCACAAACACAAAAACATTTTTCTAGAAATTGCGATCTGTCAAACGTCAGCTGTTAAAATTTCAACCAAATTCTTTGATTAGTTTACGAGTATTTGTTGTAGTCGTTTGAAGTAAGCAACTTTTGATTCTTGAAAAATGGAAAAAAGTATATTTCGTGCAGTGATTAAACACTATTATTTGAAAGGGAAAACGGCGAAAGAGACAAAAGAAATGCTCGATAAACATCACGGTCAGTCAGTCTGCTCAGTCAGATTCCATGGTAAAATATTGGATTGTTGAATTTAAACGCGGCCGAACAAGCCGTGCAACAATACCATCAACAGGAAGGCCAAAAGAGGTGGTTACTGAAGAAAATATCAAGAAAATCCTCGATATCGTTATGAATGATCGCCGAGTCAAATTACGTGAGATTGTTGAAATGGTAAACATCTCATATGAACGTGTGTTCAACATTTGGCATGAACATTTGCATATGAAAAAGCTATCGGCAAGATTGGTGCCGCGTTTGTTCTCAATTGACCATAAACGTAAACGTCTGCAGTCTCAATGGCAAAGCTCTATGAATTGGGCTACGATTTGGTACCTCATCCGCCATATTCTCCGGATTAAGCCCCTAGTGACTACTTCCTATTCCCAGACATAAAGAAAGGGCTCGGTGGAAAGAGATTTAGCTCCAACGATGAAATTATTGAGCAAACAAATGCTTATTTTAAGGACCTCGAAAAATCCTATTTTTGAAAGGGATACAAAAACTGGAGAAGCGTGGGACTTAGTGTATTGAGCTAAAAGGAGACTATGTTGAAAATTAAATGGTTTTTGAAAAAAAATGTTTTTTCCTACTTAGATGGCTTCAATATCAATCCGCCCTCGTAGGAAGTCCACCTTAACAGAACCTCAAAATGCAGCTTCTACATCAAACACAGTCAAGCCATGGCGGTCGTCATGGAAAAGAATCCGACAGCTTTCGTGCAAGAGGACATGGCAGAGTTCGTAGAAATTACGAGCGGAGTCCTGCATTAACTCACATAAAGTACGGGGTAAAAGTATCGAACTTTTACAATGTCGAATACCCACAAAATGCAACATCTTTGCTAAAGACATATGTAAAAAATGCCCTTCTTTTCGCCGAAGGCTTGCATGCATTCATGAAATTAAACAAAATCTAGTAATGACGCCCACGGTGATATATGATCATGAAAATAATGAGGATGATGATGAATTATGTGACTGCTGCGAGCCTGACATAAAGGTTTATATTATACTAGCATTATTCACAAACGATTAATAAAGTTATAGTAGTTTTAATGTTGGATTTTCATACATATGTGAAAACAGGTTTTAATGCACACATTAACTTTATTAATCGTTTGTGAACAAATAGGTTTATATTATAAGATTAATCTTAAATTTTTTCCTGTTACAAATGAATAATAATTTTTCGTACAGTATTAATTTTTTTTTTCAAAACTGGACATGTCCATCAGATTTTGAATCATTACCAGACATGTCCAGACCTTTCAAACAAAACCAGACATGTAAAAATTTAAAAAAAAATAAAGTAAAAAATAACCAGCATAAAATTTTCCCTTGTTACTTTGGAATATTGTCTCATGTCCAATTCTTTCTGACTAAAAATGATACGAACTTTAGCCAAAATAATAATCACTTTGGATTAAGAAGACCACAAGAAATAACCAGCTAATGTTTAGAAAAACGAAAACCAACCGTATGTTCAAGGATTGATAAAATTTTCCTGTGCAAAGAAAGTAAAATCCTTGCTAGTATCTATTTAGATGGTTCAGTTATTTGTCTCTCTTGTAAGAAACAGTTAACGGCACCAGTCTGGTTTTGTTCGCCAGCTCAATTACTTCATGTACTCCAAAAAAAATGTCGTCATGAATCATTCTTAAAGTGAACATATAATCTATATTATTAATAGGTAAACATGTTTTTTGAGATCCCTTTTACGGCCGTAATACTGAACCGATTTTGGAAAGATTTATATGTTTTTTGCCGTTTTCTACATAGATCCGCACAATCTTAAATTTATTTAAATCGGTTCGATATTTAGGGAGCTATAAGCGTTTAAAGTTGCTACTAAGGCATGCACACTTATTATACAAAATTATAAAAAAAAATACAAAAAAATGTGGTTTGTCCAATTTGCTTTTGCATAGAAATGAGATAGAGTCTTAAGTTGTTTATTTAGAATGCTTTTTGTTTTTGTATTTTATCGTATGTAAATTTTTAATATAATTTTCTAGAATGCGGTCGACTGAGTCGACAGTTGGATACTTAATAACATATAATATAATAGAAAACAATGCCAAGCAGGATATCAATATAATTAGGAAAACTAATTGTTCTATATTTGGAACTGCTATCTTATCGCAATATTATTCCAGTTTATAGTGCAAGTGTGGCTTTTGCTTGAAAATGAATAATGTCAAGTGATTGGTGGGAAGGTAGGGAGCAGCTTTATGGCAATTATATGAATATGTATAAGCGATTCGCGGACTAGATGCTTCTTGTTTTTATTTATTTCTTTGCAACTATTATTATTACAGCAATACAAACATAACACATAAACTACAATGGTTATAAACAATTATATACCTATATGTATATTCTATTTATAGTCCTTAAATATCGAACCGATTTCAATCAAATTAAGATTGTGCAGATCTATATAAAACCCCTTTTTAAAAATATATAAAGATTTACAAAATCGGTTCTGTATTAGAGCCCTAAGAGGGATCTGTTTGCCTATTAATAATTGGCCCAATTATTAATAAAAATTCCCTGGGAAATTTCTCCCTCTTCCCAAAAAGGGGCTGTTCACATAGAATATGCGAACAATTAATATGTAAACATATACATATGTGAAGAGCCCCGTTTTGGGAAAAGGGAGAAATCTCCCGGGGAATTTTTATTCATAATTGGGCTGAATATAGATATAATCATTGGAGTTGAAAATATATATAAATAAGTCTTCTCTTGGAAATATTAACGGTGGCCGATAAACCAATGCGATCATAAAATTTGTTAATATCTGAAATGGATCGAAATTCATGAAATTTGTTCTAAGGGGTTCATATGATCTAAGTTGCCTCTTAGGAATATTGATGTTTATTTCGCTGTGAAGACAAATAGAGTGAAATTTCCCTCGAAACGTGTGTGGATTTTGTCAAAATTGTTTTAAACAAATAAGTGAGGAAGCGTAAAATAGTGGATTCATTATTGGATTGGATTCATGCCATTGGCCAAATAAAGCCCGAGTTTTAAAGATACACCCGCCGGCAATATTTTTTCCATCAATATTTACAACAATTAAATATTTTGCAAGTCCCTTTCTGCCCCTTCACTTAATTCTAAATGTTGCAATATTTTTTCTCTCTTCTAGTTGGCCGCCCAACAACGTGTCGAACAAAACGCTTTAGATCTCATGTTTGGTCTCTTCAATATGGGCGACCAGGATACTTGGCCTGAAAAAAACGAATCCAATTGTTCCAGCATGGAAATTTTACGCATTTTGACTCTAAATCTAACAACGGAAGGAGATTTTCAACAATTCGTTAATGAAAGTCCACGCGATTACTCAGCACTAAACTTGGATGGTGAAATGACCCGCATTGCTGATGCCAAAACCGACAGCACATCTACCTTTCGCAGCAAACATATTGAAATTTTTCTACAAAACGAACGTGGTTTTGTGGCACAATTTATTGAAAAGTCCCTTGATATATGTCCCACTGTATTTGGTAAGAAAAAAGAAAATGAAATTTACAATAAACAAAAATCAATTTGTTTGAACTTCTAGGAGATGCCAACCAAGAGGACTTGCATGAATTCGTTTTGCATGGTATGCGCTTAATGTGGTCCTATGTGGGCATTATATTGGATCATATTATTCTATGGTGGATTGATACGCCCATAACTTGTTACTCTATAACGTATGTCGATTCCATACGCAATTGGTTGTTTATGCAAAATGTTAAAGGTAAATGACGATAAGATTATGATTTTCTGTCAATTGAATGGAGATTTATTTATATGATGCAGATGTTCCCGAGCCGGTGTATTCCACTTTGCAGGGCATAGGCGAAATATTAACTAATTTTGTTTGTGCCAATTTATGGGATCAATTGTTTCGTTTGACTTTAATATCGGCAACAGCCCAAAAGGAAACAATGGAACCTTTTATGGAGCAAAATAAACAAACAATGAATAATGTAAGATGAATTTGATTTCAGATATATACTTTCAGAAATGTACTTTCCGTAAACATGGCTTGGAAGTGTATTTTTATTTATTTATTTAGTTTTTTGATTAGGACCAGTAAAAATGCAATGCATTTTGCTGGAACTAGGAAAGTAGGTTACGAAAGACCTCTGCGGGGATCTTATTGCACATACGAACTGTGTGACTTAAAACCGAATGTTTTCTGTATTGCATGGTACGATTCACTGCCCCATCGACCACAAATGGATGAAAAAGGTGTGGTACGCAAAAAGATTCGGGTATCGGGAACAAGGTCCCTGATTTTATTAGAGCACATCCCATGTAGTAACGATAAAACGGCGAAACACATCCCACATTGCGACGATGTTCCAGTGAATCAAGAGTGTTGGTTACCCTATTGTCACCGATGAGCTGCTTCGCCTTTACATGAGAGTTATATTCCATTTTCATTCGGATATATGTAGATGGTATAAACATTAAGCAGATCAGATGGTGTGAAGTAACTTATACAACGTCTTAGAATGCTTCTTTTGAGATCTGGTGGATGTGGTCTGTCCATCGAATATCGCACTGGATCTTCATGCCCAATACATCAAGAGCATCCGATTCCTTCTATACCACCCATTACAGGTGGGACCGCATTTTCGCATTTTGTTTTGCCGCCATTTTGGTAAACATTAGTCTTGACAGTTCATATTTGGCAGTCGTGAAGTACACACGTGGCAAATTTATTATCGAAAAATATTCGATAGACCAACGTGTTTTAATCGTTAAAACATTTTATCCAAATCAATCATCGATTACTGTGACGATGAGAAAGTTACGTGAAATTTTTCGGAGAAACAGCGTGCCAACAAAAAATCACTATTTATCGTATAGTGAATGATTTCGAAGAAAAAGGGTCTGTAGGTGATAGGCCCAAGCATGAACCACAACGTACTGCAAGATCGGCTGAAAATATTACTGCTGCTCAAGAAAGTGTTCAAAACAATCCATCAACCTCAATTCGATACTGTGCTCAGGAGCTTGATCTTCAAAGAACAACTTTGGCCACAATTTTGCTCAAGGATTTGCATTTGTTTCCATTTAAGATTCACTTGACACAGGAGATTCTTCCACAAGACCATTTACGCTGCCGTACATATGCCAATAGGATGCCCATGACAACGCCGATTTTCATGAAAAAATCAAAATAAGTGACGACGGGCACATTTTCATTTGAATGGATGTGTGAGTAAACAGAATAGTCGGTTCTGGGCAATGGAAACCCCCCAAATTATTCATCAGTCACCTTTGCATCCATTAAAAGAGACAATCTGGTGTGCAATTTAGTCAGGAGGAATCATTGGACGTTACTTCATTGAAAATGAAAACGGCGCAATGGTTACTGTGAATGGGGAGCGATATCGTGATATGCTAAATTTTCTCAGGAACTGGCCACACTATTAGCTCATTTTGTTTCTTAAGTTGTTTACTTTCATAATTAGAACGCCTCATTCCTTGAGAAAATCTGTGGTGGCCACAATAAGCCAGCAACTATTGTGTCTGACCACATATTTTCCTCCAGTTTTTTTCCCCAGTTTTTGAATTTCCATAATCGACACTATTTCGTCGACGCCATCTTGGCGCACGTTTCACAGTAACAGTGCTGCCAAAAACTAAGTTGCTAAAAATCAACGGAGAACACAGGGCGTTAAAGAGTTCTCTCCAACTATTTCGATCTCTTGCGAGTAATTTGGTCTGATGCCGTGTTAACTGAGCTGTTTCCTCTTCTTTCCTGTTACAACGTATTCATGTATTACGTGGTAGTCGTCCTTGTCAGCGGTGACCTTGAGGATTCCAATCTAGCAAATCTAGTTCAACTGGACCACAGCCAGCCTGTTGCTTGAATGATTCGTTCGATATCCAATTCGGCCAATATATACGTATTATTTTCCTAAGGCAACCTTAACAAATGTTTGAATCTTTCTCAAGATCAGTTGTGTAGTGCATTCACACATGTTGTGGTACGGACTTTACGCTACAGCTAAATATTCGTAACTTGGTCTTTTGTTGTGAAATATTATTGGAACGCCAGACTTGGTGTAGCTTAAGGAAAGCTGTTCGTGCTTCGTTAATGCGATTACATACATATACTCGTATCGATATTCGAACCACCGCACAGTGCGGTTTTTAATACCAAAAGTGGGAATTAATTCGAGGTAACTTTCCCTGTTTCTAATTTTAACTTTTTTCTGTAAAATTCACTTTAAGAAGTAAAACTAATCAATTTTTTTATATTATTTATTTTAAATTTTATTTATTTTCCATTAGTTTATTTTTTAAAACATACCTTTTTTAAAATTGCTAAAAATTGCAATATTTTCAAAAAAATTATAAAAAGAATAATATCTATGCACACTTTTCTATTCCTTATCCGATTCTTTATCATCATCATCATCAATTGTTATAATCATCATTATCACTATAATTAGTATAGATATCATTATCATCGTTATTGGCATTTTCTTCACCATCGAGATTTGATACAAATATTAACAACGGAATTGCTTCCATAGGAAAATTATGTTTTTTTTTCTCTTTTTCAATTTTCTCATATATGATATTACTGGATCTAAAGTAATTAATAGTCTTTTAAATATATCTTTATTCGATTTTTCTCTAGAACATTTTCGAGAAAAATGCTCCCTAAATCTTTGTTTCGAACTTATTGTGCTTCTGCCGTCAACTGTTCAATTAGTATTTCTTTTAATATGTTTTTATCTACTCTAATTTAATAATTAAATGCAAGCTCTCATGAAAACAAAAGCAATAATAACACTAATATTTGTATTGCTTTTTATAAAAAGTTGATTTTTTATATGCAAGTTGGTGCAACAATATATTTAAATTTTATTTTAAAATGTGCAAAAAAGTGCAGACAAATTTTTCATAAATATTTTCAAAAGCGTTTATCTTTTTAGAAAAAAAAAATGTTTTTAACGACATATTTTCCGAAATCCACTAATTTATAGGATTACGCGTGAAAATTAATAAATATTAACATAAATTACACATAAAAACAAAAAACATGAATTAATCCTACTAACCTGAGGTTTAAGGTTCCATTAAAACATTTTTGATTATCACTTTAGAAAACACTCAAAAGTAATTTTTAAGACACCAAAAGTTTAAATTTACATTGCACGCGAGGAAAACGTCAAATAACTCAAACCACGGTAGAATAATACAGGTAGTGTCGAAGCGTTAACGGAATTTTTTTCTTTTGGGTTCGAGTCTGTCGAAATTTGATTATGTATTACTAACACACACCCACACTGCTAAAAAAGCACACTTTATCACTTGTTTCAAATGCAAATAAGAAAAGGAAAAGAAACAAAATTCTTTATAGAACAGGAAATGCAACCATTTTACCATTTTTTGTACTTTTTGACAGCTTCGAACCTAAAAGCATTGTTGTTGTAGCTTTGACACTACTTGTATTATTCCACCATGACTCGAACTTTCAAATTGTATAGTGACATAACGGTAGTTGTCAAAATCAAAATTTTTGCGCTAGTGATGTGAAATGTTGTGTACTTTTACCGAATACAAAAGTTTATTCGGTTCTTCTAAATTTAATTTTGCAATCAATTCCCATTTTTGGTATCAAAAACCCCACTGTGCACCGTTTTTAGTTAATTTACACCCGACATCCAAAGGGGGCCTACTTAAAGGGTCAAACCAAATTCAGCTTTGACGCTACGGGACTGCGCACTAGCATGTCAACACAAAAACATTTTAACTTTGTCCGTGAGATATCTTGAATAGTTCATGAGCTACTAAATTATCTGTATAATAAAAAGTCTTTAAACAACTATTTGTATAACGAAAACTTCTAGTTAAGTTTGCGTTGAAATGCGTTTGAATAATTAACATGATCGCAGTGCGGTTAATAGAGCGGTTAAAAAAAATCAAAATCAAATCAAAAAATGTTTTAAATGTCACTTTGAATTTAAGAAATCTATAAATACGAGCATAAGAAAATTTAACAAAGCTTTTCTTTCCTATTATATTTTTGTCTCTGCAGCAATTTGGCACTCCTACCGGCACCGTGTGGATTTCCATTTTCACAAACTTAATCAATTTAAGCAATAATTATTTTCAGAATGCGGATGTCAGCAATTCGAGTCTAGTGCCAGTGGCTGAACAAATTCCCATTCTACATAGAATTGGTAAATTTGTGCAACTCTGCACGACTAATTTAAAAAAAATTATTTTCAAACATTATTTTCCCTGCAGATCACTCAGTGCACAGTATGCGTTTGTGGGTTAAAGAGGAAGCCAAACAGTTGTGCAACGAATGGAAAATGAATCGTTACTTTCAGATTTTGGAAAATGATGTGAAACTATGTCTGGCTGCATTTGTAAATTTTAAACTGCCAAAATTAACTGGCGATCTGACAGACATTCTAATGTTGGTGTGTGTGGCACTCAGAACGAAATTGATTTGTGAAATTAATGTCAATATAGAAAAATTAAAGGTTAGCATCAAGGCGAATTAATTTTACGAGGTGGCGGTAGCGACAAATTAAATCCGCTCTGCTCAGTTCGCAAGGCAAATTCATAACAGGTAGACTCGCCCCAATTCGCTTTGAAAAATACCTGCTATCTTCTCAAACACTACATATAAATCAAACATAAACAAATTTAAACAAACAAAACAGATCAAAATGCAAGGAGATGCAAGGAGCAAAAAATAATCAGCTGAGCTGTCAAGACCACCTGTTATGAATTCGCCTTGCTCCGTTCGCTAGTGTGGGATGGATGTCAAACTCTTCATATATGAATCATGACCGAATAATACAATAAAAAAACAACAGGCATTTTGTTTTTGTTAAAAATCGCAGGGAAGCCAAAAAGTTGAAGAAAATTGTATTTTATTTTAGTCAAGGAAAATTAAATTTTTCTTCCGTACAAAAAAATATTTTAAATAATACTTTTTTGCCCCCACAGTACTAAATTGAAATCTTTGTAATTTTTTCTTCATTAACTAGAAACATATAATAGCATGTTATATCTGATAACAAACATTATTCTTAATCCCTTTTCACACCAAGATAAAGGTTTGAGATTAAAGTTTGAAATCAAATTACCGTTCAGTTGTATTGCTGTTTGTGCGCTAATAAGTTTACAATATTTCAAAACGTTGTTCATGCGTAAAGCGACAAGTTTTGGTCCTCGTTTTTGCGATACTGATAGTAAGTATTGCGGACAGAAAATACCTGTTAGTGTTAAAGTAACATATCAATCAAAAAGTGGCTTGTACTTGAACCATCCTTTATAATGGGTGATTCAAGTAGAGATATTTTTTTACTTTTTGTGAGGCTTTTTAAATTGGAGAAATATTGAAATAGGCAGTTAATTAATTTTTCCTTGAGACTTATTTAATTTCATTGAGAGTTATTTAATTTCTTTGAGAGTTATTTTATTTGCCCTAAAATTGCCGTTCATACAATTATTTTGTTCTTTTTTCATTTCTGTTGAGACTTTCTGTAAAAGGAATTCTTTCACTCTTGTTAGGACTTCTTTTATTGGGAGATGTTTAATTTCTTTTGGAATTATTGTATTAGGTTCAGTTATTTAATTTTTTCCCGTTGGCCCTTTTTTCATTTGCGAACTTTTATTTCAAATCGTTGTTAATTTGAGATCGAAATTGTTTATTACTCCAAAATGTAGCGAGAACTGTAAAAGCGTCTTTAAAGACAAGCTTAAGACGTTGTACTCTTTTAAAATACTTTCACTATGTTTTATATGTTGAGATACACTGGAAACCGATTGTTCAACACGTACCTAGAACTCAAATTAGTTTGAAAGTACTAAATGAACCGGAGAAGTAAAACGTGTCAAAAAAGGACTATTTAAAAGGTTTTTTGTACAGAAGAAAAATTTAATTTTCCATCACTGATTTCAACACAAAACTTTTGACAATTTCACAATTTTCGGCCATTAAAAAACGCAACGCTACAAAAAATCATCTGGACTATTAAACAGACCTGTATTATTGGATCATGATATGGATAATGATTTTTTATTTTTGCTTCATATTCTATATCTTCTTTGTTGTTGTATTGTTGCAATTGTTGCCGCCGCGCTGCTACCTTGTAAAATTAATCAGCATATTAAATATATGATTATTTATATATTCACATACATAAGTAAATATATTTATAAAATATTTCCTATTACAGAAAACCACAGACGAGTGTGTTCAAATTCTCTCCGATGTCTGCCGTCTCCTTAGCATGGCCAATTTTACTTTGTGCTTCCCCTCTGCCTCATACTGGCAAAAGAACTCTTTCGACAATGAAAAGCCCAGTGAATACGTTTCCTATATACTCGATCAGATCTTTCTGCCATGTATTAAGGCCACCAAAGATGTTGTCATTTTGAAATTAATGTTGAAAATTATATGTGAAGCCTGGTTGGATTTTATCTATCAACGTCACATACATTTTAGTGTTAATGGAGCTGTTCGTCTGCTTAATGATTTCGATGATGTTAGAGAATGGATATTAAGCTGTCCCTTGCTGGAACAGCACCATTTGGACAAGCTAAGTAATCATGAGGTATTGAGAATGTGCAAGGGCGTGGGAAAGATATTGCTGCGCAAGCCCGAAGATGTTATTGCGATAACACAAACTCCAAAGTATGATAAAAAGTCCGGTAAGTAAAAAAAATCGAATCTAAATTTGTTGTTTGGAATCGAATCTGTTTGAGATGAAAAGTTCTGAAACTTTTGCATAGATATTGTTTTTGAATGTGTACATTCTTTCTGTCACCGCTCCACATAAAATTGGAAATTGTTAAAAAATTGTAGGGAAATTTTTCACTTTTGCGGCTACCTGAGCGCTACCTAAACGGTATTAAGAATCATTCCTAGGAAGTTTATATATTCTAAAAAGTTGTTTATTGAGATCTTAGGTACATTTTTGTGGTTGATTGTTTTCTTGAATTTTCAAGGGTTTGCTACCTATGGATCTGAACAGTGGAAAAAAGGTTAAAAAAATATAATTTTTTGGCGTTTATCTTAAAGATGAAAATTTTTTGATTTTATATGTTAACAAGTTTTGTTTTTTATGATAAGATCTACAACTTTGCCTCAGAGAGTAAATCAAAATTCCGAACGATTTGCAAGATATGAGCCTGTGAAAATGATAAGTATTTGGCAAAAATGACACCGAGGTCCCAAATCTTTGGGGGTTCATAAAAAAAAGTCCGTGACTTTGGGCAAAACTGGGATACACGGGTCTTCTTTTTTTTGGGTTTTTATCACGTAGTGGTCTCCGCATATGGTTATTTTTTTAGTGTTGCACTGTGCTATATATGTACATATTTACGAGTTTTGTTCAAAAGAAAAGATGAATTTTTAATTTTGGCGGGCAGTGTACATTCGATTATCGATGTTTTTTGTTTAGGAATGTTGGTACACATGCGTTAGTCACATGAATCAAGAAAACAAGATTGCGCACTCGGCTGTACAAAAAAAATCTACTGCGAATCTACGTCATCATAGAATACAAATGAGTGTTTTTTTGTAAAAAAAAAGTAAGAGATTTTTGGCGAAAAACTGCAAATAACTAAATAACTTCTAAACGGGTGCTTCAATTCGAACAAAATTTTAAATGGACAAAAAAGAGATGCAGTTGAGTAAAAGTTTGAGTTTGGGCTTCAAACTATTTGAAGAAGAGCTTCCTCGATCTACCAAAGTTTTACATTTCGGCCTGGTTACCATACACAAATGTACTTTTGTTTACAACAGATATTCTATGTCTACGTCACAACACAACACAATCACACACAACAAAATAATGGACCTGCGCAATGCGCAATCTTGTTTTCTTGATTCATGTGTTAGTCATATGTTGGCATTATCAGCCCATTTGGAATAGTAGTTTGTAGTTGGCAACTGAAAAGTTTAGTCACGTTTGTGTGTGTTCTTCGATTTTTGACTTTTGAAAAAATGGATCAAAGAATATGTAGATATTAAAGTTTGCTCCCTTTGTCTCAAAAAAATGTTTATAAGTGGTTCAATCGCTTTACAGAAGGCCGAGAAGATCTTGATGATGATGGGCGTCCTGGAGTTGCAACCACGCCAACAAGTGAAGAAAACATTGAAAAATTGAAGATCGTCGAATCAATATTAGGGAAGTTGCAGAGGATGTTGGCACATCAATCGGCTCATGTCATGCAATTTTCTCGAATATTTTGGGCATGAAACGGCAGCAAAGTTTGTTCCAAAATTGCTAAATAGAATTTTTCACAACAAATTTTCTATTGTCGTAGAACCGCTTAATTTGCAACCAAGAACTGTCAAATTATCTGTTAAAGAAAAATAGTGTTGTCAATTTATTGTTCCCCGCTGCATAAAAAAAAGAAACATTCAACATTTGTTAGACTAAATTTGCAAAAATTTTATTATAATATTACGAGAATTATTTGTAATCTGTTTTTTTCTAATTCTTTTGCAGGTGATGCAAATTCAGCTCCACAGGAGACTCAATTACCCTCGGAAATGTTTGTGTCTAATCAAAAACATTGGCTTCAGTTGCGCGCCAATAAAACAAACTTTTTCTTCTTTCCATTATGCTGCACTGATTCTAATTGAATTCTAGCATGGTTGTAATGTGCTTCATTCCCAGATCTTCCTATTTTGTTTTGGAGAAGCTAAAAATATTTCAAAATATTGAGAAAATTTGCATTATATGTTTCTTTGGACTACGAAATATATACATATGTATGTACTATGTATCTAAAAATTCGAAATTTTTATTATCATAAATTGGAAGGATTCAATATTATCTGGCCTGTTTTTTTATACAGACGATTTCCACAAAACTTATACATATAATTTCAAAGGTATTTCCTAGCAGATGTGTACAATATATATTTATTTAAGATCGGTTCAGTATTTTCAGAGCAATGAGCATTTGAAGTCGCTACTAATGCGTGTGCACTTTATTATTACACACGCATGCATAAGCCTCAAGTGGGTAGTTCATGTACGAACTAGTTCAAATGAACTAAGTGAACTGGTCATATAAGTGAGCTCTTTTCAGCTCCCTAGTTCATATTTATTTTTCGTTCATGTTTCTTTTAAACTCACATTTCTTTTTCGCTCACTCTCCACACACAACGAGTACAATATCTACAGAAACAGCAATCACTTTGTTTTTGTAAAATCATTGTATGATGTGAAAAGTTTAAAGCAAATAAAGAAATTTTGAAATTCAACCATGATAATAACACAAAAAATAAATCCTTAATTTCATGTTTTTATAAATAAAATTGTTGTTGTAAAAGTGCAAATGCCAAATATCGTTGCTTTTTTGTAAAATCCAATAGGATTTTCGTGCTTTATGTTGTTGGATATTTGCACTTTTGCAAGAACATTTGCATCAGACCCTGAACTCCGCTTATGTTTTATTAATTACAACTGGAATATGATCGATTGCGTCGATAATTGGAAATACCAGCTTTCTTGCAGTTCACGACAAATTGAGAGTTTTCACAATAAAGAAAAACACACAAATATTTATTTCGTGAACATATTTCATGAACATATTATACGTGACTTCATAAACGCAGTTTGCAAAGGAACACTGCAAAAATATGCGTTTGCAAGGCAAAGCAACACTTCGTTATAAATAATGCTTGGTAAATAATGCAATGATGTAACAATGGGTTAATTTAACGGTAATTAGTGATGGTAAATTTTGAATATTGATCGCGGAGAAGTTGTGTTCGCTGTAAAAACAACTAATAATACCTTCCACAATACAAATAACTCTCGTATGCTTTTTGTAGACATTATTTGTATAAATACAAATTTGAAATCACATTCAAACGAGCCACTTAAACAGTGGCGGATACATGAAAACACACATGAACACCAATGATGGGAATGTAGCAGCTCGCGAAAACAACGTTGTTTCTGTTCTGCCGTGTACAATAATCACTTTGTTTTTATTTTTCAAATAATTATTTTTCGAACAAATTTATTGTTAGCAGTTTTTAATCAATCCGAAGTGATTAATATTTTTTGGCTTTGGATTAAAAACCTCTAACAACCAATTTGTTCGAAAAATAATCACTTTAAAATAAAAAAGAAATTGTCAAACGTTTATGAATGCATAATTGTATTTTCTTGTGTTTCGTTTGTTAAGCTCAGATTCAGCACAGAGATGTACATGTTCCTTTATATGGATTTTGATCTGAAGTTTTTGACACGATAACTAAGAAAAAAACATTATATGCATTTGGATCATTAACCCGGATTAAATAAGAATGACAGATCATTTGAATATGAATATAATGATATGAGGATCTTGTAAAAATAATATATATGGTACTTTGTGGATGACACGATCAATGCGTGATCAGAAAGCATTATCTCAAGCCTTTCTATATCGATGTATCTCAGCTTTATCACAATTGATTTTATTGTTTGTGTAGGGGTTTCCGCTACTTCTGCAGCATCCAACCGTGATATTCATGAGGTATCTGGGCGCGTGAAGTCATCTGCATATCTGTGAATACTCCCTGGTGACATGCATATTGGCCGACTCCCAATACCAAGATGTATTGTCGCAAGAGATGAGTGCACTATCTTCGAGGTCTGACAAGAGCTAAATTAGGTACTTTTCGAAAGCAATATACAGGGTGGGGCAATAGTCCCGCTACCATTTTAATTGCCCAAACTTTGTTCAAAGTAAGTTTGGCTTTCATAAAAAGCTTATTTGATCTTTACATTTGGTGTGCTCGTTCTTGTGGCATATATTTATCCATAATAAAATTTGGACGTCTACGCACAGTGTTGCCAAAATGTTGAAGGCATTTCCAGTCAGATAGCTCCTAAAAACCCGCTTAACACCGCTATCTGAGTAAATATAAACGCTAACAAAAACCGCTTAAATTTTTATAAACAATTTATTTATTTATCATGACTTTAAATTAAAAAAAAAATAGAATGAGATAAATTATATAAGTTGTACATGCATGTATGGTATGTATGTATGTATAAAGAATATTTTTTGCTTTAAGAAATTAGTTTTCTTAACGTGTGTTTTAAAGATATTTTTGTAAATGAGATCGTTAATCTACATCTACCCACTCATCAATGTCGGTATCATTTCTGGAACATGAATAAATATCATATTTTCTAATTAAACGTAAAAATTCTGCTGGAACTTCATGACGTTGAAATCCATACCTAAAACAAAGAAATAGTATGAATAAAATGAGCTAAAAGGGTTTACTAAATTTTTACTTACTTAACTGTTAAAATAGCATTCACCATTTGAGTTTGCAATCGATTTCTAAGTTTTGATTTAGTTACATTTAGTTAACTAAAAACGCGTTCAACTTCTGCGTTAGACCATTGCATACATAAAATTTGTAAGCAAAATTTAGCCAATTCTTTAAATATATTATTTCTTTCAGAGTCCTCATAATCTATAACTTCGAACCAGAAAGAGGTAGTATCCGAAGTATTATTCCATTTGACTATATTAATATTTTTAAGCTGGTTTAGTATCTTTCCAATATTTTCTGGAATACACCCTAATTGTTCTAAGCATGGAATAACATCTTGTTGATTTGCTTGAAATATGTTACGAGCTGAAAAGTTATAAGAAATTTTTCAGCTAAAAAATCCACTGGTGGTTTTTTTAATAGACTTCCTGCTAAGGACAACAAAATACAGTCAAATATAGCGGGAAAATCGCCGTTTTGGCAACACTGACTACGCAGCACAATGGTTAAAGCTAAACTTTATATAACCAAGATGGCGCGCAATCAAAATGGTAGCGGGACTTTTGCCCTACCCGTTATATATGTATGTATATCATTGGAGATGTATGATTTCGAATGACCTCAACCGCTCAGCAGTCTTGGTGAAAAAGTTTCCAGCTGTATGTTGAAAAGCAAGTGTGGGTGACGCGTGAAGCATTAAGTCCGCCAGAGATTAAACCACTGACGAATGAGGACAATGTGAATGAATATCATCCAATGGCATTTTTTAAGCCTTAGATAATAGTAGAGTTGTGTCGTTCCGGAATGACCTAGTTCCATTGAACGATTCCCTAACTGGAACGATGCGGACCGATCCAAGCGTTCCTTTTTATCGTTCCTCGTTCCGCAATTGCAAACCGCCTTGTGGAATCATTAACTTGTTCTGATTTTTTATGTATGATGCTTGACGGATGTGCAAGCAAAACGTTGACGCATCAAGACTGTTTGTTAAAGTTATTTCGTTCACAGATTCTGTACACTTGGAACAAGGTTGACTTTTTGTATAGAGATCAGTGTTGCCGTCTTAATGGACAATATTATATTTAAAATTCATTTTATAGAAGTTTTTATTTTATAAAACTTTAGCCGCGGTTCACACTATGAAATTTTTCTTTCTGAAAGTGTTAGTTTGTAGGTGTACGGGGAGAGAAAATTGGGAAGGGGTACACTCTTTCATGTACTTTGAAATTCTCTTGTGTTTTGTTATTCGTAACTCTCAAACTGAAAATGGCTGCAGCTTTATTTTAAATTTTCTTTTGCTTTTATTTTCTTTCATGGTCGTGATAGCAAAAGTTTGTGTACAAACAAAAAAAAGAATGTGAAGATAAACATTCAAAAATCTTGAATTTCATTACAAAAAATTTCAATGTGTAGACATTAATGAAAGTTCAAAAGAGAATTAGAGAAAATTTCAGAGAGAAAACTTTCATAGTCTGAACTGAGACTTACGAGAGCACTTATAGGACTTTTTTAGTATGGCCAGAAAATGAAAACAAACAATAAAAAATTTTTGTTGACATTCTTATGAGCGGCAGAGAATTTCACTCGTTTCTCGGTCCTTCACTGTTCAAAGTAAAAAGTAAACGATGAACGAAAGGAAGTTCCTTTCATCTTTCGGATCGCTCGGAACAATTCCACATAAGGAACGATTTTGCCCAACTTTAGAGAATAGTAACTTGCTGCCAATTGTTGTCGAAAGCGAGTAAACAAGAGGCAATTTTTTTATATTGTCTTGAAGTGACATCGGCATTAGGGGTATAACTTATTCTCATTTTTTGCAATTATAAAAATGGCCTTAGCATAGTCGAATAGTCATTGAAAACTTGATATTGATTTTTCGTGGTTTCCAAAAAAGTTCACCCACGAAACGCGGTAAAGTTGGAAAATTATTATTTTTTATTTTTATTTGTACTTATACATGTAATGATGTGAATTTAAATATTGTAAATGTTTTATTTTAATAATTCATTTATTGTATTTATTTATCACGAAATAATTTTAGATTAAATTAGGATGTAATAATTGAAAGGTATGAAAAGGTAAACTTAAATTAAAGATTGATTGTAATATTCCTTCAACGTAAAAGGGAAACAGCTTTACGACCGATCTACTTAAAACTCAACTGACGACTGACTTCTGACTACTGCCTCACAAACTCTCACATTACAATGCAAAACTGGCTTGACTTAACATCTTTACACCTGACTCTTGCTTTACATACATTTAGCCAAAAACTCATAGTTTTTTAAATGATATTATTAGGGGATGGCCCTATTCATTTTGACCCAGAAACTTTTTTACTTTTTTCCATTTATTAATAAAATATTAAAAATTTTTTTTATTAAATTTTTTTCTTTAGGAAATTTAGAAAATCGCTTTTGTGGAGAGGTCTTTATTTTCAAACGACCCAAAAAAATTGTTTTCGTAAATAACACAATATTCGCTATCGGTGAATGGCTCATGTTTACGCCATTCTTCTAAGAATTCGTTGCTATCGATAGTTTTATAGCGAACTATCGAATGGGGAGAAACTATCGATAGTTTTGAAGCTCCACTGACAGTGATTGTGACTTTTCTAACGTTGAAATTAAGCTTTAGTTAAATCTTGTTTTAACTCAATTTTAATAATTTTTATTTTTTGCTAAAATTTATTTTAATGTGTTTTATATAAAAAAAAATTCATGTGGGTGATGGGATGCATAATGATTGTGATGGCGGTGAAATCATAAAACTTATAAGTATTTATTTAATATGTATGTAATAAAAATTTAACATTTGATTGAGATTTGTTGATGTTATTATTGTTATTATTATTGTTGCCCATTAAGCGGGTACTTTGCGACTAATAATATTGATTAAATCATCAACACGTTCACTTTTACCCGCAAATTGTTTTGGATGTGGTCCGATCATTTGTATAATGGCGCCAACATCAGAAGAGACCTTTAAAAACATAGAAGAATTCAAAACTTTTGAACCATAAGAAATTTAAATTTGTGTGAAAAAACAAACCTCCAAAAATCTGGCCAAAGCTTTGCAGCAGCGGAAAATTTGATCTTCATTTGGGCTGCTTTGGAAAAACTGTAAAATGGCCATTGTTAGTTCGACAGCAACGTCATCAAATACCTTTAATGATAAAAAAATCTTTTATAAATATTCCCTTTTCATCTCTTAAGGACCCAAGCATCGTACTCACCACCGTCTTAACTTCTTTGATGGCCACATTGTACAAAATCATTGAACCGATATTTTTCAATACCGGACAACTGGAGAGAATACAATGCACAGCAACTTTGGTGGTGACACGTATATTCGACAAGGTCTGGCCATTATATTCCCACTCGGAAATATATAAAAGCCATTCTGAAGGACTGACATTTTCGAATAGATTGCACATCTTGAAAAAATAAGGAAAACAAAAATATTGGTAATTTTATCGTGAGCTTTTAAAATAAAATGGTGCTTTTTGTTCTACTTCACTTACAAACATGGCCCAGGCTTGTTGCTCTTCTGGTGTTTGCTTTTCAATGTCGAAACCGTAATTCATGAGAGTATGATCGCGACGATCTTGATGTAAAATAATAATGACATCGTCTTTGAGGGCAGCAAATGCCAACGTACGTATCAAATGTATCCGTGTGTCGGGCGAAAATGTTTGTTCCCTTAATACTCTTTGCACAAAGAGCAAAAAGTTATCGCCCAATGCCCATGAACCTTCGTCTTCAATTAAATACTGATGCAATTCTTCGATCGATACTTCTTCTTCTTTGTAAATTTTACCATCTAACAATTTCACAAGGCATTCCAATTCAGTCTTTATCTGAAATAATAGAAAATGCTTAATATCAGCTTTTCGAATGGAACCATGGTTTTCAAAATAAATTTTGCACGATTTGCAAACTTTGCTCTATTTCTTGATAACAGAGAACTTATGCTCTTGGAGCTAAAAAGAGAGCAAATTTGCCTATTATTTATTTATTTATTTTATTTTATTTGTACTAATTACATAATAAAATTATATAACTAATATTGGTGAAAGAAGAGTACGAGCTACTGTGGCTATCGACTCCGAATTTTTAAAAGGATTATATAATAGGTGTGTTCATTTACTTTACTAGTAAAAATTAGCAACGAGAGAGTAACAAGAAATTTTCCAAAATTACTCTCTCAAATGACAAAAAGTAAATGAACACTTTACTAGCAAAAATTTGCAAGTTAAAGTAGTGTTGTAACGTATACGAGTAGGTATATATGAGTACTCAATAACTACCCCTATATTTTTGGGACGAGTATTATTATAAAAATAATGTGATTATGGTCATTTATATTCAGTATTGTCGTGACTGGCGTTTTTCGAGTACGGCTTGTAATAGAATAATGAAAAGTTTTGCAATTTTATTTAATCTAGTACTAGGCGTAGTCGAAATACGCTAAACACGATGAGGATGATTAACTACTTTTGAATGAAATTAATGAATAAAATATCTATTTTTAATTAGTTTATACGTTATAAAAGCCTGCCTACACAAAGCACTTTTATTTCGGAAATAACGAAAAACGGGTTAAATATATTTTTTAAAGGAAACAATTATAAGAAATTTTCATTTTAATAAAAAACTTTATCACAAATAAAATATCATGTTGCTGCCAGCATTAAACCGCAAAAGCAGTAATAAATAATTCAATAAATTATGTGTTAATTTAAATTTATTTGCAAATAATTGAATTATTTGCCTGCTTAGTGTAAATTACCGATTAGCTAAGTACTCATAATATTTACAACACTAAAAATAACAGCTGGTTTGTGAAAATTAACAGCCCAATTATGAATAAAAATTATTTGCCGGAACATCCTTGCCACTGATGTGCCAGATACTGTGTTGCTTAGTTCAATTCCATTAAGGGCCCCATACACTACACCAGCATGCACGTGCAATCAAGTGTTGGTGGCAGTTTGGTCGTGTATGAATAAACTACTCATAAATTAAGAAAAAAGAAACAAAATATGTATTTTATAGTCTTTCTGAAATAAAACAAATCATTTCTAATACATTTTTAATAAATATATACGCATTTTCATTAATTTGTAGTTTCAAAACAATATCAATAATAAATGCGGAACGCACTAGTTGCAACAACTCATCCGTACAAAATTTTTAAAGAAATGAATATTGCAAAAATTTTACTTGTAAAAACTTGCAAGAATTTTTCTGTCTCTGAATTTTTTACGCTCTTTCGACGCTCTCTCGTTGCAAATTTTTTGTATTAATGAACGCTTTCTAGTAACAATTGTTATAAACTTTCAGTAAATGAACACAGCTATTGTATTCACTTTTTGATTGTGGTAGCCTGTAAACAATAGAAACAGCTGTCATTGGTACGAATTTGACAAAGCTGGCATTAAGTTGGTAAGATTTCAATCGCCTAACCCTGTAGTAATCCTGTACGGTGTTTGAAGCATTCATCTTCATTTTAGGGAATTCGATAATTGACCGTTTTAGGATGAGTAGGTGACTGGGCTTTCGCTTACGATCTTTAAAATGGGGCTATTTATTGAATAACGGATATAAACGTCGACAAATAGTGACTATTGGTTATTTGAAATTGGCAATGTATTCATTGTTGTTGCACTGCTTAAGTGACAAAGTCGTCATAGTACTGGCCACTGAACAGTAAAGGCAGCGGTTCACTTTGATCTAAGCTAATATGCGTTCCAGCACGCTCCTTCGCCGGTATTACAGCAGAATTTCGAGCAACATAAAAAAATTACTAAACTGGTTTAAATGAGTTAATGCGTCTACTTGACACCAAAGACTCTGCAACTCTGCTTTTAAATTTAGCAAAACGCCCAACAGCGGAGTTGTTAAATAGTTAAGCTTTTTCATTTCACCACCTGGCCTCTCCCCAATTATCCCTTGCACAAAGAAGATAACATATCAACTGGTTGGTTGGCATTATTTGCCCGAATGTAACATCTCCAAAAAGGGCTTTGACGTTCTTGGGACAAATTGCAAGTCTAATTTTAATCAACAGCTCCTTTTAACTAAAACGAAATTTGTGACAACAACTCAAAGCAAAAACGTCAATGTAAATAAAATAAGTATGAATCAAGGTTTGATTCGAACTTAAACGCAGCTAGTTCAAACTGAGTTATTGGTCAGTAGAATTGAATCGAACTGGAATAAACGAGTTCGATACAAGTACATACATACATACAGAGTGTGTAAGTGCCCGAAGGGTGTATACATGGACTCGAGGTAGTTTTGAGAATAGTGTACACCACTTGGGGCCTTGCATATGAACTGGTAACTAAGTAACTTAAATGCTTTGGTCCATCACCGCCAAGGGAAGAGCCTATCCTCGAAGGATTGTAGATTATCTATTTCCCCAACAGGAAATTCCGACATGGCATCAAAGGTATCCGGCAGAATTTTTCGACATTCCTCCGGTTACGATATCCGAGATAGAAGGCGCTGTCTCAAAAGTTAAAGACAAGATGGCATTCAGAATATGGTTTTAAAAGAAGCTTTTAAGCTCCACCCTGAACATTTTATGAAAGTGGAAGCAACAGAAGTTAGTATTGTTACCTAAGGATAATAAGCCATTAGATCACCCCTCCTCTTACCGTCCGCCGTGTATGATAGATACACTGGTAAACTGTCAGAGAGCATAATTTGTAGAAGATTGGAAGATTATGTTGAAGCTAACCGAGGCTTATCAGATAACCAATTTGCCCTTAGGAAAGCAAGATCTACAGTGGATGCTATCAAAGTTGTAGTAGAAACTGGTGCTCGGGCTATCCAGGGGATCAGGTGGAGAAATGGTGCAAACCAGTATTGTGTAGTTTTAACTTTAGACGTGAAGAACGCCTTTAATAAAGCAAACTGGGAACATATTGTTGATGCCTTAGCTAGATTAGACATCCCAGGTTATCTACTGGCGATTTCCGGAATAGGGAGTTAGTTTATGATACTGATGAGGGTATTAGGTTAGGTTAATGGGGCAGCCCCACTCGTCAGTTCGGTCCCGTTGTGATACCCTAGAGCGAGTGAGACAAGAAATTACAACTG
This sequence comes from Gymnocheta viridis, assembly GCA_956483585.1. NCBI lineage: Eukaryota > Metazoa > Arthropoda > Insecta > Diptera > Tachinidae > Gymnocheta > Gymnocheta viridis. The sequence goes on from OY101442.1 coordinate 41,306,240, forward strand.
CCCCGCCGCCTCTTCAAACCACCCGATTTCTATTACAAAGGCGGATAGTTTGAGCAGCCCAGTACCTGCCAGAATATCTAGATCTGACAAAGTTTCACAGCCGAGTATCTTACTCCTTAAGCTTATTAGCGCAGGGCATTGACATAGACGATGAAACACAGTCTCCTCTTCCTCTTCACCGTTACAACTCCTGCAGTAGTTGTTGTAACTAAGACCCATTTTCCTAGCATGTGTCCCTATGTTCCAGATACTAATAGTCGCATCCGACCTTTCTTGAACCTGAGTAGATCACATGTCCTACTTAGGTCGTAGCGGGCCACGTTGACTTAGCCACTTGGCAGGTACCTTTGTGTTCCCACCTGTGTTGAGCAAGTCGATATGATTCGCGCTGAATCAACAACTTACATTGTGATAGTAGAATGTCAATGAAGGGACATGTCATTGAGTTATCCAAATCCACAGATAAGGGTATAAGGAGACGCAAGATCATTGGTGGGGTGCCTCAAGGATCAGTACGTGGCCCACTGCTGTGGAACGTCATGTATGATGGAGTTTTGAGTGTTGGATTTGCAGACGACATGGCCTTAGTTTGCGTATCAAAAGAGCTGGTAGAGGTGGAAACCATTGCAAATGCCAGTATTCAGATCGAAAGATCTTGGCGGAGATCAATGGGTTTAACTTTAGTAGACCATAAAACAGAAGCAGTTTTAATTAGCAGTCGTAAGATTAGGGAAACAATCAGGCTAAACATTGGCACGTGTAGCATAGAATCCAAGGAGTGTCTAAAAGAGGTCCCAAATATCTGTAGAGAAATTTGCTCAATAGTGTTGTAAAGAGTATTATCCTATATGCATTCCCTATATGGTCAGGCGCACTGAAATATTCTACATATGTGCGCCTGATATCCCCTGTGTTTAGGCTGGCTGCCTTGCGAGTATATAGCGCATTCCGATCTGTTTCGGACGAGGCCGCTTATTTATTGCCGGCATGATGACATGTGACTGATTTGTGCTTACGGAAGTGGCAAAAACTTTGGAGAGCAACTGATAAGGGAAGATGGACTTACTTACTGATACCTGACATCAAGATATGGTTAGCAAGGAGACATGCCGTAGAGGGAAAAGAACCTGTCACAGAATACGTCACGTAACTGGTTCCCAGGGACTAGCAGCCGGTTCGAGTTTCGGAACTTTATATGAGAAGTACCGGTAACTTTTGCATGGCGTTGTCATTGGAGGGGGTCAATTGACATTATTAAGATACTCCGTGACAGGTTTTAGACTTAGCCTTTACGTACTTGTCCTGTGGTAGTATCCTTAATACCTGTTATGGTTTCTTAAAAACAGGTAATAGAACTATCCCAAAGCAGAATGTACCCTATATGGCTGGTATTAGCTTTCCAGTGGTTATAACTTCGGTTTAGCTTAAGATAAGTTTCTAAAATTTTGTTTGGTCCAAATCAAAAAATGCATTTTTATTTTAATCAGATTATAATATACTTATTTAAAGTAAATACAATTTTTTTGTGTGAAGAAATTTGGAAAGCACTTTTGTTTTAGTTTGTGAAACGTCCCCTTTTCACCAGTCACGACTCAAGAACTTTTTGTACCATTCCCGTTTTCACCAGTTATAGGACAGGTACGTTCAGGACAATTGGTACAACATTTCCCATAGGTTGGTGACTTGAACTTCTGCATTACACAATTATTGAGTGGAAATGGTTGTTTTAGGTCGTACATGTATCGTTTCGGACATGACAGTGTTCCGTTTTGTCCGAGTTGTAATGGTAATGACGTGGAACATGTGTTCTTCATATGTCCACGACTTGTTAGTGGGAGGGCGTATTTAGAAGAAGTTTTAGGGCGTAGCATTAGACCGGACAACATAGTTCCAATCATGTTGGAATCTTTAAAGAACTGGACGTGTGTATGTAATTTTGTGAAATTTTGGTTCTATTGGAACTTCGTGGGTTAGAAAAGATTCGCAGAAGAATCAATATAGTTTAAATCGGGTCTAGGACCTATCCCACCCCGTGATGTAAAGCCTTGCGGTAGTTCCACGGGGAACGTTTGGGTCAGTGTAAAGCGGTGTTTTAGCGCGTTAAAGTCTCGCAATCCTGGCAAACACCATCACTACCAGTGGCTTTCGATGATTTCATCCAATAATTAAAAAGACACATACATACATGCATACGAACTCATTCATAAACGATTAATAAACTTAAAATAGGTTTATTGTAGGATCTTGTAGGAAACCGGTTTAAATGCACACATTAACTTTATTAATCGTTTATGAATGAGCCAGTTAGTATGTACATATGTATATGTATGTGCGTATGAACATGAAGGAGGCATTGATTTCTGACAAATAAGTTTCGGCTCATGCCATAAATGATCCATGGCAAATTTTCTTTGGCTCTTAATTTTAATTGTGTGCTCATCCACGTTTTATTGTTTAAAAAATTTCTTCACATGCAATAAATTTATCATAATATTATTTTAACACAAATTTCCAAAGATTACTAAAGAGAAACGTATAAACACGCAGTAAATAAAAGATATTTGAAATTAAAAACACACTTACATTAATGTCTTTGCACACCAGTGCTGGTTCGCGTGGTACTTCCTTTTCCTCTGTTGATTTGGAACGTTCTTTACCGTTTTGTGGGGGTGATTGTTGTTGTTTCGTTACCGTCGCTGTTTCTTTATTTGCATCTGACATATTTGTAGGTAATTTGGCTAAAAATAATTAAATAAAGAAAAATACAAAAATAATGATCGTCATTATCATCCATCGTTTCCATTATGAATATTTTTGTCATTAAAAATACGGAAAATAAAGAGATTTTTTTTGTAAATTATTTAAACATATTTATTAATTTATTTTAATTATACTATTCATGTTTCATTATGCCTCGAGGTGTTTACAACAATTTATACATTTCAATCGTGTGCGGATTCGGCTTTTTTGGGTGCTTTTATGGGGCAAGCAACGCCATAGAAATAATTTATATTTGGATAACTTGGAAGGGGGGTTGGCTGTTGATCTTTTCCCCCTCTCCCTGGATTCGCGTTTGAATAAATGCCACATTTCAAATGCAAGTGCTTGAAATAATTTTTTTCTTCTAATTTCTGTTGAATTATTATTAATAAATAAGTAGAGATTTTCAACAAATATATTGAAAAATTTTCTAAAATTCTATTCAAGTTTATAATGTAAACAGCTTGACTGGTTTAGTAAATATTTTGATATTTTTTTACAGATTAAATAAATTCAACTAAAATAATTTCTACCCAACAGAGCTCGAAAAATAACATATTTTCCATGTATGATCAAATTCAGTACAGTTGTGCTCATAGAAATAGGAGTGACTTTGACTTTGGTCAATGGTAACGCCGGTCTTACGCACCGGGGTTTTCAACTGAAGATTTTTCGAAGTGTATTATTAATATTTCATGTTTTTTTTAATTTTTGCTCTTTGCAAAAAAAAACAGATATATTTAATCAATTTAAGCTCTTTTACTTCAATATTAAGAATAATAAAATTGCTTTATTAGAGCATTAAAAATAACAGCGTTTTTTGTAATACATTATTTAAAATTAAAAAAAAATAAAAATTATATACATATATGAAGGAACATAACGTTTGATATCCTTAATTAATCCTTGATTATTTTACTTAGGTGGGGTGTTCGCAATGTGGCAGTTTCTCGAAATTGCAACAAATATTAATAATAACGGAGTGTTATGTTATTCAAATTCAAACACACCTGGGGGCTAATTCTCGCAGTCGATACCGTGCGAAATTTAATCGAAGTTGCGATTTTTTTTAATTTTGGGATTCTCGCACTCGCTATCGATTAAGTTGTATCGAAATTTCTTATGATGGCACTCGATAGCGAGTGTACGATCGAATGTAACCGTGCGAGTTTTATTCGATACTAAATTTGGTGTCGAAATTTTATTTTTAAATAGTTCGTTGGATAACAAGTGTTTATTTAAGATTTTAATTGTTATATTAATTAATTATTCGTATAGATTTTCGTACTTTTTTGTATTACTCCCTTTTTTTGCACCTTTGTAAAAAGACTGGATAAAATAATAAAAATTAAAGAAAAGAAAATGGAAATGGCTACGGAGTTTCACCAAATTAATATGGACATTAAGAGGATAGAGTTAAATATACGAACAAAAGAATTGGAGCAGCTAAACAAAAATTAGTATGAATTACTGACATTGGAGTTTAGCATATTTCTTTTAAGTATTAATTTATTAAGAATTGTTTTTTGTTTTTTTCGTATTGAAGTTTACCTTTCTGTTTTTTGTTCGTAAAAAAATTTACAATAATTATAAATTAAACATTTCGTTTGGAAACAAAGAATTTTTAATATTATCTCTTATTTGCTTTCCTATTTTAGTTATAAATAAATTTACGTCCATGACCGCGATTAAAAAAGGAAAAACTTTCAAAATTATAAAACAAATTCGTAATTCTTTTGATAAATTATTTAATTTTCTTTGTAAGCATATGTTTTTTGTTTACATATTTGTAGTGTTGGTTAAGGCTTTTTTTATCTTTTACAACACTTTATTAAAAAATCGATTCGCAAGGTAACGAGTGCCATCATCAGAAAAACTCGCACGATCGAAATTAATTTCGATACGAATTAATTTTCGATCACCAGTCCCGGAATTAGCCCCCTGGTCTTTCAGACTAGTAGGTAAGAAAACTAAAATTTTCCGACAAAAAACACAATATTGTTTCAGCTAATTTTTGTCAATTTAATAATGAATTAATTTTCAAAATAGTAAAACTAAATTGTCAAAATTTATCTTCTTGTCATACTACGGGAAAACGTATTTGTACTTCTGTTATGATATTTCTTTTTAAGCAATTTCTCATTGAGTAAACATGTACCATTTATCCAAAATTAGCCAATTTGCTTAAAAAAAATTCTCAATAAATAAATTGAAAATTTTTTAAAACACGAAAAACTCATAATTCTTATAGAAAACAATGATTTTTAGTTATTTACATATATAAAAACACATACACATTCATTCATATATGTATTCAGATTTTAAGTTTTTTGACATTTCATATCATAAGCAAAAGCCCATATAAAAAAAATTCATGCGAAATTCTTCGTCACAGGGCCTCAATCCGAAATAATTGCAAAATAATATGGCTGAAGTTGTACTCTGTTCATCTTGTGAAAACATACGAAATGATTCTGGCAACATATTTTTCAACTGCGAAATATTAAGTGTATTCGAGTACAAAAAAGTTTTTAAAAATTTTTACTGAACTTTACTGCATTTTACTAAATGGCGGACGTTTACTCAAGTTACAGTAAATGAGAACACAAATTGAGAGCGACAGTTCTTGGCTGAGAATTTACAAATTTTTGCAGGAAAAATTTCTTGTAGAAAAACATATGTATGATTCAAAATATGGTAGAATAATACAGGTAGTGTCGAAGCGTTAACGGACTTTTTTCTGGGTTCGAGTCTGTCAAAATTTGATTATGTATTACCAAAATACACCCACACTACTAAAAGAACACACTTTAACATTTGTTTAAAATGCAAATAAGAAAAGGAAAATAAACAAAGTTCTTTATAGAACAGGAAAGGCAACCATTTTGCCTATTTTCTTTTGTGCTTTTTGACAGCTTCAAACCTAAAAGCAGTGTTGTTGTACCTTCGACACTACCTGTATTATTCTACCATGATTCAACTGGTAAACAAACAAAAGTAAGAAAATAAAATGTATACAATTTGTGAAAAAATTATTAAAAAAAGAAAAACTCAAACAAAATAATAAAAAATAATAAGTGAATAATTATTTTTAAACTATTCATTATATAAACATGTATATACATACATATATGTCTTTTAAAAGAAAAAAAAGTTGTAGAAACCATTTGCAGCCATTTTCGTTGTCATTTTGTTATTTCTTTGGAGTTGTGAAAATGCTAAGTATATGGCTACTTAGTACTGCACTTGCTTTTAAGGTAGTCAATAGCATAAACAAATAATCACATACTTTTGAATAAATTTAATCAAAAACAAATTAGGAAAATAAAATAAAATGAAAATAAACACATGGAAACGATTATAGAAAATATTTTTTTTTATATTTTCTTAAAATATTCGTGTTATAATAAATATTGCATCGAGTACCAACACGAAAAAGAGTTGAATAGTCCAAATCGTAAATATATTTCAACACTACATTTATTTCCGATCAGCTGTTTCCTTAATCTTACTAATTTTAAAAATTTTTCCGTTCGCGGGCAACAGCTTTTTTTGAGAGCAAATTTTTCAGTTTACTCAGTAAGTACTCATTTACTGTATTTTACTGTAAAAGTACTCGAAGGCAGCTAATGTAAACAGCATTTTTTAATTTTAAGTTTGTCGCCCAGAAATAATTCAAATAATGGAAAATAATACAAAATGAAGGTGAGTGCTTTTTGCAGAACGTGTGTCTTCAACGATCTCCTACGCAGCAGCTGAGATTTGCATTAATTGATACGTTGAACTACAAGTTCCTAATATTATTTTGTTGTTCATTTGCTTTCATTTTTTTTTAATTGACACATTTTTTTGTTTTCAATTTTTTTCTAAGGCACAAATTTACAACCTTTAGTTAACTAATGATGGCCGTTTAACCAATGACATATACATACATATATGAAAAGTCGTTAGTTAAACCAGCGCACAGTGGGGAGAATTAGAAAAAAGGGTAATAAATCTGTATCTTTGAAAATTGCGATCCGATTACAAAATAATGTAAGTAGGAATCATAGATGAGGACCTATGCTTTAAGGATTTTTTAATTTGAAGCACCTTGTTGAAACATACCGTGGACTACAGGGTGTCAAAGTTGACTACCTCGGGCATGTAAAACTTTACAAATACAATTTGACTTTAACAAATTTATGCTTTTTGTAAAGCTTTTTCATAGATAAAGAAAATACATATTGTTTCACAAAAATTTCTTCCATATTTTCAAAGATTTGGCTTTCAATTTTAAAATTGTGATTTTTCGCCTTTACTTCGCTCGCAATTTTGTCAATATTTTCGGTAATAGCAAAGATAAAATTAAAAAGAAAATATTATATGATTTTCAATACAATATCTAATAATATGCAGAAAAACAATTTAATTGATCTCAATTCATGTAGTCGTGAAAAATTTAAATGGAGAATTTTTTGAAATGAGAGTGAAAAATGGCTAAACTAGAGCTTGATTGTTCGACGTTTTTTGCAACATTTTTTTAAAACCAAAAACTTTCTTTTTCAATATATCAAAAGATTCAAAAAAGACTGCAGTAGAAATTTTAAGCCGATTAAAGCATGCACGCTATATCCAGCATTGAACGAATATGGAGCATTTTTTAACGAAATTCTAAATTAATCGCTTAAGAAAAAATAACTTTCATCGAATTTTATATTTTTTTTTTATAAATTACATTAGATATATTTATTATAATGAATCTGACTTTTTATTGTTATCCGCCCGGTCAAAAATGTGGCGAGGACAGCAGATTTACTAAAAATAGTCAAATTTTCAGAACCATCTAATATGCCTGCATGAAAATTGTACTAAATTAATTTTTTAAATTTTTATTTCTTCACTTTTTATTAAAAAACAGAGCAAATTTCTTATATTAAAAAAAATTGCAACGATATATTAAATGGATTTTTTTAATGAATTTTCAAATCTAAAAAAATTTATGTGAAGAAAATACGAATGGCTATTTTTTAGGTTTTTCAATCAAATGCCTTATTTATTTTTAACAATGATCTAAATTTATACAAAATATTAAAATACAGTTATCTACCTTTCTATTGGTATGTAACACATATATATTTATGATTTAAGACACTAAATAAAACCGTCACAAAACAGGCATCTCGTGTGAAGATCATCTAAAATGTACTACTTTCAAGTGTTTTTGCTACATCCATACACAGTGCATACTGTACCTAAAGTCTTATAAGCCTACGTGTTTCTCTGTGTAGCTACAATTTAAATTATTTTTATATTTTTTATATGGTATGGGTTCTCTAAATACGAATCTATATTATTAATAGGCAAACACGTTTTTTTAAATCTCTTTTACGGCCGTAATACTTAACCGATTTTGGAAAGATTTATATGTTTTTAAACGGGTTTTTACATAGATGTGCACAATCTTAAATTTATTTAAATCGGTTCGATATTTAAGGAGCTATAAACGTTTAAAGTAGCTACTAACACATGCACACTTATAACACATATGCACATGTATAAGCTTCAACAAAGTGTGCATGTGTGGTTTGTCCAATTTGCTTTTGCATAGAAATGAGACAGAGTCTTAAGTTGTTTATTTCGATTACTTTTTGTTTTTGTATTTCATCGTATGTAAATGTTTAATATCAATTTCTAGAATGCGGTCGATTGAGTGGACCGTTGGAAACCTAGCATTTGCTAAAATATGACGAGGATGTAGTGTCAATTGGAAGTGGTTTATTATTACTCAATAAAATTTTTCCAACTGTAAATAAAGTTATTAAAAAGCTTTGTTTCTTTCCACCAAAAGTGTAATAAATTTCTTTTTAACAATTTTAGGTAGTAGGTTTAACGACGAACGATGCAGTCCAATGCGCAACTGATGCTGGGGACAAAATATGGCATTCGATATCGATCGAAATTTCCATACAAATTCAAAAAATTTTGCATGGGATTTCGTTCGATTCGAATGCCGTAATTTGCCCCCTGATTCTGAAGAAATCGAAAATGTTGAAAGCGATGAAAACAAAGAAAACGATATTCCTTTGGAGACTGAAACAAAAATTGCACATACGGATGCTATAAAGCATTTTGAACAGTGTATTATGAGATTGAAGCCTCAAAAAAATTGCGCTTAGACAGCAGGAAGAAGCTCACAAAAAGTTTCACAAATTATTTTAAATAACCGTACATTTATAATACCTCATTGTTATGCGTTTAGTTTTTTAAGATATTCAATATTTGAATCATGTGCATAATTTGCATCAAAATAATGTGATTTTTTTATAGATAAAATTAAAGAAAAGAGAGTACCGGATTTAAGGTACCTTTTCGGTTTAGCAAATCGTCCTGACAGTATATCGTTGCCACTGCAGTTGGCAAATTTATTCCGATATTTCGAATAAGAAACTGCACCAAATTACTGAAGATTTTGAAAAGTTTCAAATTGATTTAACTCATTACTGTAAAAGAGCGGTAGCATGCTGTTTTAAAGATTTAACAGGGAAGTACCCCTTCAAAACTTAAGCTCGACTATTCGCTTGCTATGATTTTGTGAAATCTTATATAACTCGAAAGATTAGTCGTTTAGTAGTGACCGATTTATATCGAAAATATTTACACATATAAAATTATTGCAATGCAGTGTTATATGCCAGGCCTTTTCAAACAAACCTCGTAAATTAGTATTCTGGATAAAAATAACTAAAGTGTCACTTTTATTCTAAGAAATTCTATAAAATTTTCAAAAGAAATTCTTTCGCAGCCCACACACTTGCACACACACCTTTTTAAATTTAAACATACTCGTACATATATACATATGAACATACATACATAAATTTAGGAAATAAATTTAAAAAACAAAAAATATTAAAAATTATTTTTTTTTGTTGTGCAAACAACATGATGATTAATCTAATTATTATTTTTTTTATAAAATTCACCGATAAACAAAAAATATATGTATGTATGCAAGTACATATATGTATATATATGTATGTAAGTATGCATGTGTGTATGTGATAATTTTTTGTAAACAAAAAAAGTTTGTTTAAAAAATTTATCTCAAATGAAATGTGCAACATTTATTTCAACAACACTGGGTGTGTGCTTCTCTCCGCAAATCTCTTGCGATCTTAAAAAAAATCTGATTTTTTCTTGTAAAAATCACGCATTTCTTGAAGAAATCAAAAAAAATTTAATAAAATAAAAAGATCAACACCGGTAAAAATAGATGATTTTATTTTTAGTTAAAGAAGAAAAAGTGAAAAGGAAAATTTAAAAAAAAATCGAAAGAGTGAAGCTGCCACATAATATACACATATTTTTTCGTTATTACGAAAATTTAAAAAGAAAATTTTAGCAATTACTTTCAGCACAAATTTGATTATTAACAAAGTACACGCAGAACCGGTAAGCCCAGTAGCACAGCTGATTGTTTATTTCGTGTCTCCTAATGCCACCCGTAGACAATAGGTTTCTTAAGTCTGATTTGTCTCCTCTGTGGCTCATACGTAATTGTAGAATTGTCTATCAAAATTGTTATTTAATTATGTACGTCTGACATTGACCATGTTTGTTTGCAACAGCTGATCTGAGTGCAAATTTGATTCGAATTTTTTGTTAAATGTATTTTAAAAGTACCAAAATTGCTGCGTGCAGTATTATTTCAATAATAACTAATAAAATAATAAAAAAACAGATGATGTCAGAAGGTTTGTCAGATGACTTTGCACATGAGTTTTACAGATTGAATGTTTTAAAGGTACCACACGACATGTACGTATTTTACAGTGTGAAGTTTTACAAGTCAGATGTAAAACACATGACGTCTGCGGATGGTATAACTGTCAAGCACCATATAAAACAATGTAAACAACATTTTTTATGTACGCAACAAATTCCATACACAAAAACTCTTACGAAACGTTTTTGTTGTAGAAAATATCTGACTAGCTGACAAAACAAATAACAAGCCAACTAAATCCAAGCGCAACTTTTCATAACTGACATCTAATCAGGTGCTAGTGCTACTACATTGTAAATCTGCATTGGCCTTAAATAGTTTGATCGTCTCTTTCGAATACGAGTTGATTCGATCGAGCCTTTTTAGTTTATGACATTTGCTATCGAAAAATATAAACACATTGTTCGATAAAGCAGGGTACACACTATCGAACATGATTGACAGTTTGGCTCATATTTTGGGTTGATCGATAGTGTGAACACAAATTTCGTCAGGCAACAGTCAACCACAAAAATGTTTGCGGTTGCACCAAAAAGTGTCAGTCAAGACCTATTTTTGTACAAAACTTGAAAGCGGAATATAATTTTCTTAATCAATTCATATGTATATTTTTTATGTAATGAAATGCATTAAAAATTAAAATTTTTTTTAGTTTCTCTGAAACTTGGGCTTCAAAGAGTTTTTCACTTTCCTGAATGTTAACCGAAATCCTGAGAAATCCAGCTGAGATCTGTTTTTATGGAATTAAATTTCAAAAAATTATAATTTGAGGTACGGTCACACTTGCCAAATGTTTGCGGAAAAATAACGTGACCAACCGGCAGGCTAAATTTGCATTTTCTTTAATTCCAATATTTTTTTTTAATATGGGTTCGTATTTATTAAAAATAATATAAAAATTATAATAAAAATATTTCTTATTTCTAATAAAGCCACAATGTACGAAAAGAAATTATATGTACGAGTATAAATTAGAAATGCTAATCGGGATTGGTTTTTGAAAATCCCGAGCTTGGGGACTTAGTGATGGAGTCTCGAAATCACTAACCGGGACCCCGGGATTTTCGGGACTTACAAAATCCCGAAAAATATTATGAAGACGTCTTTTAGTTTTCGTGCAATAGAAATATTTTCGTCTTGTAAAGAATGATTTAAATTGTAAATTTCTGTTAAGCGTGATATAAAAAGTTTTATTTCGTATTTAATTCTGATTTTATATGCGGATTTTTCAGAAAGTTTCAAACAATAGAATACACTGTGCTCCTTTCTTCAATTCTCTTTTATACATATTACACTCAAAATATTCTGTACGTATAATTAATTGAAATTGTAATTTAAAATAAATGTAAGTTCACTTAAAAACCGGTCTACTCATTTTTCATTTAAATTGAAGCAAAAGTTCATTTAATTTTTAATGTTTAAAAATTAATTGACTTAAACACTTAAAAATAAAAGATTATTCCTTTGTTTGTGTGGGAGAGAAAATATCAAACACATAAATCAAATAGAGCAGGCAAAAAAAGCACTTGAAAACAACGGACAATATTGAAAGTAACCGAAAATCCGTATTAATATGCCCTTAGTTTTTTTAATGAATGTTAGAATCAGTTAAAATTAAAATTGCTTACAATTTTAAATGTTTATTCTTTTAAAAATGACTGAACGGATTACTTCTTGTATACCGTACAGTCCGTTACTGTAATAATATTGTGAGTGTACGAGAATGTATATAATTCTTTGCTTAAATGACAATTTGATGTTGATATCTCGTGTAACATAAATGTCAAAGTAGCACCGCCTTTAGACAGATTCATGTCGCTGCCACATAGTGGCTTAATAGTAATTTTTATTGGACGTAGGACATCAACAATCTTTTTAATTGATATATAGTCTTCATCACCAAATTGCTGAGATTTAAAATCTATTAAAGATTTTTTTGAACGAAATTTCTAATTCAGCAAACCTCTGATACATCTCAAACATCAGAATTAAAATTAGTATTTTTTTTAATGACCTCAAGCTGAACTAATTACAATTTATAATTAAATTATATAATTATAACTTTAATTTCTATAGAAAAAAGTTTTCCTAAACTGCGTTGCATTATTTAATAATTGTATGAATGGCGGTAGCGATTTCCGAAGACGAATACTATGAATTAAAAACGGCAATTCATTTTATTCGTATCAGGTTGTTATTTCTTCTAGATTGGGGAAATTTTAAAAGATTATACAAATATTATATATATATTTGTTCCTTTGAACTCCTATAAGGAGCATAGGGCCAAAACAAATTCCTTTCAATATTCTCGATCTTCTGCAAGATGCTTAATTTCTTTCCAGTTTAAGTTTAACTTAGACGTTTCAATTGCTATTTGACGTTTCGACGTATGCGATGGTCGTCCTATACGGCGGCTGCCCTGTGGGTTCTACTCTATAGCTAGTTTTGCTTTATCTTCTGGTGGTTTTAGCAGGATGTGACCAATCCAAGTCCATTTGTGCTTACAGATTTCATGTTGGATCGGGCGTTGATTAGTTTCTTACCACATGCGAATGTTGGAGATTGTTGAGGGCCAGTATACCCGTAGAATCTTGTGTAGACAGTTGTTAATAAAAACTTGTATGGCTTGGCTTGTGTGTCTCGTGTTGCCGCGTTCCACCTAGGGTTTAATTGGCCATAAGCCTGACGCGCTTTATTTATTCGGCTGAAGATATCTGCGGTAGAGCCACCACTTTTATCGAGTATGCTACCTAAATAACAGAAAGACTCTACATCATCAAGTTGGTGGGTTTGTATGATAAACCTTTGTTCGTTGTTTACATTTATACGCATTGTTTTAGTCTTACGTATGTTTATCTTCAGACGAACAGGTAGTGCGGATTCATAGACTTGTATTAATTTCGCTTGCATATCAGAAAATTTGTGTGTTAGCAAACAAATGTCATCTGCGTAGTCGAGATGCTCTAATCGACATTGCAGGCCCCAAGTGATTCCTCTTCTACGATTTGTGGCCTTTTTCATTACTATATCGAGGACACAATTAAAAAGCAATGGTAATAAAACACAACCTTGACGGATCCATTTCCTACCACAATTTTTTTTACTTAGTTGCCTCTCATGTAATATGCGACAGGTGGCATTTGCATATAGGCCCTTGATGAGATCTATTAATTTACCTAGAATTCCTTTGCACTTTAATGCTCTCCATATGGCGGTATGATTTATGGTGTCAACTGCCTTTTCAAAGTCTATAAAGATTAGGTATAGCGGTGATCTCTATTCTACTGACTTTTCCACAATTATCCTTAAGCTATTTACATGATCGATACATGATTTATGTGCGCGAAAGCCGGCTTGTTTATTTCTAAGCTCAGGGAGGATAATTGTAGATAATCTTTTATTTATTATATTTGCAATCACTTTGTTGGCCATTTTGGGTTATGCCTCTCAAATTTTTGCGCATTGTTAGGTTCTCTTTTTTCGGAAGATTTATAATCACTCCCTCCTTAATTTCATCTGGCAGAGTTTCAGTCCGCCAGAAGTTTTTTATAACGGGCGATAGTAAGTGGGCACTGGTCGTTGGGTCAGATGAAAGCAATTCCGGGGAGATGTTATCTGCACCTGGAGATTTATTGTTTTTTATCGGTTTTATTGCCTCGGATATTTCTGTAATATCAGGGCTGTCGATACTAATATTTGGGTTTGGAGTATGGGCATCGCAATTACAAGTCGTATGTTGCGTGGGTTGGGGATTGGAAAGCATATTGGAGTGAAATGTTTCCCTAAGATTTAATTGTTATTCCTTCGATGTAACAGGTTGTCCAGAGTCGTCTTTAAAGGGTTTGCCGGTAGACATTGCTTTGTTAATCAGTTTCTTTGCAGCTCGATATAAATCTCTAGCACGATTTGTATCAGCGGCAGCCTGTGCTTTCTTAGTTATGTTATTGGCTCAGTTTCGTTTGTCACGTTGGGCGTTGCGTTTTAATTTTCGGTTAAGGTCGCTGTGTATTTGCTGTCATCTTGATTTGACCGAGCGAGTTCTGCTGGAGTTAAAAGTGGCTTTTGTTTCTTTCCTTTCTAATACGAGATTCCAGGTTTCATTCCTAATCCACTCTTTACGGACATTGTTTTTGTAACCGACGTGGTTTTCTGCTGCAACAATAAGTACTTTTTTGGTTTCAGCCCAACTACGGGTTTCATTGCTGTTATTGTAATAATGTTTTAAGTTTCTTTACATCAAACTTCCGTCCTGGGGCAAGGTTGTTGTTTTTAATAGCCCCAATTTTTATGCGCATCGTTGCCAAAACCAAATGATGATCGTTTGCGATGTCAGCCCCTCTTTTGTTTCGCACGTCCAAAAGTGTGCCACACCATTTATTACTGATAGCGAAGTTGTCAATCTGGTTTTCGGTTTTATTATCAGGGGATACCCAAGCGACTTTGTGAATCCTTGGATGTGGGAATAATGTGCCACCTATAACAAAGTTATTGGTCCGGCATGTATCCAAGAGCATCTCTTCATTCTCTGTCATATGGCCCATTCCATTCGCAATGGGTGCGTTTTCGACATTCGTGTTGTTGTCTCCCATTTGGGCATTAAAATATCCCATCATTATAATAATTTCGCCCCGGTGAACTGTTGCCAGAACACTGTTGAGAAGGTTATAAAATGCTTCCTTTTTTCTGTTTCGGATGTTTCCGTTGGGGCGTATCATTGAATGATTGTAAGGTTTAGGGCCCTGGGGCGCAACCTTGCTGTAATAATTCTATCAGAAAAAGGCTTCCAATCCATGATTATACAAATAAGACGCCGTATTAGTAAAAATAATCTTGTGAAAAAGTATTAATGATCTTATTATCAAGAGAGATCGCAAAAGCGTACGTACTTCATAAAGTTTACTCTCATAGGGAGTTAGTTATTTGGGAAAAAGGGCTCAAATTAAAAACATTTCTTAGAATGATATTGATTGTATGCAGATATTAATTTTCTAGTGTTTATCTGATCACAACTTGCAAAAACCTCGCTGCCATATATTAGTGTAGGGATGAGGTAAGTACACACAGAAAAAAAAACACAATGTAAAATCAACATGAAGAACTGTTGATATCAAGTCATTGTTAATATGTGGAAAAAATCCAATTGAATTTACTTTTAACATTGTCTCAAGTTAAATCAATGGTTAAAACTGTTAATTTAGTATTAAAATTTGTTTAAATTAATTTAAATTAATCACATTGAAATAACATTCTACATTTTAAATTTTACCTTTTACAGAGTTAAAATAACATTAAACAATGTTTTATTTTCTAAATTCCGTTTTTGTAGTAATAATTACAGTTTTTCATGTAAAATTAACATTGCATGTACTTGAAACAAGATTAACTATTGTAAAATCAACATTGTTATAAACATTAAAAATGACATTGGAATACTTTGAACAAATTTTTGTCAATTTGAAATATTAACAAACGTTGGCTTATGGTTAAATCAACATGTTAAAAAAAATTAAATCAAATTTGTGAAATATTAATAATGAATGGAATAATATTAAAATAAAATTGCTGTATGCTAAAAAAACATGAAACATGTTGAAACAAAGTGAAACATGTTGAAATGAAAATTAATTCATAATAAAAGAGAAAAATAAAATAAAAAAGTACCGCTACTTTATAGCATTAAAGAACAGCAATTTTCATTCTATCACAGCTTCAGTATGTATCAGAAGTGCAGTGTTATAAATTTTAAGTGAATTGAATTCTTTAAATTTCATTATGTCTGCAGCTAAAAATGATTATATGAATTTAACAAGGTTTGTGGAAAATGTACAGACCGGAGGAGAAAATATTAATCTTGTTAGTGACGAAGACAGAATTATTATAGTAAACATTTCAGTTGTTCAAAATACGACACAAGGTTCCCAATTAGACGAACTGTGGTATAATTAATTGATAATAGTTAAATATATGTATTTAAGAAACAAACATTTGTAAGCCTAAAACAATTAATTAACTGCTTTTTACTAACTGCCTTTCCTATTGTTAAACAACATTGCGTAAATGTTAAATGTTCCATGTTTAATAAACATGGAATTTCTTGTAATTTTAACATTTTTTCATGTTATTTCAATATGGCTGTAACATTAAATCTAAATTGCTTAATAGTTGATTCGATTCAATATGAAATTCATGTTGTTATACATTTTCTTAATATTGTTTCAATAAGGATCTTAACGTTATTTTGACATGACAATTTCTTTGATTCAATTGGCGTACAGTGTCAATTCAACATTATTTTTAGTTGTTTTAAAGTGGATAACTATAACTTTTATTTTACTTTAATATCATGTCAACAAAAACATGAACCGCTTTTGAAGCATAATTGTTAACAAAACTAGTTGAATCAACCTTGTTTTAGTTGATTTTATAATGTTAGATGCCGTGTTTTTCCTAGTAAACGTAGCATTGTAAAAATTCTTCCTGTAGCGGCATTTACATGATCAGACCAAGTTAGGGAAGAATTAAAAATAATAGCAAGATTTCTTTTTTTTACAATTTCGGTGCGCAGGTTGTTTAGGATGACGCTGGGTGCAATAGATGTTTGTGTAGGTGTTCTAGAAATAAATAGGCATTTAGATTTAGCCTTTTAATGAGCCCATTCAAACTGTATTCAAACGGTGTCCTATTAAGTCATATTGTCATAATGTCTTAATATTTTAGAAAAATTGTTGTTGTGCTTCAAACAAAAAAGTCATAAAATAATAAGACTTTTTGAGGTATGTTTATTGTTTTGTCATATCCAAACAGCAGAAATTTGAGAGAGTGTGAGAGAAATTACGTAGTGCTTGTTCTTCCTCGTCATATTTGTTTATTTTATTATTTTAAAACATATAATTTTATGACCACCAATTGAATCCCCCATATGTCTATAGTTTATTGTAAAATCATAAAAATTTTCCATACATTTTGATGTTTAAAAATCTAAGTTTTGAAATTGAATTAGACAATGAAAACAATTTTGCTGTTTAGTTAGCAGAAACTGCTGATGTTATTGCAGGACTTAGAGGTAAACGTTGTTGTTAAAAAAGTTACTGAATAATATTGTGGTAAATTTTGCTGACGTTAAAATTTAACAGAAAATCGTACCACAGACCTTGTTTTACTTTTGAAGTTGTTGCTTGAAACAAAATGTTCTATAATACATTTTTTTGGTGGAATATCCTTGGTTGTAACGAACTAATTCAAAAGTCCCGACGTTTTGGTAGCCATTTTCATACAAAAATCCTTTATTACATATTACAAAATAAAATCCGATGACATCTGTTGACAGGTTGGTTGGTCCCTGAAATCAACGGACTTTCGAAGAAGACAACGACCGCATTTAAGTAATATAGTTTAAGGCTGGTTTCTTAATGAAAATGCAATATAACTTAATTTACCACATCAGTTAATTCAAAAACCTAAAATTTATCTTATTCCAGCCGAAATTAAACGGTATATTAGATGTCCATCGTCTACAACTACTTACTGATGAACAAAATTGTCCTACCGAATAAGTTTCTTTCTGAATTAAACACAAAATTTTTAAATATTCCATCACTGCTGTGGCTGTATGTTAACTTTTTCGCAATGAGTTTTTAACATTTTTGTAATTGTTTTTCTTATTATATTTATGAGTTACTATTTTATTTTCTATATAAAAACTATTTATTGGAACCCTAAATATGGTCATAAGCTTTATATTAATTTTTTTCCACTTCCCACACACATAAAATTATGTGGTGTATGTAGAGTTTTTTTCTTGACTGTATTATGTATTGTAGTGGGGAGGGTATATCCTATTTATCCTTCTGCTATTTTTCCGCTCCTGGGTGCCCTCAATGAATATTGATAATAAATATATTATATATGTTCAATTCACAAGCTCAGTCGTATGGATTATCGTTTAAAAAAGTCGATATTTGTTTATGTACTTGTGAACAGACAAATTTGTTGTATCGTAATTTTGTAGTATTTTAACTGTCAATTCAATGTAGTCAATTCATTGTGAGTAAATAATTTATGTCGAACAACAAATTCATTTGTATCGAATAAAAAAAAGGATAAAAAGTGAAACTGAAAAAAATAAATTAATAAATGCCTTATGCCACCAATATACATACATAATTTTGATATGTTAACGATTGATTCAAGTAAGTGCATCTTTATATCCACAATAGTCGACACTCAATTCAGTTGATACCATGATATTAAACCAGATATGGGAATTTTGATTAAAATGGTTTGCAAATTAAATTGAGTTGAATCAAGTATATATTTATCACTAAGAAGAATGTATTTTCAGGGTTTAGTTATCAAATATTTAACAGATTTTTACAAATTAATCTAACAAATAGAATTTTTCCATACCTGTCCTCAATACAACCATTTATAAAACATATAAAACGCAAACGTATAATTATAACACACTTTTGTATGAAAATTACCAACAACAAAAATACACTACTGTATAATTTGACGATTACACAACACATACGACGTTAATACGAGCTGGTGAATTGAAAAATAGTATACATACATATATGATCATTGTGCCGGCCCTTTCGACCTGAGGTGAAGGCAATTAAACGCAATTTAATGATCAAATCTGGCAGCCTTAACACAGAAAGTGCAATGCGATATTCACACATATTAAAAAAAAGATTGGCTAATACACACACACACACACACACAAGCACCAACAAATCTAGGCGGACGTAGGGAGGCATCGAAAGAAACGAATGTACATCCATATGAACAGTGACTGCTGACTGCCTCTTCTCTATTCTTAGAAATTTTGTATTTCAAAATAAAAAATAAAAAAAAATCGTTATGTAGCTTCTGTTGAAAATTCATATAAAATATCAATCTCATAAAAGCTGATTTTGTTTCAGTTTAGTTTGAAAAGAAAAATTTTATTTAAAATTAAAAAACTTATTTTTAAATTATTTAAAATGGAAAACTACTCACTCGTTCTTTTGTGGCTTTAAAATTTTAATAAAAGCAAATTATATTTGATAATTTCTTTGGCAAAACGCTACAAACAAATTTTCAAATACTATTTTCTGTTGTTGTTTTGAATTTCTTGTTTCAAGTTTGTTTATTATTGATTGTTTTCTTTGAGCAACAATTAAAAACTTTCGCTACTTTCTTCACTTTTATGCAATTCCTTTTCTTTTTTTTCTCCAAAGAAAAAAAACTACAGCTACCGCGAAACACTGACAAATGCAACCACCGTTCGCTTTGAAAATTCTTTCGAAATTGCCGCTTGTAGTTGGGAAAATTTACGTTGAACCGTTTTTCGAATAAAAGAACGATTTGAATTCTCTTTTCGTAATTTTATAAATAGACGGACGCACGTAGCCGGCGCAATGTATAAAAAGCAGCGACATGTGGAGCAACATGTTTTCGAAAATTAATTACAGATGGTCTTCGAACACACAACCTGGGATAGAACCAACAAAAAGTAGAAACAACAACAATTTCATCATCATTACACAGTACAACACATGATTTTGGAACTAAATTCTGAGAAAGTATTCCCCATCTGTATCATTCGTTTTTGTCAAGTTGCCTGCATTAAAAATTTAATGTCCACACGAATTTATTTTTTCAAGGTGGATTTTTATCACTTTTTCTATATTTTAACACGGTTACATCTCGGTGTAGCGTACGTATACTTTTTATTTTCCATATTGAAATACTCATTATTCTTCTGGGTTTAAAAATTAATTATTAGTTTTACACTGTGATGCACCAAAATTATTCAGGGGTTCTCATGTACCAATTTTGTTTTGTTGGGAATCCATAGACAACGATAATACCTTTGTTTTTTAGGTCACTTCGTAAAGTGATTTTATAACGATAAATGTAGTGAACAACGGGTTCGTTAGAGTTTCAAATTGCAACAGACATATCTTCTTTGTTTCCCAAGGGATTTCTATTATAACAGTTTTTTGTCCCTTTGCTATTAAGTAGGCGCACTAATTTTTGTTAATTATTTTATTTCGCTGACGATTTTGCTACAATACCGACGCACAGTGGCTGAAAATCGTTTTTCATTCGCCAAAATTCTGTAACTTTTGAACCGATCAAAATATTGAAGTAATTTTTATTTTATTGGATAGATATTTAGTACAGCTTGACTCAGTTTAAATTTCATTAAAATTGATTGAGGACTTTTTAAGGAATTCTAGGTCAAAGTTGAACTTTTGAATTTTTTTAACTTTTAGAGTGAAATATGGGCTTATTATTTTTTATTTATTAAAAAATTGAATATTTGGAAATTAATAATAATTATAAATAATTTTTGTAATAATGGAATTTTTTTAATGTTACACTTAAAAAAAATTTTACACTGAAAAAATAGTAAAATCAACTGGAGATTTTGCTATTACAGAAAAATTAAAAATTTGTTGCTGGCAAATTTGCAAATTTGTTTACACTCAAAGAATAGTTACACTTAAAAAAAAACGTTAATAATATTATCTAAAAATATTGCTATTACTACAGAAAAATTTATTATTTTTTGCTGTCAAATTTAATAATTTTAAAAACATTTTAAAAATAAAAACTGCAATAAATTTTAATAGCATTTGTAACAATGGTAGGTTCTGTTTATTATTATTTTTGACTAATACTATGTTTTTCATACTTAAATAACAATGAAATGCAATTATAATTATTATTCATTTGACTCAAATATTGATTGCAAATATTCCATATTTTGTTCTGTGCTATTTCTGTTCTTTAGTCTAAAAGCTTCTTCATCTAAATCCCGATGTTCCACTTTCCATTGATTTCGAATACTGGAGATGAACGGATCTGACGTTGCCAATAATATATTATATATATCTTCATTTGTTGTGTGCTCTCTATAAAATCTGTAATCCTTGTTCCTTTTTTCCTGAGCCTCCTCTGATAGATCTCCAAGTAGCACCAAATGATATTTAATGACATCTTCTCCATGATAAAGAGTTTTGTGAACTGTTGCAGACATATTTCTCCATGGGTAGTTGGTTGTATATATTTTTGCAGTTTCCTTAGCCTAATCTCCAAATTTTCTAGTCAGTTTCTTCATTGCACGCAAGTACTTCTAGGATTATTTTAAATCTGAAAATAAGGTTTAAATCCACTCCTGTTATTTCAGATGCTGTTTCTGGATCTGAAAAGAATCTTCTTGCGGTATTGCCATCATTTGTATTGCCTGACCCTTGTTTTGGCTGATCTATAATCAATCCTAATTTGCGATATTCATCTTGAACATGTTTCTTTTTTGAACTTCTTAACTCTTTGTTGGTTTCGTTGTTTCTTACTGAAGACCCGAAATCCAAATCATAACTGATTTTTAGTATGTGTTCCATAAGTCGTATTCTTGCATGTAGTGGTGATAATCCAAATTCATATGTTTTAACAACTTTTTCAATGATATCCACTTTTGTTAATTGGTTCTGTGATGTAGGAAAGATTCTTTTATATTTGTACAACCAATTGCACCGTTAATATCTTTAAGTTTCCGCCTCTTAGATTTATCGCTGCAGTTATCCAATGATTTGTGTGGTCTTCCAGCCTTATCTTGCTTTGCTGTTTCTGCAGCGACAGTAAGTTGGCCTTCTAACCAGGTTGCACTTTTTATATAAATGTTTTGTTTACTGTAGCGAACTTCTTTGTAGCGTTTTTTTAGTGCTTTGACGAAATTATATAATTGCTCTTGCATTTCGGTGCTACAATAATTTAAGTTTAATTTTATTTTAACGTAACTAAGAACATCTTCCTGGTTTTTGTTTCTAAAATACTCTTCCGCCAGTTCTTTATAACTGAAGCTCTCCATATTTTTCTGAATATTTTTATTTGCGTCTGTTATGTTTTACCCGTACACCTAGAGGATTAACTTATTACTGAGTAATCCCTTATCGAATCCGTAGTTTTATACATTTTTAGATACATGTTATTCACACATTGATCTTTAATTTCATAGCAGGTAGTACTTAAATTGCATAAAACTGCACATGTTGTCCAGACCTTAATATCAGGTAAAACTGATTAGTATCTCGCCAATATTTGTTGTTGTTGTTGGGTTGTTTTTTTATCTTTAGTGGCTTAATGTCCCGATTATTGTTATAAAATTGTTTATGACTTTGGTTGACCCTAATATTTGATAATAGGTAAATTTAGAAAGAGATTATATGTTTACTATAGAACCTATTGTGATAATTTTATTACCAATTTTTGGCTGATCAAAACAAAGCCATTAAACCCTTTCGCAAGTATTATATTTAATTTTTTTACTTTTACGTAATCTAAAGTAAAAAACATAAACTTTTAGGCAAAAAAGTGAAAATTATATACACCATTGTATACGAGTACTTTGGAGTAATTTCATTAAAATGAAAAAAGTGTTCTACACACGGCTCGTCACGGGTGCAAAAGTATATATAGCGGTAAAGAGGACACTTTCACCTTTCTCCGGGTGGTATACATTTCTTGTTCCCTTTTGTTCCCTAGAAGTTCTATTCCATTATAGTTTAAATTTGAGAAAAATATAGTAGTTTCATAAATATTCCGTAACGCCCTTAATATTAAACGCTAGAGCTCTGACCACTTACAACAACTAAAGACTATAATCCTACCAACATTATAAAAAGACCGCAGGCCATTATCGATGATAGCTTGCGAGTAGTAACCACTTATTTTTTATAAAAAACAAAAGAAAAACACCTTTTTCTGAAATTAAAAAAAAACCGTTGAGTTTGACAGCATGCCACGCTCACAATTATCAATAGTTTAACCTAACCACGCTCGCAGTTATCATTGGCTTTATCTTTAACCAGCTAACTACTTCAGGCAACAGCTCCTTGAATAATTTTTTAAAAAAGTTTTTAATTAGAAATATGCACCCTACAAGAAATGGCTGACCGAATTTACTTATGCACATGCGTATTTATGCACTCGTATATTTGTAAGTTTTATGATCTCTAAAATGTTTTAAAATAGCATGTGATTGACTTTGACATTCTGTGGCTCAGGTGGTAAATTTTCTGAAACCTTAGGTCGGTCTTCCGCTTTGACTTTGCATGCATTGTATTGTAACCGCCGCATCAGTAGTTTAGAAAATACCGATTTATTTCAATTGCTTTTACGCTCGGACGCATTGTGCGCCGGAACGATGCTGGTAAATTGTTCCAATTTATTTTGAAAAACCTGGTGTAATTCGAAAAACTCATCAGGCGTTGCTTTAGTGATGATGCACACGTTTAGTTAACTGGTTTGATGTGCTTTATAGGCCAAAAGAATGATTGTTCAACTTCTAAATATTCAAAAAGTATGACGTGCAGAACCTTATAGTCAACGCTGGTAGATATTGGGACAAGATGCCTCGGACATAATTTAGATATATTTTTGAAATATTTCTCAATTTACTACGAAGAAAATCGACCTCCTGACAAAAGTCAGTCAGTATGCGCTGCCCGCTGCGAAATCTCATTCAAACTGTAGATGCCAATTTCATTTTGTTTCATTGCATCCGTCCACCTAAAAAAAACACCCGATAGCTTTTGAAAACATTTGTGTAACCATTTGTGTTTAATGTTATTAACATAAAGTTTCCGCCACATGTCCTTACATTCGCCATATTGACCCCAGCTTCGGCACCGAGACACAAGTAAACACTTAAAAACCACAACATTAAATACGATTTTAAATTCAACATTTTTGTATTTCTAATAAATATGTATTTCTTCAGTTGAAAATTGTTCAGAACTTTGTTTTTATTTTTAATTGCTTGAAATCCCGATTTGAAAATTCCTTTTATTCCACTTCCGTTTGCAATCGAAATCTTGGAAAATCTACCGTTAAACTCAACGGCCAGAGCTCGATTGTTCCTTAAGTATGTCCATCAGTGCATTTTAAATTTTGATTTGTGCAATTATAAGTACACAAACATGTTCACAATTTAACACTCTTATAAGCTTATTGATATTATTCGAAATACACTTAAAGAAATAATTGTATGTTCAATTGAAAACTACTCGTAGTTCTTAGTTTAAGTTTAATATTTATTGATCCTTTTTTATAATTCTTTTGATGAAAATAAACTTCAAATTATTACAACTAGAGTACGCATAGCTTAAACGTATGCCTGTTTTAGTTGCATTCATTTAAAGAGAAAAAACTACCTAATTACTTATTCCCTTCCTCATGGGAAAAACAATAAACGAAATAAAATTGCATATAAACACGCACTTTTATAAAAAATCTTACTACTCATAAACATATACGTTACTGTCATTGCTTTGCTTATGTTTTTACTTGAACCAATCCTTACATAAGTGAATGTACGTGTGTATTTTTAGCATTTGTAGTGGTGTAAAATTTATGAGCCTTTTATTCCTTTAACACTGAACCGATTTAAATAATATATAGTCGGGTCACTAAAGGTCAACAATATTTACCATTTGTTAAAAAATGAAGAAAATCGGTTGGCAAACAAAGGAGAAAAAGGGATCTAAAAATTGTCTTTGCCTATTTATATATAGATTTAACATTTGAACAGACATATGACTGTCATTGGTGATAGAAAAATCCGTCAACGTTGACCAATTATGTTTCATTTTCACATATTTAGGGATTATGGCAGTAAAAGTTTAAAATACTCAAAATTTTTGTAAAAAAATGTGTCGGAGCTACAATTTTGTGACATACATATTTACTTCCAGCAAAAAGATAAGTACATAATTAATTAAATATTGCTTTTTCAAAACGCAGCACTTTAAATACCAGTTATTATTAATTTTTTAGTTGAAGATGGCGAAATAGTGGAGGATAATATACGCAATGATCAGCCGGACGATAGTGAAGTTAGCTCTGATCGCAAGGATATCAATGTTGATCCAGATGACATTATGGTAAGAAAATTAGAGTGCATCTTCAATATGTGCAATCGCGCTACTTACTGCAACTATTACTTCAACTTTTTTAAGCTGTTTATATAATGTTATCCTAAATTTAATACACTTTCAGTCCCTTCCCTCAGTACCCTCGACGCGTGATAAGCAGAGCAAATAAATTGGTGATGAAATTTTGGAGCTTTTAACAAAACTCACTGAAATTTAAATGGCATTGTGTTGCTCAAGTCATGGGTTTTGTCCTCATGGCACTAAAATGTTTAAAAACTCTCTATTGTAATTATTATTTTCTTATATGTATATACTTATATGTAATTATATTATACCAACATGGCACTAAGTGGAATGCCTTATTTATTTTCACATTTAAATTTGAATTTTTAAAAACACACTATTGTACATATTTATTTATTTATTTATACTTATGTAATTATAATATAACAACTGAATTGAAAAAAATCTCGTTTTATTTCAACAGATTGAGCAGTGCAGACGATAAAATTTGGTAGTTAGATGGAGATGCAAGATCACACGTGCACAAAAGATCCCATAATTTTTTTCATATTGGCTTAAGAAAATTATAGAAACTTTGTTCTACGTGATGACCGATATTTCTAACAGCAATGCCAGCCACATTACCGATAAAATGACCGTCACTGTTCTTGTAGGGTATGTAGTATAGGGATGAAAAATGAAATTTTCAAATTGTACTAAGTTTTAAGCAAAAGTGTACTTTGTTCAGTACGATTGTACTTTATATTTTTTAAATATTTTTTATTAACAATTAACTAAAAACGTACATAAAAATTCGTTTGTACATGTGTATATGAACAAAAAGGTACATTGAAATTCATTTGTAATAAGTACTTGTACGAGCATATTATGTAGACAAAGTTAACAATGAAATTTAATGTTTAATTCCAAAAGGTACACAAAAGACTATCAGTTGTTGAGATCTGAATATAAAATAATACTTTATGATATACTTTTTGCTAACAAACTCTTGGTCATTTGTAGCAGAACGAATTATATGACTTCAGCAAATCCTTTGTTTGGATTAGATTAGAGAGAGTCGAAACAAACAACCTGTTCCTCTCTTTTGTTTTTATGAAATTTTTAAAGGAAACTATCCTTTCCACATTTGCAGCAGAATGTGGGATGGATAATATTCCTCTAGCAATTTTTAAAATATCAGTTAACATCGGTTCATTTAGTTCATTTTATATATCTGATACCTTCGTCCAAAACAAGGCGTATTTAAACAGGTGTTTAAATAAATTTTTCTACAAATTAGAGGCTCTTACGTCAAAATTTGTATATGTTAACTAAAATAGGGGTTTAGATGTCAGTTGTTATTGTAATGTTGTACATGTTGCAGAATCGCCACCATCTGTATAATTCCGCCTTGGGTATAAAACAATTCACAACGTATGGTTAACATGGAGTTGTCATATAAAAAATGGTATAATGATTTAAAATACTTTCGTATAATCAAATAAAACTAAGGAAATTATGAAATAGTGCTAAATTAGGAAGGGGGGTGCTATTGTACTTTTTACTTTCAAATAGTGCTGAAAAAAGTACAATTGTACCAACTTTTGCATCCCTGATGTAGTATATACTTTTTGCATATCTATCTTTCTCTCTCTCTTGTTCTTATACCCAATCATACAGCAGTAGAGAGTGCTGCCCCACACCTCAATTTCTTGCTCAATAATCCATTACATAAGTAGCAGATTAGTGGCGAAAGCAAACCTTTTCTGTCTAAAAGGAGTCTAAGATGATTCCTTCTTATTCAATGCACATACATACGTACATAAATCTAGGGGAGGGAAAAGAAGATATTTTCTCAAAAACTCCAGTAAAGTAAAAAAATCAAACTGACCAAAATTAATGAAGAAACTTTCCTGGGAAATTCGCAGAAATACCTGAGATTTTTCCCGCTTGGTTTTGGTTGAAACTACAATTAAACTCAATTGTTGTGCAAATATTGTTGGTAATTTCTTGAGAGAAACATTTGCTTAGAAACATCCGTTTTTTTTATTAAAACTAAACTATTGATTTCAATCAATGCTTTAAATAAATAATTTATTTTAAATTATATTACAGTGGGTTGTTTTTCTTTTATTTAATCGCTTACATCATTTCGTTTAATATTCTATTGAAAATAAAAGCCATTATCTTCATTAGACATTATCATTATCCTCCAGTTTATCCTGTTCTTCCTTTAGCAGTTCATTCTGTTGTAAGTTGTGTAATCGTTGCATATTCTTTTGCCGGAAAATCTCCTTACTCGCTTCTTTTATGGCCTCGTATATCTTGGCCTGAGACATAATTTGCTTTTGAACATTTTCCACAGCAGGCTCAGCATTAATATCAATCAAATCGGACAGACCTTCGGATATATAATCGTTGCTATTGTACAGAGGCTTATCATCAACTTCGCCACGTTTTATTACGGGATAGGGAGGATGAGAAGAGGTACGCTTTTTGCCACAACCTTAAAGGAATACAATTATATTTAAGAACAAAATATTGATGATTTATGCAAGTAATTTTATTCATTTTATTTACCGGTAAAGGCGTTACAAAATGGACGTTTTTCATATTTCCATTGTATGATGCCACTTAATTTGTGCTGAAAATTGAAATGACAATCGAATTAATTGTGTTTTAAATATCAGTGAATGAAGAGCGACTTTTTTTAAGTTCAAACATATATTTTTGTTTATAAAATGAAACGAAAAAAATGATATAATAATAGGTGCGTTCGAGTACTTTTACAGTAAAATGCAGTATATGGGTAATTACTGAGTAAACTGAAATTTGACTCACAAAAAAGCTGTCGCGAACGGAAAAATTTTAAAAATTAGTAAAATGAAAGAAACAGCTGATTGTAAATAAATGTAATGTTGAAATATATTTACACTTTTGACTACTCCACTCTTTTTCTTGTTGGTACTCGATGCAATATTTATTATAACACGAAAATTTAAAGAAAATATAAACAAATTAGTTGTGTTCATTTACTAAAATTTTGTACAAATTTGTAACAATTGTTACTAGAAAGCGTTCATCAACCCAAAAAATTTGCAACGAGAGAGCGTCGAAAGAGTGTAAGAAATTGAGAGACAGAAAAATGTTTACTGAACTTTACTGCGTTTTACTAAATTGCGTTCGTTTACTCGAGTTACAGTTAAGGAGAACACAAATTGAGAGCGTAAAGTGACAGTTCATGAGTGAAAATTTAAAAATTTTTACTGCAGAATTTTCTTGTAGTAAAATTTAATAAAACAGAAACCATATAATTCAAAAAGTAATCAAACAAAAGTAAGAAATTAAAAAGTATACAATATGTGAAAAAATTATTTAAAAAAAGAAAAACTCAAACAAAATTATAAAAATAATAAGTGAACAATTATATTTAAACTATTTTCTTCGTTATACATGTATGCATATGCCTTTTAAAACGAAATAAATATTGTAAAAACCATTTCAGCCATTTTCGTTGTTATTTTGATATTTCGTTGGAGCTGTGAAAATGCTAAGTATATGGTTACTTAGTACTGCACTTGCTTTTAAGGTAGTCAATAGCATAAACAAATAATCACATACTTTTGAATAAATTTAATCAGATACAAATTAGGAAAATAAAATAAAATGAAAATAAACACATGGAAACGACTATAGAAAATATTTTTTTTTTATTTTCTTAAAATATTCGTGTTTTAATAAATATTGCATCGACTACCAACAAGAAAAAGAGTTGAATAGTCCAAAGCGTAAATATATTTCAACACTACATTTATTTCCGATCGATCAGCTGTTTCCTTAATCTTTCTAATTTTTAAAATTTTTTCGTTCGCCTACTTTTTTGGGCAACAGCTTATTTTGAGAGTAAATTTTTCAGTTTACTCAGTAATTTACTGCAAAAGTACTCGAGCGCAGCTAATAATTATTCCAACAGCTGTTTTGCATTTGTGTTTGCAAAACAATATTTCTAAATTAAGTTGGAAATAAAAATATATTGTAAATGTAAAATAAGTAAATGTAAACTTTTAAAACGATAAAAAGTTTAAAAAGATAACAAATTTATTTTTGTGTAACTTAGGAACAACAAAAGCAAAATAAGATGTCTAATGGAAGTGAATTAAGCAACACAGTTTAGGGGAGCAATTAAATTGCAATTGCCGATGCTTTTGGTAACTCACACACTATTACTATCAATAACTCATCCCTCATCGGATACATGTGTATCAGATTTTATTAATTGTCTCAATAATAATTCTCCTATTGGTAGTAATAATATTGAACGTACAGATGCCACTGAGGTTAAGCAATTTGTTATGCTAATAAAAAATAAAGCCCCGATATTAGATGGCATAAATATTACTATCCTAAAAAATATGCCAGATCGCTTTTATGATATTCTAAGTAAAATATTTAATTGTTGTTTAATTAATGGCTTCTTTAAAAAAAATCAAATGTAATACCGATTCATAAGAAGGGAAAAGATCCCAATCTACCCAACAGCTATAGGCCGATAAGCATCTTAAGTTTACTAGACAAGGTCTTTGAAAAAATTATTTTTAAAAGATTAGTAGATTTTGCAGATCAAAATATTATTAACCACCAACAGTTTGGATTCCGTGAGGAGCACTCCACCGTAATCCAAATAAAGCGAATTGTGAATTATATCGAAGATAACAAAAGAAATCGCAAGAGTACTGGCGTTGTTTTTCTCGATATAGAAAAGGCTTTTGACACCATCTGGCACAATGGGATGTTATACAAGCTCAAATCATTAGGTTTCCCATTGTATATCCAAAAAATTATACAAAGTTTTCTAAAGAACCGTATATTTATTGTGGTTGCTGACGGGGAATTCTCACAGTGCTTTTATATGCAGTGGAAAAGTTTTAAATGCAATAATCAAGAGAATGCAAGAGCGCCTTACCACAAGCCAGAAATATTTTAATAAGTGGAAAATAAAATTAAATGATAATAAAACGCAGGCTATTATATTCCCATATAATAAATCACCAAAACGTATTCCTACTAAAATTCTGTACTGTCGGGGAAACGTGATCCCCATCAAAGATGATATTAAATATTTAGGTATCACTTTAGATAAAAAACTTAAATTCAAACAACATATAAATTACATTTATGATAAAGCTATAAAGTGCGGACATGCTCTCTTTACCCCATACTTAATAGAAGGTCTAAGCTCAACCTTAAAAATAAGTTATTGTTGTATAATATATGTATTCGTCCGATAATGACTTACGGCTGTCCTGCCTGGTTTCACAGAACTGCTAAGACACATACAAAAAGACTTCAGGTTATTCAAAATAAAAATTTTAAAATAATTTATAATCTTCCCGCTAGATTCTCCACGGACTTACTACACAATAGATTTAAATACAAAAAGATAAACGCTTTCGCCAATGATTTGACGCTGTCATTTAATGACAAATGCAAATTTTGAAATTTGAAACAATAAGAAATTTACTAAACAGTCGCTAAGAATCTTTTGTTAAAAAGAATCTTACTAGCGATTGCTTTACCAAATTTCATTATAACATTTTGAAAGTTTGTAAGAGGTTTTTGTGGCATATTTTCCTCAAGACGGTATTATTAATAGTTTCCTGAATTCGCTTGTATTTCGGCTGTTAACATCTTTTGGTTTCTTTACATAAGTGCACGACGTTAAAACATCAAATTATTCATGTATATTAATACAAAAAAGATTTTCTATTTTAAATAACATGATCCCAGACCTGCGGAATTTGGAGAGCCATTAATACCCTGAGTGGTTATTGTGTAGTTGTCGGGATTGAAGAGGTATTGATTGCATGTATTAATTGCACTTGGAGGCAGTAATATTTTCAGAAAAATCGTAATATTTTGTAAACAAAATCGTCAAAATCGTCAGCATTTAAAATGAGTCGTCAAAAAATTGTCACCCGAAAATCTTCTGTTTTATACAACAATATTTCATTCAAAAATTAACAAATTAACAGATTTATTAAAAACGACAAAAACTTTAAACATTTTATTAAATTCAAAGCAAGATTTCCAAAATAAACGTTAATTTTTTATATGATATGTTTTATATTTTAATTTATATAGAAACTCATAGAATATACTATTATACAGTTTTTCATAAACTTGCAATTCATGTGTAGAGTCAAATTAATTTTTTGATTTATTCGATTTTATGTGCGTACAAACATATTTACATATAAAGTACGAAAGAAGGACATATGATATTGATTTAAATTGGGTAATTGCAAAATAAAAATACTATACATGCATATCATAGTTGTGTTTTTTTATATTTTTTGTAATGCTAGCATTGTAACATTCTGAGGAATTATTTTTTAAAGAATCCCTAATGGGCCTCTGTTTCCAATGAATTTCATATCTTGGTTTTATTAAGATTAATTTTGCTAAATATTCTTTCAACATTAGTTGAAGAGTTTGGCAAAGTCATTACGTTATTTAAAAATTCGCATAAATTTGGAAAAACAGGTTCATTGTTTGGTAGATTAATTGACTTTCCTCTTTTCCAATATATATTTACATTTAATGCGCTGTCTCCAACATCCAAAAATCTTAGTTCTCTTATTTCATGCTCAATATATTGATATTTTTCTTTAGGGACTTGATTAGGAAAACCTTTTAATAAAGGAAGAATTTCAGTTTTTTTTTCTTTGTATACCGCCGTACTTAATTAAGTAAAAGGCAGTACAGTACAAAATGGAAAATTAGAGAAAACTGGAATCTAAGTTTCAAATATTTCCGTAGATAAATTAATACCATAATCCTTTTATAATAGTAGAATCGCATGACAAATATTTTTGTACGACATTTCAGGCCACTTGCATGTGGAAAAGGCTCCCCCTTTCGTTAGAACCTTATTTTTTTTTTTGTGTTGTACAGTGTAATAGAAACTTGGAGATTCCTTAAACTATCAAATACAGCTTTAAGAAGCAAATTAATCGTAAATCTACTTATGCACTCGTATATTTGTATGTTTTATGATCTCTAAAATGTTTTAAAATGGCATGTGATTGACTTTGACATTCTGTGGCTCAGGTGGTAAATTTTCTGAAACCTTAGGTCGGTCTTCCGCTCTGACTTTTGCATGCATTATATTGCAACCGTATCAGTAGTTTAGAAGATACCGACTCGGACGTATTGCGCGCCGGAACAATGCTGGTAAATTGTTCCAATTTATTTTGAAAAACCTGGTGTTATTCGAAAAACTCATCAGGCGTTGCTTTATAGGCCAAAAGAATGATTGTTCAACTTCTAAATATTCAAAAAGTATGACGTGCAGAACCTTATAGTCAACGCTGGTAGATATTGGGACAAGATGCCTCGGACATAATTTAGATATATTTTTGAAATATTTCTCAATTTACTACGAAGAAAATCGACCTCCTGACAAAAGTCAGTCAGTATGCGCTGCCCGCTGCGAAATCTCATTCAAACTGTAGATGCCAATTTCATTTTGTTTCATTGTATTCGTCCACCTAAAAAAACCCGATAGCGTTTGAACACATTTGTGTAACCATTTGTCTTTAATGTTATTAACATAAAGTTTCCGCCACATGTCCTTACATTCGCCATATTGACCCCAGCTTCGGCACCGAGACACAAGTAAACACTTAAAAACCACAACATTAAATACGATTTTAAATTCAACATTTTTGTATTTCTAATAAATATGTATTTTTTCAGTTGAAAATTGTTCAGAACTTTGTTTTTATTTTTAATTGCTTGAAATCCCGATTTGAAAATTCCTTTTATTCCACTTCCGTTTGCAATCGAAATCTTGGAAAATCTACCGTTAAACTCAACGGCCAGAGCTCGATTGTTCCTTAAGTATGTCCATCAGTGCATTTTAAATTTTGATTTGTGCAATTATAAGTACACAAACATGTTCACAATTTGACACTCTTATAAGCTTATTGATATTATTCGAAATACACTTAAAGAAATAATTGTATGTTCAATTGAAAACTACTCGTAGTTCTTAGTTTAAGTTTAATATTTATTGATCCTTTTTTATTATTCTTTTATGAAAACAAACTTCAAATTATTACAACTAGAGTACGCATAGCTTAAACGTATGCCTGTTTTAGTTGCATTCATTTAAAGAGAAAAAACTTCCTAATTACTTACTCCCTTTCCCATGGAAAAAAAACAATAAGCGAAATAAAATTGCATACAAACATGCACATTTATAAAAAAATCTTATTACTTACATATACACATATGTATGTATGTAGGTACCCTGAAGGAAACGCGGCGGCATGTGTCCCCAAGTCACCAGTTCTGTCTACTATTTTGGTGACTATTTGGCGTCATTGTCACTATAAGAAAACTTTAAAAAGACTGAAATGAATTAGGACCTTATTTTTAGTACCTATATTTTTCAAACGACTCTTATGAATCACCGCCTTTTAGTCTTTTATTTTTTTAATTAAACTCTAAAAGTTAATAAAATTTACATTTTGATTATTGACATCTACTTCAGAAAAGTACCCAAATTGTACACTAGAACTACTAAAACGTACTAGTGAATCACTGGTTCAAATGTCTACATATGGTCCCAAAAGAACTACCTAGTCAATAGTAGCAATGTCAGTAGTGGATTTTCAATGACACGCACATGTTAAATATCTACAGTAAATAGCATTGTCTGCGGTATTATAATTCACTAGTACTGCTGACTGTGTCAATAGTAAGTCAGTACAGTTTCACTATTGACATTTCCTGCAGGGTATTCTTAAACTCTCTAATTGCTCTGCGTGTACGTGTGTCTTTTTACCATTTGTAGTGGTGTCAACTTTATGAGCCTTTTATTCCTTTAATACTGAGCCGATTTAAATAATATAAAGTCAGGTCACGGAAGCTCAACAATGTTTACCATTTGGTAAAAGATTCAAGAAAATCGGTTGGCAAACAAAGAAGAAAAAGGGATCTAAAAATTTGTCTTTGCCTATTTATATATAGAAGATATTAGAAGGGAAAAACTTAAAACTATAATGAAGTATCTTAATTAACAAAATAAGTATTCGGCACCAAGCTTGACTGAAAATAGTTGAAATCCATGAATCAAGGAAACAAGATTGCGCTCTCAGCCGTACAAAAAAAATTCTACTGCGCATCTACGTCATCATAGAATACAAATGAGTGTTGGTTGTAAAAAGTGCAAGATATTTTTGGCGAAAAACTGCAAATAACTAAATAACTTATAAACGGGTGCATTGATTTGAACAAAATTTAAAATGGACAGAAAAAAGATGCAGTCGAGTAAAACTTTTGAGTCTGGTCTTAAAGCTATTTGAAGAAGAGCTTCCTCGGGCTACCAAAGTTTTACATTTTGCTTTCCATACAGAAATGTACTTTTGTTTACAACAGAT
The DNA here is from genome assembly GCA_956483585.1 of Gymnocheta viridis. NCBI lineage: Eukaryota > Metazoa > Arthropoda > Insecta > Diptera > Tachinidae > Gymnocheta > Gymnocheta viridis. Next base: position 41,341,147 of record OY101442.1, read on the forward strand.
ATTCTATGTCTACGTCACAACACAACACAACCATACACAACAAAACAATGAACCTGCGCAATCTTGTTTTCTTGATTGATGGTTGAAAACTAGTTCTTCAAAAAACATGATGGTAAATTAACATGTTTTTTTTTTCAAGTATCAACCAGATGGAGATTGTATCGTAAGTAACTTTTTCAGTATTACGAGTATCAAAGAGCCCTCGTATACATATTTTTTAAAACTATACGGATGTAGTTTCTCGGTTTTATTTTTGATCCAATACTGAATTTAAGTCAAAAGAAATACTAAACTTTCTTGTGATTTTTTAACCGTGTGAGTTTTGAAAATTAAAAAAAAAGTAGAAAATTTGCAAAAGAGAATGAAATATTTATTTGGGACAATAAGTGAATGCCGGCAGGATATTTACTTTATAAAGTTTATTTAATGTAAATGACACTTGCCGATACAGCAGCAATTTGCTTCTCGGTACGCACTCTTCGCATACGGGTTGGTGGATTAATGTGCAATAAAGTGAAATAGTAAAAATATGTCGTTTTTATTCGTTTGTTTTTTATTGTACTTGAAGTGCATTTTTGTTTAATAGCGTTTAACATGTTTTATGGACTTCCTATTAATGGGTCGTTACCGATTTTCAGAGATTTTTTAAAATAAAAAACCAACCTTTTTTAATCGTAAAGAAAAAGTATTGAAATTATATTTTCATGAATTCTAGCTGTTGCCACCGATGCTTCTTTAACTTTCAAATGGCACAACAAAATGAGCTTCGCGAGTTGAAGAAGCAGGTCTGTACCAAATACCACAATTCTTTCCCCTCTCTCCAACAAACTCAAAAGTTGAGCAGCAAAAGTTGAAGTGTGTGAACCGGCACAAGGCCGACGGTTTTGTTGAGCAAGTGATTTCAAACACAAATGGGACAAACAACGAATATTCGTCGTAAAAAATAAAACAGACATGTGTGTATGAAAATGTGAACAATCACTCGTCTACCAAAATTCGTCATTCGAACAAACTCCGCGAGGGTAAATTTAAAATAAAAAAAAGGCTAAAAAAACCACGAGTTCAAAACGTAAATTTCGATGTTAAAAGGAAAAAATTACTGAATTTAGGATCGAAAAGGCTAATCTGACATCACTGGTACTAATAGTAGGCATTCCAAACACCTTGGGAGCGTTTGATTTCGTGGAACACCATGCAAAACTCAAGGTATTTGTATGGATACCATTAAAATCTAGCAGAGTATTTTACGAGGTCCTTTCACAATGATTTAATTTGATTGACCATTTACCGAACGTTATACTGTAATCCTCGCATTTCTTTGAGTGTAATCAAATACATTTCTTTCTTTTTTGTTTGCGTTAACATTTGTCCTGCTGCGTTTGTAAAGTGTTTTAGTGGTCAGTTTGGTTGGTGGTAATTGATTTTTGTGTTTAACTGAAATAATTCTTGCTCCTTGAAGTTGATTGTTCCTTTTTCTCCTGTTTCCATATTAAGCATGATTTTGCTAAATGTTGTTGTTTCCTTAGCATAGGTCAAAATTAAATTTTATTAACAAACAGCAAAAATAAACAGGAATCAACTTATTAAGGATAAACTTCAGAAAATTAATATTGTTTTTTAAACTAAAAATAATTGTACAATATAAAAGTATTTTTCTCTCCTTTGAGTTAAGTGTAAAATGACACTTACGACTTTAAGGGTGAGAACTTCAAGTTGCGTTCCTGCCTTTAAGGCCGAGGCACATAGAATCCGTCGTACGTTCTACTTATGTTGCTTTTTTCAACTGACACTAAAGTATCCACGGAGGAGGTTGACACAATGAATACTTTGTTGACGGACATTAAATCAGCTTGATTTGATTAAAGTACACATTTTCAATTGAATTCGAGGATATTCTGGAGTTTCTTTTAATTGCAATTTTTATTTAATTCTATTTAATTTAGTTTTGTCACCATACAACACAAAAAGCTTAATTAAAACGAAGCAAAAAAAAACGAGTTATCAAAGTACTCAACGTACGTTAAAAGTTGCCCAACTTTAGTACTTTGAGACGTACTGAATGTGACAAAGCTCATAAGAAAACCTGTATTTCAACTTAGTTGTCAGTTGAAAAAAGCAGCGTATAACGTACGACGGATTCTGCGTGCGTCGGCCTTAAAGGAACATATGTATCAATACTTTATATAAAAGTATTTGTATCTAATAACATTATTGAACCGTTTTCCGGCGACGCTTCTCTTTAGTGATCCAAAATTGTTTTTAATGGGATTCAAGTCTGGAGATTGTGCCGGCCAATCAAGAGCTTAAAACTTATTATCCTTTAGCTTCGATATGTGTTTCGGATCATTTTCGTTTTGAAACACCCATCGAAGTGGCATATTCCATTCGGCATGCGGCATCGTTTGGGTTTCTACCAGTGAACGACAATTTTCACATCTCGATATTCACACATCGATATTCAAAAGTGTAAGATAATTAAAATGCAGGGTTACAAACAAATACGTTCACAGAAAGCAATGACTACAAACGGGTTCCATTATAAATAAGTGCGCATATCGATCGGTGTAGCATAAATAAATAGAAAATGCTTTTTGTATTGCTAGGAGAATACGTACAAATATATATATATATATATATATGTATCGATGGGTATCCATAAATATGACTATAAGAGAAAATGTAGCGTTTGAAAAAATTTTTTGCAGAACTATAATGAAAAGAAACAACTTATTTTCAACTTATAATTATAATTTTTGCATAAAAACAAGGACAATGAAATTCATGCATATTGGATCAATATTCTATGTATGTACATATTTTTATAAAATCTTAAAAATTCAATGAAGCAATAAATCATATCGCGACAATCGCGAAAGTTCGCCAAATTTCCCAAAATTTTTAAAAGCAGTAAAATCTTCTAAAACGGGCTACAAATGCAAGGAATGTGAAGAATTTGCAAAAAACTGCAAAAATTACGAAAATTCGCAATAACTTCCAATCACTGGGAAAATTAAAACGTTGAATGTCATTTAAAAGTCGATGAAACAATAAAAAATAGAAAAAGTCACCCACATTGCAAAAAACGCGAAATTCCGCGAAAGCGAAAAGTTGCAAAGTTTTAAAAGAGCAGTAAAATCTTCTAAAAAAACCTAAAAATGCAAGGAATGTGAAGAATTTGCAAATGATGCAATTTTTTGCGGATTTTCGAAATTTTTGCAAGCAGCTTGCTTACCTTTTTCGTTTCGTTCGCTTTTTGTTTAAGGATCTTCATTAATTTTTAAGCTTTTCCTATTCTCAAAAATGTTTGCAAAAATTTGCTTCAAAGTAAAATTGTATACTTTCCAAGTTAACGCAAATTTTTTAATACAACTTTATCGCATTTTGCTTAAAAATGGTTCATAATAATTACGAAACGAAATCCATAGTACAACTACAGACAAAATTTCTTGCAATATTTATCAAACAAAAATTGGAAAATAAATGTGCTCATAGCCATTGGGGTGCCTATCTTACATAGTATGCACTTATAGCTACGCATGGATATACGAGTAAACAAATATGAGCATGAATACATAAAGGTATAAAGCAAAATGTGCACCAATGCATATAATTATGAAATTGAACAGATACGAAAAATATTTTGTATTGAAAATATTCAATATATGCCAGAGTAATTTATATATTAATGTATCGTTTGTCGTTCTCTGGTTTCTACCATATCTATATACTTGTTACGGTCCATTATTTATTCATTCATAGTAATACGAGTATATGTAGCCACACTACGGACAATTGTTAATATACATATTATATTACAAAGTAGCTAACCTGTTAACATAATTCTTTCCATTTACAATATTTGTTGTGTACAGTATATATCAAGAAAATAACTTATTATAATATTAAGAAAAAAAGGAAGAAATTAAGTTCATTGGTTCCCCAACCTAACAATAGGTGTGTTCGAGTACTTTTACAGTAAAATGCAGTAAATGAGTAATTACTGAGTAAATTGAAGATTTTACTCTCAAAAAAAGCTGTAGCACAAAAAAGTACGCGAAAGGAAAAACTGTAAAAATTCGTAAGATTACGCAAACAGCTGCCTGAAAATCAATATAGTGTTGAAATATATTTACACTTTTGACTACTCAACTCTTTTTCTTGTTGGCACTCGATGCAATATTTTAATTATTATTATCACGAATATATTAAGAAAATATAAACAAATTATTTTCTATAAACGTTCCAATGTGCTAATTTTAATTTTATTTGATTTCCCTAATTTTTTCCACTGTTTAGATCCATAGGTAGCAAACCGTTAAAAATTCAAGAAAACAATCAACTACAAAAATGTACCTAAGATCTCAATAAACAACTTTTTAGAACATATGAACTTCCTAGGAATGATTCTTAATATCGTTTAGGTAGCCGCAAAAGTGAAAAATTATTCGGGGTCAAAGGTAACAATAATGGGTTTTTACAAAATTTTCAGCAAAACGGCAGGTTAGGTTACACAGGCCGCCGATTGCAACCAACCGGCCCACTTGGGTTCAGAAAAATATGTCCCTTTGTAATACCCGATGTGGACAGTGAAATGAAAGTAGTCGTATTAACTATCCTATATTGTGGCCGGTGTTGAACCAACCCGTTTTCCCAATAAACTTGTTTATTCCCTTCAGATTGCATTCCGTAAGGTCTGCGAGTTCGGGTAAAGCCGAGTTACCTAGATACATGGTCCTGTGATGAGACAGAGCTGGGAATTGACAGAGGAGGTGCTTGACAGTTTCTCCCTCCTCCTCATTTTGGCAACTTCTACATAAGTCGTTGAAAGGGAGATTTAGTCAGTTTGCGTGGGCACCCATGAAACAGTGCCCTGTTAGGACTGCCACAAGTATACGCAGCTGATGTCGAAGGATCCGCAGTATGTTGGCTGATTTTGCTCGGTCACATTGGGGCCAGGTTCATCCGGAGACTGCACACGTGGATTCGTTGAACCATATAGACTGTGCTATACCTATAAGCTGAATGAGAATTTTACAGCTTTTTAGTGGGACTCCCCCTAGCTGGTCGGTGTCCCGTTATTGCAAACGGAAGCCTTCCCTTCCGCAATTATGTTGCCAGGCACGTCCGCGTGTCCTGCTCCGAGATCAGCTCAAGGTTGGCATGTGACGCCATCTCGTTTAGGGATATCCGGCATTCCTTTACCAGTTCAGATGTTGTATAAACACCCGATAGAGCGTTCAATGCAGCCTTGCTATCAGTACATATACGAATATCCTGCCTATATACCCTATTGTACCGTATCCAGTTAACTGCCCTTTTTATGGCCGATATTTCGGATTGAGTTATGCTACAATGATCTACTAGTTAAAAACGTGTCGTCTGCTGAAATTTAAGAATGTAAATGCCTCCTCCCACCCCTGCACCTGATTTGGATCCGTCAGTGTATACCTCAAGCACTTCCCCTCGGTATCGAGGATCAATAAATGGAGGGAGAGTATCTGAGATCGGGCCTGCGAATCTTTTCTCAGGCATAAGGTAGGGAGAACGGTAATCTATAGGTTCGGGAAGATTCTCAAACTGTCTGATAGTATTCGCATGTCCTTCACCTAGTAATTTCCACGTTCCAGCGGCACTGAGTCTAACTGCCGAGTTTATAGCCAGTTGTTTGACCATAAAATCGGCAGGAAGCCAATAGTGAACAAGGCTTTTGATGGGGTGGTTCGAGGTGCACCCGTAATCATCAAGGCTGATGTTCTTAGAATTCTATCAATAATTTTAGAGTAGGTGGATTTGCCTAGGGCCGACCAATCATCTGCACCATACATTAATATGGGCTTGACGACCATTTCAAAGAGCCAATTGGCTGTTTTGGGATTGATACCCCATCTGCTGCCTATAGCCCTCTTGCAGGTATAGATAGCAATAGCGGGCTTTGCTGCTCTTGCTTGTACGTTAAGGTTCCACGATAGCTTAGAGTCTAGGACGATACCCAGATACTTCGCATTGTCGGATAACCTTAGTGTGACTCCGTTGCATTGATGCCAGCAAGAATTTAACAAAATCCCTACATGCCTCGAAAAAATTCCCCCTTTTTCCCTACACACACAAAAAAGGTTCCCTACATTTTTCTCTACTCTAAAAATGTATTGATTTTATCAAAAACGAATATTTTTTTTAAATTATTAAAATATTGTACATTTATATCGCCAGATCTCACTAGAATCTTAATTCTGAATGCTTAATAAAAGGTGGACCACGTTAAAAAAATGGGTGCCCAGAAAGTTAGGGTTGAATAATTAAAATAGCTTAATATATAATTTTAAAAAGTCTTAATTTATATATTAAACATAAAAACAAAACTTCTAATTTTTTTGTTGTTTTTTCATACAAATTCTTCCAGGAAAATCACACATTTATTTAACTTTTGTTGTCTCTAGATTTTACTTAGCTAAAGCTATTTTCTGTCTGTATGAAATATCTCGCATAATACTGTAACAAAATTTTAAATTAAAATTTTAATATGTATAATATTTACACTTTTGTGAGGTCTTTTAGGCAATTACACCGTAATAAAAAAGGAAAAAAAGCAAAGTATTAAAAATTCCCTACATTTTCTTTAAAATGAAAAATCTGTCCTCTTTTCCCTTCGCTTGAAATTTTCCAATAAATTCCCTACAAAAAGGGAAAATTCCCTACTCTTAGCATCACTGCTCCGTTGGTAAAGTGAAGTACGGTACTTTGTATTTTTTCGTGAAAAGTACAAGCTCCGTCTTCATTGGATTTACGTTGAGTCCATTACAGATACACCACCTGGTAATGTGACCCAAAGCTGATTGTAGACGATGCGAGATTGTGTCTGGGTATTTACCCGACACTACTACTGCAACGTCATCTGCGTAGGCTACCGTTTTAAATCTATTACTATAGCTCCATCAGTACCGTATTAATGGAAAGGTTCCACAAAATTGGAGATAAAACCCCACCTTGCGGCGTACCTCGCTTTGCTACTTTATAAATTGTTGAGGATCCCATCGTAGATGTGATGACTCCGTTAGTCAATAATTCTTTGTGAGATTGGTTATTGACTGATTTACTTTCAGTCTTACTAGAGCCCTGATGATGATTTTTTCTGGGTTGATATTGTTGAAAGCACCTTCTATGTCTAGAAAATCCGCCAGAGCAAATTCGTTGTGCTTTATGGAGTTTTCCATGTATCCAACAAGCGAGTGTAGTGCCGTTTCAACCGATTTGCCCTATTTGCCTATACGCAATAGGCATGTTGAGAGGTAGATAGTAGGTTCGAGTTGATTACCGATCTAAGGTGTAGATCAATCAACCGTTCCAGTGTTTTTAGTAGAAAGGATGATAGACTGATTGGTCTAAAATCCTTTGCATTAGTGTGCGTAGTTTTTCCACAATTGGGTATGAAAACGACAGACATTGTGTAAAAAATAGTAAAAATATGTCAGTTTGTGTAAAAAATAGTAAAATAGTACCAGTTTTTTTTATAAAAAAGTACCAGTTACGAGGGCGGATTGATATTGAAGCTATCTAGCGCGAGACAGCAGCACAAACACAACTACTTTTTTTCTGAAATTGCGATCTGTCAAACGTCAGCTGTAAAAATTTCACCCAAATTCATCGATTAGTTTATTTGTTGTAGTCGTTTGAAATAAACAACTTTTGTGTTTCTTGAAAAATGGAAAAAGTGAATTTCGTGCAGTGATTAAACACTATTATTTGAAAGGGAAAACGGCGAAAGAAACAAAAGAAAAGCTCGATAAACATCACGGTGAGCCTGCTCCGTCAGATTACATGGTAAAATATTGGATTGCTGAATTTAACGCGGCCGAACAAGCCGTGCAACAATACCATCAACAGGAAGGCCAAAAGAGGTGGTTACTGAAGAAAATATCAAGAAAATCCTCGATATCATTATGAATGGTCGCCGAGTCAAGTTACGTGAGATTGTTGAAATGGTAAATATATCATATGAACGTGTGTTCAACATTTGGCATGAACATTTGCATATGAAAAAGCTATCGGCAAGATGGGTGCCGCGTTTGCTCAGTGTCGAACAAAAACGAGTTCGACAGACCACTTCACAACGGTGTTTGGACATGATAAAGCGTAATCGATGAAACGTGGCTCCACCACTACACACCTGAAACCAAAAATCAATCGAAACAATGGGTGGAAGCTGGTGGAAGTGCTCCGAAGAAGGCGAAGACAGTGAAATCGGCTGGCAAGGTTATGGCCACTGTATTTTGGGATGCACACGGAATATTGCTCATCGATTATCTTGAAAAAGGATCCACAATCACAGGAAAGTATTATCGTGCATTATTGGACCAATTGATTGATGCAATCAAGAAAAAACGACCACATTTTAAGAAGAAAAAAGTGCTCTTTCTTCAAGACAACGCACCGGTTTACACTGCATTAGATACGATGCTAAAATTACGTAAAATACACTTCGAATTGGTTGATCATCCACCTTATAGTCCAGATTTAGCTCCTTGTGACTTTTTCCTGTTTCCAAACTTGAAAAAAAAAAAAACTCACAGGAAAAAGATTCATCTCAAACGAAGAAGTGATTACCGAAACTAAAGTTTATTTTGAGGGGTTCCCAAAATCGTATTATTCAGATGGTATAAAAAAGTTGGAATATCGTCTTACTAAGTGTATTGAGCTAAAAGGAGACATGTTGAGAAATAAATGGTTTTTGAAAAAAAATGTTTTTTCCTACCTAGGTAACTTCAATATCAATCCGCCCTCGTATGTATATTGCAAAATATTTTTGGTGTACGGTTTGTTGCTTTTGTTGTGCACAGTACTGTATATGTAAAATGAAGGTGTGTTTCCAAAATACTCTTATGAAACGGTTGTGCAATTTCTTAAAATATATTAACTTGCTTATCTATTAAAATAGCAAGGTTTCTCCCAAACCGACCTTCGTTTTGCCACATATGGCAGCAGTCGTTGTCTGTTCTTCTGTGTGAATAAAATTTAATATTTTCAGCATAAATACAACTTCGTATGGTGTAATTGTTTTACACGAATTAAACAGACTTGTAACATTCGACCCCCCGTATATCCATTGGACTATTTAAATGGAGTCATTGGCCGTAACACACTACAGGAGGTCAATACAATTTAAATGTACCGCTCACAACCTTGAAAAGATTTATTTGCTTTATAAGCTTGTATATTCTTAAGACGGGCAAAAAATTCATTATATGAACTTTAATAATTATTTTTCGAAATTCTGCAGTCATATTTTACATTAAAGGAAAGTATTAAAAAATAATACACAAAGAAAAATAAATTTATATTATTATATAATAAAGTATGTATGTATGTAAAAAATCTTTCATTAAATTAATATTTAGAGCTGTAAATTTAAAATACAGCTGACAAAGTAAAAAAATTTATATATATTAATGTTTTTAAAGCAGATCAGTTCATTACAAATAATAAAAAAATGTTCTTAAAGTGGAGGCAGAAAACTTGTTTGTTCATGCTTTTACTTCAATTATCGGCATCTACAATGTCAAATTGCAAATCAAATTGTTGATCAAAGCCAATTAAGCAATCTGACATGAGATAAAGAGTCAATAGCAAACGGCCTTTGCGAGGCGGACATTGGAAAGTAATACGATTGGTGGCCTTAAAGCCCCGTATATTGATGCGCTTCATGGCCAATAATTCGTCTGTGCCCTGGGAGCCCAATGTTAAGAACCAAGCTTCATTTTTACCTTTAGGATATTTAGGGCAATGAATCGCAGTGCTTTGGTATCTATTTATATTCAAACGTTTCATATTGATACAGAGTACATAATCCTGCAAAGAAAAATTGTAAAAACTATTTATTTTTATTTTATTAGAATTAGTATACGAAATACCTCATTTGGATGAATTTTTGTCCAAACACTCGATTTCAAAGCTGTGGATATTTCTCTGAAATCTTCCATTTGCTCGTAATTTCTTCCTTGTATGAAAATATTCACAGTTATTTCCGGTAAATTTTGTAACACTTTGTAGATTTGTTCGATTTCCGGCTCTTCGAACATGCCTCTTATTGGACCAGCCAATTTTTCATAATCATTACGACTAATATCTTTTAAAGCTGGCAATGTCAGATATTCGTAATTGTGTTGTATTTTATAGAAAATATGCACATTTGTGGCGGTAACGTGGGGCAGTGTTATAAATTCACTTTCATCAAACCATCGTGCCTGTATAACGCTTTGCATAATTTGTTGCAACTTAAGGGTGGTCGAGAGCCAACCGCATTCAGCTGTATAATCCAACATGGCCTAAAAGAAATTATGTAAATAAATATCACATATTTGTTCAATTCACAAGCTCAGTCGTATGGATTATCGTTAAAAAAAGACAATATTTGTTTATGTACTTGTGAACAGACAAATTTGTTGTATAGTCATTTTGTCGTATTTTAAATCTCAAATCAATGCAGTAAATTCATTGTGAGTAAACAATTTATGTCCAACGGGAATTTTTTTACTTCTTAAATTATGTTTTCATTAAAATCTTCTTCCACAATAGTCAGTTGATACCATGAAATTAATCCAGATATGGGAATTCAAATTTTACGACAAACAATTTTGGTTGAAATGTTTTGCAAATTAAATTGAATTGAATCAAGTATATATTTATCATTAAGAAGAATGTATTTTCTGGGTTTACTTATCAAATATTAAAGAGATTTTTACAAATTAATTTAACAAATAGAATTTTTCCATACCTGTCCTCAATACAACCATTTATAAAACATATAAAACGCAAACGTATAATTATAACACACTTTTGTATGAAAATTACCAACAACAAAAATACAATACTCTATATTTAGACGATTACACAACACATACGACGTTAATACGAGCTGGTGAATTGAACAATTGTTCAAAGGTTTTAGAGAAATAGAATATTTTTGTAGTGTTTTTATTGTGTATTAAAGAAATGGTAGGTATCATCAACATGTTCTTCAAACATATTGAGGCAATTCAAAAGGTCTTTACAAAACCATATAAGAATTAAGAACAAAATAGTTTTACGCAAAAATGCCAATTTACAAAAGATGACTGGCAAATTTTTATGAGCCGCGATTATTCAGTTTGTCTGCGTGTATACACACGTCATGTCTTATTGACATGATTGCTACTTTATTGGCGAAAGAGACGGAGGGAAAAGACACGAGTGTTATTTTCTCATTCGTATTTTTAAGCCTGAAGGTATTTGCAAGTAAATGTCCTCAACATGGCACGACAATGAAAGTTCAAAGAAGAAAATGGTAGAATCATGTCAATAAGACATCACACGCTTAAACGCAGACTTTCTTTGAAAAATCGATTGATTGGGAGCAAGGCGAATTCACAACAGGTGGCCTCGAGAGATCAGGCGACTGAATTCTCTTGAATTTTGGCTGCTAAAATTATTTAAATTATTTTGTTTGTTTACAAAAAAAAAACCCTCAACAAACAAGTTTTTGAAAATATTTTATATAACGTTTCACATAAAAACTTCCTACGTTGAGCTCTATATATTTTATAAATTATTTATTTGCTGTTGCTCATTAATACCAGCCGACTATAGAGTTGAGGCAGTACTTCCAACCAGAGTATCACTAATAGTACCAACTTAACTACCTGCGGAAACTGGAAAACCACTAATACCCTTAGAGTTCCTTATGAAGTTGTCGGAATTGAAGAAATATGGCATGTATTAATTGCACTTGGCAGGACCAGCTGCTATGGAAGTAGTGCTGGTGATATACATAACTGTGGCGGCAGGTTATGAACAGTTGCGATTTGCAGATGTGCCATGAACAAACTTTAATGTGGTATTTACACCAGTCACCGTAGCCACAGCGCCAGTACCTGTATCCGGAGCTGGCGTAGAGCGAATTGGTGTAACTAAACTTTGACTTGCAGACACAAAGCACTACTCTGTGCTGCAAGTACGCCTACATCAACACCAATCATTTGTGTGGCCGTAACATTAGCACGTAGTAAATAATTGGCTAACGTTGCTGTATTAGTAACGACAATCGAAATATTTGAAACTGATATGGCTAGAACTGTAGGAGATGCAACTGCTGCTTCTGCCTGTGTGTCCAACAAACTGAAGTGATTTATTGGGAACACATTTCGCACTATTTGTGCCTTTGCAGATACGGTTGGTGATGTTGCATCCGAATTACTTTCTATTTCCAGTTTCGCCACTTTTCTATGCACATATTCACAAGAAATATATATGTACATACATATGTACATACTTTATTTTTTATTTATTTTCTTTTTGATTTTGTTTTTATTTTCTCATAAATTTGTCCCCAGGGGCCAAATTACGGCATTCGATATCGAGTGAAATCCCATACAAAATTATTGAATTTGTATTAAAATTTCGCTCGATATCGAATGTCGTGATTTGCCCCTCGATCTAATTTTCAAGGCGAATTCGGATGAGACCACCTGATGTGGAAAAAACGTGCGCGTATCGGAAACAATTTCTCTGCCGGAACACATTCCATTGTAATAATGATAAAACACCTAAATGGTTCAACATTGCATGGATGTTCCACTGACGCAATTAAGTTAAATACGCTACTGCCAGCGATTAGCTTTTTCGCAATCTCTTTTGCGCAATTGAGTAGCTCTAAAATACTCTTAGAGGAACCCAGTATATACATTATAATTGTATTCTAAGTGACATACATGACAAAGAGGGCAGATAGATTAAAGTATCGCTTACACCATTTCTTGAACATTTCTTTTGAGACTTGAACATCGAGAGTGTATATTTTCTTAAATTCATCTCAGACATACTGGAGAGACATCTGCAAGTTATGTCTCCGCATATTGGCCTCGTGTAGCTGTATGTCTTGAATGATGAGGTCAAGATTAGTTGTGGTCATTGACTATTCAATAGCAACAACAATTCCATGGTTCGGAAAACTTTCTCCTTCGATATGGAATTAGAAACGGCAGCGAAGCCGGAATTAGAAGAATATATTTTCACTTTTGAACCCTTATAAAGAGACTCACATGTAAAAAGAGTGCCTTAATTTTGAACTTATCCCAGAGATAGTTAAATTAAGCATTTGTATCGTGTACACAACTTGATTACAGTGTGTACATCCAGGTAAGTGAAAATTCTATGAATCCGCATGAGCCTCAAATAACAGGAAATCTTAAAGAAATAACCTGAACAATTAAATGTGCCTCACTTACCTGCATTACACGTGTAGCATTATCCAATGCCGATTTAGTATCGGTAAGATAATCCGAATTTGGCAAAGGAAGTCTTGAAAAGTGAGCCTGCAGTAACAGGAATGTTTTGGTATATGGTGAATCCCAGCTGGGAGAACGGGGACGAAAACGACAAGCATCAGCCAATTCTCTGAAATAAAATCAAATAAATAATATTCCTTAATGAGAAAAAGAGTTAATGTAAGACCCACTCATTATATTTGTCTTCATTATGACGCACTGGCTGTTGATCGAACTCATATGAATCGGCTATGGCCAGCAGCAAGTCACATGTCGACATTTGTGACTCCAAGTTGTCTAGGAAATGCTTCATTGTGCGATATGACAAATAATAGAATGATGAAATACGTCCCAAAAATGTCGGTATTAAAATGTGTTCCTTCTGTACCAAACAGGCGGCAGCTTCTAGTTCATAAACAACTTTCTCTACCAGCGATGAGAGGAACGCATTCATTTGTGTGGGTTCTAGGCCCTCTAAATTATAGTAGCTAGGATTTTTTAATAAACGTCTAAAGAAATATGTCCAAGTGAGATAATCCAAAGCAGCCTGTTTTGTTTGCACGGTACCAGCAACAATTTCAGCGTTTATGTGTTCGGGCAACACTTCTAAAAGACTTGATTCCACCGGAAAGGGATCATATAAAAACTTTTTATAAAAGTTTTTCTTAACATCATGTACCAAAACAACAGCTACACCTTCATTATCGAACTGTGGACGGCCAGCACGACCCATCATTTGCAAAACGTCTGTGATGGGCATGTCAACGTATTTTTTAACTTTACCATCAAAATATTCTGTACCCTTGATGACTACCAAATGGGCGGGTAAATTGACACCCCAGGCCAAAGTGGCTGTAGCTATCAGAACTTGTATTTTACGATTAAGGAACAGTTCTTCAGCGGTTTTGCGATCTTGTTCTTGCAAGCCCGCATGATGCAGCCCTATGCCGAAAGCTAAACAGAACTTCAAATTGGAATCTTTAATGTCTTGCAGAATCTGTTGCATTTCGTGTTCCTCCATGTGTAAGAACTGTTTGGGATTTTCATCTCCTGCTACAAATGTTATGAGATCCAAGGCTGTCAGTCGGGTTTGTCTTCTAGAGGAAACAAACACAATGACCGGTTCGGCAGGTGAGTAAGTGCGTATAGCCTGGAATGTTGGACGATTCATTGTAGCCATGCGGGGACAATAGTGTTTACCTAAATAATGAAATATGTACAATTAGTGTCATTGATACTCGGTTTTCACAATAATGTATAAATTCGAATTCTATATTTTGTTGAAAAAAAATATATAATTTCAGTAACTAACAAAACTAAATTGAGAAGCTGGCGAAGAAAACTAGACATGTCCTCAGTAAATGATTTTCATCTTATAACCTGAAACGTATCATGAGATTTATGCAGAGCATGGAATTGTTATTATCTGAGATGCAAAGCGTATACTGATAGATACGAGGGCGGATTGTTATTGAAGCTATCTAGCGCTAGATGGCAGCACAAACACAAAAACGTCAGCTGTTAAAATTTCGCCCAAATTCATCGATTAGTTTATTTGTTGTAGTCGTTTGAATTAAGCAACTTTTGTGTTTCTTGAAAAATGGAAAAAAGTGAATTTCATGCAGTGATTAAACACTATTATTTGAAAGGGAAAACGGCGAAAGATACAAAAGAAAAGCTCGATAAACATCACGGTGAGCCTGCTCAGTCAGATTACATGGTAAAATATTGGATTGCTGAATTTAACGCGGCCGAACAAGCACTGCAACAATACCATCAACAGGAAGGCCAAAAGAGGTGGTTACTGAAAAAAAATATTAAGAAAATCTTCGATATCGTTATGAATGATCGCCAAATCAAGTTACGTGAGATTGTTGAAATGGTAAATATATCATATGAACGTGTGTTCAACATTTGGCATGAACATTTGCATATGAAAAAGCTATCGGCAAGATGGGTGCCGCGTTTGCTCAGTGTCGAACAAAAACGAGTTCGACAGACCACTTCACAACGGTGTTTGGACATGATAAAGCGTAATCGATGAAACGTGGCTCCACCACTACACACCTGAAACCAAAAATCAATCGAAACAATGGGTGGAAGCTGGTGGAAGTGCTCCGAAGAAGGCGAAGACAGTGAAATCGGCTGGCAAGGTTATGGCCACTGTATTTTGGGATGCACACGGAATATTGCTCATCGATTATCTTGAAAAAGGATCCACAATCACAGGAAAGTATTATCGTGCATTATTGGACCAATTGATTGATGCAATCAAGAAAAAACGACCACATTTAAAGAAGAAAAAAGTGCTCTTTCTTCAAGACAACGCACCGGTTCACACAGCATTAGATACGATGCTAAAATTACGTGAAATACACTTCGAATTGGTTGATCATCCACCTTATAGTCCAGATTTAGCTCCTTGTGACTTTTTCCTGTTTCCAAACTTGAAAAAATGGCTCGCAGGAAAAAGATTCATCTCAAACGAAGAAGTGATTACCGAAACTAAAGCGTATTTTGAGGGGTTCCCAAAATCGTATTATTCAGATGGTATAAAAAAGTTGGATTATCGTCTTACTAAGTGTATTGAGCTAAAAGGAGACATGTTGAGAAATAAATAGTTTTTGAAAAAAAAATGTTTTTTCCTACTTAGGTAGCTTCAACATCAATCCGACCTCGTATATAATTATATCAAGAATGAATAGACCAGTATTCAACTGCATTAAACCATGTCGGTTGTTTAAATACATCAGCGCGGTTACTCTGTAATTCGAATCAAAAGAAAATGTTTTCGAATTTCAATGTAATTTAGATACAAATTCGAATAGTTTCCTTCTCGAATCGAATTACAAAGTAGCTCCCCAGATCTGCTAGTTTGAAAAGCATCCTCTGTTAGAAGTGAGGAATGCAAATGGCTGTCAAATCACTAATTCAGCTCTTTTACATTTTTGAAAATAAAACAAACAAAAAATGCAAGAGGTATAAAATAAAGTACGAAAAACCAATTAATGGGCTAAATTTTTATTACCTTTTTCAATAAGTGGATAAGTTACCGTGTAACAACTTTCATTTAATTATTTATCCATTCTTTTTTATATCCAACAAACAAATTAAGATATAAAGTTGAACAAAATCCTTTGGCTTTCAGTGTTTTATTTTAAACAGCAGATGTTTTTCTGTATGCAGGATTCTAATTAAAATTAAAAAGGTCAAGCCTTACAAAAACCCTAAAAATGCCAATTTGAGGGAGAAATTTAAAAGCCATGTTGGACTTATGTCGTCTCTAATAACGGAAAGAATGGCCTGTATACAAGAACTGAATCACTATACATCCTGCTTGCTTAGGCTACTGCGGCGCGCCTATCAATCATGCAGTAACGGTCAAAGAAATTTCACCGACCGTGCTGAACTCCAAGACTTATAAAGTTGCGAACGGAATGCGGATTAATTCTTGACATTAATTCTTTTTTTTTAACTTTCTCAAAATAAAAAAACTTACCTGAAAATCCATTAATATGCACTTGCAGCGGCACCGGTCTTACTGAGGGTTTAAAGTTGTATAAACCCATTTGTTTAATGCCCAACCAATTCGCCAAGTCCTGAGCATTAGCTAAAGCCGTTGACAAGCCCACAACACGTATACTGCGACCCGTGTGCGAGGTTATAAAATTAGTACGCGAGATGATGACTTCTATTACAGGACCACGATCTTCACCCAGCAAATGAATTTCATCAATAACAATTAAGGCCACATCTTGTACATATTCCCTTGTCTGCCATGAGCGACTTATACCATCCCATTTCTCAGGAGTGGTGACAATTACTTGTGATTCCCTAATCGCTTGTATGTCCGGTGTGGTATCACCAGTCAGCTCAACAACTTTCCAACGCAAAGGACCAGCCTCAAAACGTTTCTTCCAATCACTTATACGTTCTTTTACTAGCGCTTTCAACGGTGCTATATAAACAACTTTAGCTTTAGCTGATTTCTTGAATGCTCGGAATATGGCGATTTCGGCAACAATAGTTTTACCCGAACCAGTTGGTGCTCCCAGTAACACGTTGTTATCTGTGTGATACATACAATGAAATATTTGCGTTTGAATGGGATTGAAGTGAGTGAAACTGTAGAGCGATTCGTAGAGGGGATTTTGCAAACTTGTAACTGGCAGAGGATGTAAAGGTAACAGTTCCGTTAATGGTGGATGATGTTCGGGCAGTACTAAATGTTGGAACGTGAGGGGAATGCTGGTGTTACTACCGAGCCAAACATCGCTTGCAACACGTATGTAATATTGTGGTGGTAGAGGTTCCTTTAACGGTATAGTCATGACTATTTGTTGCGGTTTGCCGCCATAGACAAATTTACGGGTGGCCTGTTCAAAACAAGGGAAAGCAATGTGTAATGGTATAAAAAAGAGAGATAGCCTAAACAAGCTTTAAGTTATAGAGACTTCTTCTCTTAACATAAAGTTTCACCTCGTTATAAAGTTCATTTTTAAGCACAATGAAATAGAACTCCGTCGTAACGTAATTTTCCGCACAAACTGACATTTTAAATACGTCAGTTGCAGTTGCTTTATAATAGAACTTATATTATTTCGAAAACGTATTTTATTGTACTTTTAACTTATAACTTATTTCATTTAGGTTAGAAGTGGGCATGGTCCATTGAAAAGTATTTTACTGCCTTAATGATGAAACAGAACAAATCTGCAACTTCAGGAACAAAAGCTGATGGCCCATAATAAAATCGACGGCAGTAACTTCGAATTCTCTCTTATTATTGTTTGATTTTCTTTTGTTTGCATTTTTCGTATGAAAAATGTATGTGATTTCATGAAAACACGGTAACATTGTTGAGAGAATAAGTGTCTAAAATTGAGAGTATAAGAAAAAACGCTGTAAAAATAAAATAGATTCTATTTCACGACCGCTTTCTCTGACAAAATTTTATGTCAAATTGTATGGAAAACAAACATCAGCCCCAGTTCTGTTTTATCATTTACCCAGGTTACGTGCATTATATGTTTCAAATTAAAAAAAATCCGTTGAGAAATGTAGTTTTGTATAGCGAATATTTATGTATGTCAAAATACTTATAAACATTAATGTTTTTAAATCTGATTTTGCCCCCCACCCCCTCTGCCACCATCAAAAAGCAATATGAAATATATTTCACGACAATTCACTAAATTTCATTATCTATCTATTATTTAAATAGCCAAGGACAAATTTTTATAACCCTTTTCCTCTTTTGTTTGCCAACCGATTTTCTTCATTTTTTTTAACAAATGGTAAATATTGTTGAGCTTTAGTGACCCGACTATATACTATTTAAATCGGTTCAGTATTAAAGGAATAAAAGGCTCCCAAAGTTGACACCACTACAAATGCTAAAAATACACATGTACACGCATTCACTTATGTAAATATTGGTTCAAATAAAAACATAAGCAAAGCAATGAGAGCGTTTAAGAGAACTTATGTATGTGTATGGGTAATAAGATTTTTTTTCTCTTCAAAAGAGTGCAGTTGAAAAAGAAAGAGATGAGAATTACATATGGATTGTACATGTTCATTACGTAAGGATGTGTAAGCTTCATGAGGAGGGGAATGGGAAATTAAGTAGTTTTATCTCTTTAAACGAATGCAAATAAAATAGGTATACGTTTAAACTGGCGGGCGAATTTCCACCACTAGGCATACTCTAGTAATTTTTAATCGGCTAATACTTGTGATCCGGCGTTTAATAAACATGTATAATACTTCATGGTCTTTTATAATTTACTTTGCTCTTCATTTTCCACTGAATTTCTTGAAATAAATACATACATACTCGTACATATATTAATAGATAAAAAGTACTTGACATGGCCCCTAGGCCATCGCATTAACATTCCAATAGGTTTGCCTTATTAGGCGACTTTATTGGTCAACCAATTCTTCTTCAACCGAAAACAAATATGCTCAGTGATCCAAAATATTTCATAATATTATCGGAAAACAATCAATTAAAAAAATATGCACTTTTCTTTTATCTACAAAGGATTACACAACAATCTCCATCTTAATGGATTCAATCAGTCACCTAAAGTATGGTAACTTCCTACGCTCCAGCATCAGATGGAATTTTCCCCCAGATATCGTCAACAAAAATAAATAATTACATAAAGTTAAAACTATAAATAAATGCTCTTACACGGTGGTGCCAAATGAAAATATGAAGTTAACATCACAACTGTATATCAACAAAAAGAAAACCACTCACACTCTGAAATAACTAAAAACACTACGGAGATTTTGAAAATACAGCCAAATAAAATAATACAAAAGAGACCAGTCACATCGCCCGATCAGAAAAAAAAGACGAAACAGAAACCTGCTTGTCGAGATTCATCTTTAATTAAGATTTCCCAAAAAAAAACTATATACCCAACCGACAAGAATTAAAAGAACAGAATACATTATCAAACAAATATAAGCACAACTGTAACGTAGACCGAAAATTTCTCCGATGCAAAGAGATCCCATAATAAAACGACATACGGAAGAAGCTATGAACACATTCACGACAGCAGGATACCAACTACATGCTGCCAAAAATAGTTGACAATATAACAAAATATGTAAAGCGAATTAGTGCTAAGAAATATTTTCTTAATGTAAAATAAAATATAATGCAAAAATTGCTGTTCCTTTTTTGGTATTCACCTTTTGTGTAAAAATAATTTTTGCATAAAAATGAATGGAATTCCTGCATATTAGATCAATCATTGGGAAACTAAAATTGTTTAATTATTTAAAAGTCGATGAAACAATAAAATACAGAAAAAGTCACACACATTGCATAAAACGCAAAATTACGCAAAAAGTTGCGGAAAGACCTAAAAATGTAAGGAATGTGAATGTAAATCACATTCCTTAATTTTTTACCATCATTTTTAGGAAGCTTTACGCCTTTTTCTAAGTTTTTCAACTTTTCGCTATTTTTGCAATTTAAGTGATTTTTTGTCATTTTATTGCTGCATTGGATTGTACATTTTGAAAAAACGTAACTTTAAAACAGCAAAAAATCTAAAGTGGCACCTCTGAAATATAAATTATTCAGCTGCTTATTGTGTAGCAGTCGTTTTCAAAATAATTAATTAGCTGGCTACTGGGCGACAGTTGTAGTAATTTAGCCGTGTAACCTGCTGTCGTGAATGTGTTTATAGCTTAAAGACAAATTTCTCATTAATTTGATTGAATTACTGCTTTTTATTCTTCGTTGCTCAAATCATTCCCGCTATGCGAATTCGTAGCGATTGACGTGTTTTTTTAAGTCCCCAAGAACGAGTAAACATCAAAAATCTATTTGGCGAAGCATTTTTAAGTTATTAAAAGAAATAGTTTTTTTTTAATTTTCGACAACGATAACTCTCGAACGAACCGATTTTTATCAAATTTGCAACGATCGATGTTGTTTTTTGAAGTTAAGAGCTTTTCGAAAATACTCGAAATCTACCGAATTAAATTGTATCATTTTCTCACGACACCTAAGTGAGCACAATGCCTTTAGAATGCTCCAAATTGGATCCGATCTGTTAATAAATTCTTAAGTTGTGAGATGTTTACATACAAACACACACGCATGTATCTATTTTTCAGAATCGACTCCCGGGTCTCAAAATGTCGAAATCTGTTAAAAATTCAATTTTCGAACTTTCTATACCACGAAGATAAAAATAATTAAATTTTTTGAATATACGACAGTTTTTTTTGCTTTCAAAATAAAAACACAATGAAATGCGTTCTCGAGATGAAATAGATTCTATTTGAAAACAGGGGCCCAATCGTCGCATTCGATATCGAGCTGAACGATCGAATTTTTTTAGTTCGAGATTATGGCATTCGCTATCGAACAATATAAACACATTATTCGATATCGAACGTCATAATCTCAAACTAAGAAAATTCTATCGAATTAGCTCGATACCAAAAGCGTCGATTAGACCACAGATATCTTAGGGCCAGTTTTTGACTTTGAGATTAGAGATTAAATTAACCTTAATCTTTATGTGTGGTTTTTGGGTAGTCGATTATATGGTTTTGCTTGCCAATCATGGTGGTTTAATCTTAAACTAGAACTGTCAACATACACATCCTTAACATAAACAGTTGTTGAACCAATAAAAGACAGAATTTTAAGAAAACCAAATAAAAATAATCCATTCTAGTGGAGAGGAAGATTTTAGTGATTCCGAAATATATAAAAACCTTATTCCACCCTCACTAGTTATGAAATTCGCCGATATTCTCGAATCCAAATTCATATCACTTGTAAAAATAGTTAATTCATTCAACACTCTAAAATTGTAAATATGATCGAATTCGTGCATTTTGTTCTTTTGATAACAAATTTAAAAGTTGCAAGAAAATGTTGCCATTTTATGTTATTCAATATGGTAATACTACCGGGTTTAAAACACCACCCAAATACATTATATTAATTTGATACTAGATTAATTTAATTGTCTGATTAGCTAATTAGAGAATAAAATTATGTTTAATCTTAAAGTCAAAAAGGGGCTCTTAGACGTGTTTAAAATTACAATGTGTATGAAAAATTACGCGTGTAATGGCGTGTTCTGTTTCATAAATTGTTGTCAATAAATAAAATAAAGATAAGGAAAAAATAATTATTTTTTAAATCTAAAGTTTTTTGTACTCTGCAACGGCATCAACTTTGGAAACGTTAGATGTTGTTATTTACACAATAACAGCTTGTCGTAAAAAGTATTTTTTTTTCAAATAATACTAGTTAAAAACTATAAAAGTAAAACATAAATTAAATCCAATGCTTACCTGAAACAATTCAGAATGATAAACAAAATTCGTTTCGGAATCTTCAACCCACAGCCAAAAACTTTCACTAACTTTACCATGTACCCGATCATTCCAATTGAAATTCGGATATATATCGATTTTGATTCTTAAAACGGTACGTGTTATCGGTTGTAAGGTGGCTTCAATGTCGAGCATGGGCAATTCCTTAGCTGCCTTTAAAACATTCTCCGCATAGCGGGCATTGCGTAAAATTTCCTTTAACTCGTTCTGTTCCATTTCTCTAAGAGTATAAAGACTAATGCCTCTCCCTTCCAGTTTGTCTATGGTTTCAGCATTAATAATCGAAAATTGTCGCAGCGGTGTTTCAAAGTCCCACTGTTGCCGTTCAAACATTTTACAAATTTGCAATATGCGCCCCGATAAAATGGCATTATTATTGCGCAAAACTATGGAGAATAAAGCTCTGGCTATGCGGGCTATATTTTGTACAATATATGACATGTCGGAGACTAGTGAGAAAGACTTGACATAGCCATGTGAGAGGAATGTTTGCATTAATATATTAACTTTACCGCATACATTCTCACTGCCACCGAAAGCTTTAACATTACAATAGTTCTGACGTAGTTCATCCAATTCCTCTAATTCGTCATCACGCACTTTCAGTTGTTGAAATTCCTGTGCCTGAGAGATCATGGCAAAGATATCTGCTTCATTCATGAAAGGCTTCAATAAGTCATTGAATATTTCTACGGTATCGTATTTTATATAAAAGTGAGAAGCTGTTCTACCCAAATCGGTAACGTTAAAGTCCAAAGTTCTTGCATTGAAACGTATCATACGAGCCTTGTCCAAACTCATAGCCGCTCCTACTATGAGAGCTTGTCTTTTGGCCTCTAATTGGGGATCTTGTAATACTTCGGCATACTCTATGCCGTAAACATGCGGATTTATACGCATACGTACAAACAAATATGTGTAACTGAGCCATTCAACGGCTTCTTCGACATTAGATATGGTGCCCAAGGCGATTTCTGCATTTAGATTATCAGCCAAAAATTGTACAAAATTCGATTCAATGGGAAATTGATTGGTCAACAGGGAAAGATAATGATTAAGTTTATCATATGTGGTGATTATAGTACCCACACCGCTTTTATCGAATTGAGGGCGGCCAGCACGACCGAAAATTTGCAAAACATCCAAAATACCCAAATCCACAAAGGAACCATGTTTCGAGTCATATATATCAGTACCTAGTTAAGCAGACAGCTACAGTTTTAAAGTGAAACAGAATAAAATAAATTTTTGCTTACCCTTTATTATGACGGCATGAGCTGGCAAATTAACTCCCCAGGCCAAAGTAGCGGTACATACTAATACCTTAATATGACCTTCGGAAAAGTATTTCTCCACAAGTTGCCTGTCGGTTCTCAACATACCCGCATGATGCATGCCAAACCCGGCGGAGAATAATTCTACCAATTGCTTATTTCTCGACTTTTGTATAGCTCTTAAGGACAAGCCATAACTGCTATTATTAGTGTCGGGCAAAAACAAGGCACTGGTATTATTCTGTTGAGCCAACTCTCTTAAAGTACTAGCTGTTCGGACAGTAGCGTTGCGGGCATGTACAAACACCATGACTTGATGTCCATGCTGAACTTGTTCCAAACATTTCTGATAGCAAACTTGATCCATATCGGCCAACTGCTGCAAAGGCTTTACCGATTTTACACCTATAAACACGGCATCGAGGGGTACTGGTCTAAAACGTGCATCAAAGTAGAAAAGACCTTTCATGGGATTTACTCTAAGGAAATTCGATACGTCTATGTAATTTGGCAGGGTGGCAGAGAGACCAACAATACGAATCATACTTTGAGATGATTCTACAAGACGTAGTGTCCGAGCTACAAGCGCTTCAACTACAGGACCTCGCTCGCCGTGCAATAAATGAACTTCGTCGATAATAAGAAGTTTAACCAAACTAATTAAGGCAACGTCACCGGCTCCTGCAAAAGATTAATATATCGAATTAGTATAGCTGAGCTTTTAAATGTAATTTTTTACGTTTTATTTTGATGAAGGTTACTAGTTCGGAAACAGAATTGTCAGCTGTTGAGAATATCAACTTAACGAACTTATTACTTTTTCATATTTATTCTTTCAACGCGTTAACTAATACACATGCTAACTGATAACTACCAAAAAAGTGTACAAAAATAAATACATCGACTCCGATGAGGGGCGATATGACCGCCAAAAACAGCATGCTTGTTTCATTTGCCTAATTAACTAAACCAATGCAGAGTCCGAAATAGATTGCGAAAAAATAAATTACATACAAAAAATATTTATTTATTCATCTTACCTTTTCTTGTTACCACATCCCATTTTTCGGGAGTTGTTACCAAAATTTGCGTCTGCGTCATTTCAGCCTTTGATAATTGCATATCACCTGTCAACTCTTTAACCACAATATTCAATTCTTTTAAACGTTTCGAAAAGTTTTCGACCATTTCTGAGGCTAAGGCTTTCATGGGAGCAATGTAAACAATTTTAAATTGATCACGATTAATGAGACCGTTCTCTAAATGTGAACGTATGGTATGAACAATGGCTAACATGGCTACATTAGTTTTACCCGCACCTGTTGGTGCACAAACCAGCATATTTTCATTGCTATTATAGGCCACCGGATATACAACGGATTGTATGCGATTGAGTTGTTTGCAATTGGCAAATGCGATTTTGCCTATATCGTCTAAGTCGGAAATGTTTATGCGATTATTGCCCACCGAGAGAGGTGGTGGTTCATTGGCTGGTATTTTTACCTCCTCATATTGTTTGCAATCTATACGTTCCGCTGTGTCTGGAAGTGTTATGCGATTACCACCTATAAAACCAGCTTGTTGTTTGGCTTCCATTTGGCTATCAAAGACATAGGGATAACGTTGTGGAGTTGAGAGTGTAGAACGAAATTCTTTAAACTCTTGGTTACATTTTAGTATAGGTTGATGTTGTGCTTGTTCAAGTAGCTTTCGTTGCTGCTGAGCACGTAACTGCATTGGATTTATTACTTGTGCCACCTCATCTTTGTCTTTATCAGTGCGTTCCATTGACTGTATTAATCGGTGTATTTTCTTTTCTTCTTTGCGCTGTTGTTTACTTAATTCTTTTTCGTGGGCAGATTGCACCACAACTTGTGTGGCCACAGTTGGTGCCTGTGGTTTTGTTTGTGCATTTTTCTTTTGCTTTTGCTGCAATTGCTTACCAAGCTTAGTGCGTTTCTCTTTTTGTTCCAATTCTTGCAATTGTTTGGCAATTTTCAACCTATCTGCCAGCACCCCTTGTACCAAATCGAAATGATCGAATCCAAGAAGTTCTATAAGTTCATTTTGCAGTTCATTATTAGACTTTTTAGAATTTAATATTTCCGCCAGGCTGCCTATTAAATGAGCATGTTCTTCCTTTTGTGACATTTCTAAAAATCTTGTTACCATGTTGTGATAACCTAATTTATTATTAGCAGCATCTTGATTCCATTGCATGGAAAATCCCAAAGAGGTGGCGTTTTTACTAATTGTGGCAGGTGATAAATCCAACAGATCTCCAATTTCTTCTTCGTCAGCAAGCTTAATTTTAAACTTTATGTGATCACCCCACATTTTTTGATTTTTCCACTTTTTATCTAAGTTCTTATTCCATTCCTTTAGCTCCTCTACTTCATAGTCATCCAACAGCTCTCTAATAGATGAAACTGTCTGATGGATTTGAGATAATTTATTGCCAAATATTGTACCAAATATGGTACGAACTCTTGTAGCGGTAGCCACCATAACGACTGCTTCTTTCAGCAGGAGCCAGAAGAGAAAGAGAGCGGCATGTTCAACCACCTGTGGCTGCTCGTCGTAGCCCATGCATTCATGTACAATGTTTCGTAATTTTTGAAAATGTATCTTTATCTGGTCTCGCCTGTCGGCAGGCATGTGCTGCAGCACTTCATTGATAGTCCGTTGTCCTTCTGTTTGTCTAATAAAAAAATTATTTTTAAATTATAGTCTAATGGTTTCCCTTTTTAACTTACATTTTTAGAGATGAGTTTCTGTCCCGCCTCAATTCGACCAATTCTTCTTTGTCATTTACCAGAGCTAGTTTGGCCTCCAAATCAGTGTGGGCTCTTAAAGATCCACTGAAGCGGGGCAGGTCTTTAAAACGTTCGCTCATATTTTATTCTCGGCAGCGAAATAGTTAAACTTTTGTGCAAAATGTTTAATTTAAGGTTAATTCACTATACTTTCGTTTTTCTTAGGAAATCCCCGGCATAAGAAATTCGAATAATTTGTACAGCTGTTCAATTTCACAATATTCACAGCGGAATAATGACACCATATGCGTGGCAAAGAGGAGCATCTGTGTGCAGAAAGCGGTTGATTTGGGACAAGAAACCGTTAATAACTAAATAATAATTCTTCAATTCTGAATATTTATTATAATAATAATTAATTAAGGCTCATCATTCCGTTTATAAAATAATTAAGGTACATATTTACAAAATTATTTTAAACTGCAAAAAAACTGAATTCTTTTTAAAGAAGAAATTAGTTTTCGGCTTAAGTATAGTTTAGTGACACAGCTCCAAAAAAAATAAAAATATATTGGGGGGTAGAAAATGGTGAAATAAAAAGAAAATGTCAAATAAAAAATTTGGGAAACTTATAGTTCCCGAGTTATAGATCTCTGAAGTTTCCATATATGTATATGTTTATGTATATGTATATATATGTGTGATTTTCCACTGCATTTATAAACGTATATGGCCAATATTGGTATCATAAATAGAAAATTACTAGAAAATAATTTATTTATATTTTCTTAATATGTTTGTGAAATAAATATTGCAGTGAATGCCAACAAGAAAAAGGGATGAATAGTCAAAAGTATAAATATATTTCAACACTACATTTATTGGCAATCAACTGTTTCCTTAATCTTACTAATTTTTAAAATTTTTCCGTTCACGAACTTTTTTGGACAACAGCATTTTTTGAGTTAATTTTCCAGTTTACTCAGTAATTACTCATTTACGGACCTAATATAAAAAGTAAATCAAAGTCGTTTATATTACATTTGAGATATTAAATAGTAGTAAAGTGTAGATTGCTTACATTGTTGAAAACCGAAGAAAAAATACTGTGACATACGAAAGCAGTTTGATAGTTTCGCGACTTTTTATATTTCCAAACCTTTAACCTTAAATCCAACACTATAATATTTGGATATGAAAAAGCTATCCGCGGGATTGATGCCGGGATTGCTGACGCTGCACCAACGCAACCGCGTTTACTATGGCAAAAAAAAACATGAATTAGGCTACGAAGTGCTACTATATACAGCACAGCCCCTTGTGACTATTTCCTTCCTAATTACAAATTTTAAGTAGAGATTTGGGTCAAACGAAAAAATTATCATTGAAACAAACGCCTATTTTGAGGGTCTTGAGCAATCTTATTATTTGTGGACAATGAAAAAACAAGAAAGACGTTTGACTAAATGTAGCGAGCTTAAAAGAGATTATGTTTAGAAAAAAACGTTTTTTTGCGGAAAAAAAAAATATTTTATGCAGGTAGTCACGGAATTATCAAAATACCCTCGTATTATATATATACATATATACTCGTATATCTTTTATTTTCAACAAATGACGTTTTTTTCTGGTAATATTTTTACTGGGCGTTACTACACTCATCAGGTATTTTTGTGTGATCGAATCTACACAATGAGCTGTGTGTTGGACGTGTTCAGGCGATTCTATATTTTAAATTTTAATACTGTAAATTTGAAGTGATTGACAAATCACAGAATTCTCAAACTTTAATTCTCAATTTTAGCCATTTTTCCGATTTTTAGAGAGTTTTAATACGAGTATTTAATCTCTTTTTATTTAACTGTTGCAAGTTCTTTTCGACTTCATTGATGTCTTCGAGCTCATTTCCTTATTGTGGGCTTAGCTGTCTTTTATTTGGTGACTTTTTGAGATTATGTTTTTCGTAATAAGTGTGGAAATATAAACTTATGGGTTCGGAAGCGTCTGCTTTTTTTGCTGTGTTTTGGATGCATCCATCCGCTAGAAAATAGTGTTCTATACTATTAGTCTAGGGCCGCAGTTTCAGAGCTTCAGTCAAAACAGTCTCCAAAAATATTTGAATAAATTAATACCAGTGCTCGATTAGTCAAGAGGGCTTAGTTTTGCGCTTGTACCAAGACACTGGGTGTATCGGTAGTCGGGACAATTATAAACCGCGTTAGTAAAAGGCAAGGAAGTCTTGTCGGTTTCAGAGTTAATACAAGAGATATTGATTCATTTCTAAATGATATATGTACATACATACATACATACATAACTGACATAGTTAATAAAATAAAATCCCAAGCGCTTTTAAAGTGAGAGCTCTAATATTATAAATGGCCTTATTCACAAACGATTAACAAAGCTAATGTGTGCATTAAACCTAGAGATGGGCATCGCTCAAGTAATTATGCGTGATCATGCATGATCGTGAGCAGTTTTTTGTTTCAATCACATGAGCGAGAGTATAAAAAAAACTTAACGTGAGTGAGCGTGCATAAGTGGATTTTTTGCGTGATTGTTTCGTGATTTTTTCGATTTTGAAATATTTTTCATATTTTAAATAGGAAAGTTGTTTTCAATTTTGTCATGAAGACATAAAACGTTGTGCCGGTATGTATTAATGTACTGATGTGAATGAAAGAGTCAAAGTAGCAGTATAAGTTCGAGTTTCGACTGGCGAACATTTGGAAGAAAAACATCTGCAATTCTCTTTCGTTTTTTCATTCGCGTTCACACAGACGAACAAGACCTAGAAATTGTAAGTTTTTAGAAAAAGCTAAAGATCTTCCAATTCTGCGAAAATTTACTAAACAAATACTCTGTGTACCATCCAGCTCAGCTACAAGCGAAGGAGCTTTTTCAACGCCAGGAAGAATACTTGAAGAGATGTGAAATAGACTTCTCCGGGGAAATGTTGATAAAATTTTATTTCTGCATAAATCTATTTATGTATCTATTATCTATTAACGCTAAAGAACAAGATCCTACTTAATCTTAATATTTTACACAGATTGCTTATGAGAAAGAAAATTAATGATTTTAATCAAAATATTTTAAATATCTACTCGTACATACAGACCTGTTCTGTAAATCACGAGATCTCAAATCACGTGATTTCTAAAAATTAAACGCAGTTATATTAGTGCTTTGTAAAACGTACGATTCATGACATTCGAAGCTGGAATAAAATATTCCATTATGAACACCAAAAACGAAAAAACAGTAATAAAAACAGCATTAATAATAATTTATATTTGGAAATCACGTGGTTTGAAATCACCGTGATTTCAGAACAGGCCTGATAATTTAAAATTTCACATCAAAACTAAAATAAAAGAAAATTTATATCTTCTTTAAGAATTTTCAATTGCATTCAATTGTCAAATTTAATTTTAAGTACAAAATTCGAAATAGCATGATATATACATACATATGTTTATACACATGTATAAATCCTGCGTGACGAATCCCACATTCGTACGCGTTTTCACATTAATATATAAAAAATTTTTGGTCTTTCAGAAGAGGTACCTTCAACTTATGTATGGTGTTTAGTGGTATATATGTAAGTGTACTTTCGAATGGCATAAAAAATAAGAAAGTTTTGTGACGCACGCTACAAAAAATGGAAGTAACTTTGAAAGTTGAAGTGTGTTTTCCCATTTTTTTGCGAATTTTGCATAATAAAGTACACAAAATCTAGTTCCTAAAAGAAAAATGAATATAAGAGCTAAATTTTGTCGTTTTTTGTCGGAAGACATGAACCCTTTGTGACTCACGCTAAACTCGTTGTTTTAGTTAATTGTGTTCGATGAACAGACGTATAACGTAGAGATGGGATCGTGGAAAAAAGTTATCACGAAAACTCACGCTCACGAAATACTCACGAAAAAATCACAACCTATAAGTATTTATACATTAAAAATTCTGAATGCAAATAGAAAAATCTAATATACAATTGGAAAATTCTGCAATAAAAGAGGAAATTATATTTAACTGAGAAAAATACTTTTCTGTAACAATTTGTTAGTTTTAAAATACAATTTTTAAATTTTGATATATGGGCAAGTCCCAGAAACAGTCCACTAAACCAAATTTTTTTAAAGTGATCCAACTTATTTCTTATCTTTTTTTATGGAATATTAGCCTAGATATATAATTGTATAAATAAAATAAATGTATTTCGATGATCATTAATGCAGAAATTATTACCAAATCCGAACCTACCTCGGATCTTCTAATTTCATACCAGAAGTTAAAAATTTTTAGGTATTCATATCATTACTTTAGTGTTAGTGAAGATGGCCCGATCGAAAGGCATATTTTTATACATTGAATTCACTTCAGTTTCAGTAAAAAAATTTTGTCTTTACTATTTTAGAAACATTGAAATTAGGTGTGAAATTTCAGAATAGAAAAAATTTAACATGCGTCACGTAGGCTGCGTCACAAAGGGTTCATTCATGTCTTCTGACAAAAAACGACAAAATTTTGTGGCTGCAAATAAGTTATTTTAGAATTCTCGTATATTCATCTTTCTTTTAGTAACTATATTTTGTGTGCTTTATTATGTGAAAATCGCTAAAAATTACGAGAATACACTTTAACTTTCAAAGTCACTTCCGTTTTCTATAACGTGCGGAACAAAATTTTATGATCAATTATTTCGCAACAAATAGCTGCTAAAAAATTATAACTTATATCCCACTAAACATCATACGTAAGTTGAATGTACCTCTTTTGAAAGACCAAGAATTTTTTATATATTAATGTGAAAACGCGTACGAATGTAGGGTTCGTCACGCAGGATTTACACATATATATGTATTTATGTACATATCATGCGATTTCAAACTTTGTAGTTAAAATTACATTTGACAATTGGATACAATTGAAAATTCTTAAAGAAAATACAAATTGTCTTTTATTTGAAAGTTTTGAAGTGAAATTAAAAATTATGTACATATGTGCATATATAAAATATTTTGATTAAAATCATTCATTTTCTAGCTCATAAGCAATCTGTGTAAAATATTAAGATTAAGTAGGATCTTGCACATTAGAAAAAACACCTTCGTTTCTAGCTGAGCTGGATGGCACACACAGTATTTGTTTAGCCAATTTTCGCAGAATTGGAAGATCTTTAGCTTTTTTCCAAACAAATGTTTTTCTTCTAAATGTTCGCGAGTAAAAACTCGGACTTATACAGCTACTTTGACTCTTTCATTCACATCAGTACATTAATACATACCGGCACAACGTTTTATGTCTTCATGACAAAATTGAAAACCACGTACCTCTTAAAAATATGAAAAAAATTCCACACGCTCACTCACTCGAAACAAGTTATTTCAAAGTAATCCCACTTTCACGCAAAATCGTGTCCGAACCCCCCGTTGCAAACGTTACATAAATAATAGATATTCTTTAAACAAGGAAGATGTTTTGCTACCTTGGTATGTTTCAGAGAATAATCAGGCAAAAAGGATAAAAGAACTACAAACATGTGACTAAAATTTCAAAATTTTTTACTATACTTTTTTGTTACAATATTACAACAGTTTCATTGTTATTCAGAAAATCGTTTCTGGTTCATACAAAACTTTCTAAGATGCAGAATAATTGACCAATTCAAAATAAGTTATGTAAAATATTTACATATAAATTTATAAAAGACAAGAACAAATCAAATTTAATATTGAAGTTGGCCAAGTCGACTGTTAAAAACACACTCCACAAATAAGTTTTAATTATTTATCGTTAATGAGATGAAAAAATTACCCAAATTTGCAATGAACTTGATTTTGCCGTTAACTTTTGAAATTCGAAGTTGTGTATGGGATCATTGAGAAATGCTGTGGCATGTTTATATCCTGTTGTTGGCGGAAATTTTTCTTGATAAAATATTTAAAACTTGGAATAGGCCTCTTGGATGGAAATACAATAGTTTTGGAAAATTTTTCGAAAGTTCGAATTCAAATTTGTGTTTTCGAACTTACTGAAACCTTAAAATTTTTGCAAATTTTCATAAATGTTAAAATCATGTCGAGATATTTGGGTCTTAAAATTGGTTTTTGTTCAATATTCGAAATAAAGTTCGAATTATCATAACGACGCTAAAATACAGCGATTTTTACTTAAAAATTGTTTTTTAAGAAGTGCACAATTTGACATTGTTCTCAGCTTTTATTCAAAAACATGTTCGAAAATTCGAACATATTTATAGAATTAATATTATTGCTTTATTGCTTGAAAACATTTATTTTCTACAATAATTAGACTTTGAAATGTCATGGTTATTTGGGCCAGTATTTTCAAAGTTCGAAATTCAATCCGATTTTCGAATATAATAAAAATTTGGACAATTTTTCTTGAAAAGCTGAGCTTTTGCAAAAAAATATGAATAAGCCATAGAATTGATCTTAAGTTTTATTATTTTACGCAAATCTATGTACGAAAATTTGAAAATATCAACAGAAATAATTTTTAAAGGCTTAGAAAAAATGCTTACAATAAAAAAAGCTTTGGAATTGGTTTCGGCTTTGATTTGAAAATTTTCAAATATGTTCGAAAATATTCATAAAATTAATATTCCAGCGTTTTCGCATAAAAAATCATTTTTCTATAACATTCCGATTTTAATACATAATTTTATCATATATAAAAGTTTTAAAATAAAGTTCGAATCTAAATAAAATTGAATCAAGAGTTCGAATAATCTGTAAGGCATACAAATGTTGTACAATAATTTTGAAATTATCTGCTTAATACATACAATAGTAGTATTTTTACGTCATAAAAATGGACTTGTTTGTTAATCACAAAGCTGAATGTTATGTTTTAGCCGTACAACGAGCGCACTATGCTCAAACGCACATTTATTGAAAATCGGAGACAAAAAGCTTGATTTTAATCACCGTCAAGCTGTTTTGAGAAGCAGTTTTGGATTATTAAAATTATGTTATAATACTTTCACAGGAAAATTGTCTTTTGGTCTAAATTCGAAATTACGTATATTCGAATTCTCAGTCATAATAAAACCAAAAAAAAATGTGTTTACAAAAGTCTTAAGAATTTGGTTATGCTATTGTTCGAAAATGTAAATCTGTGTTCGAAAATTCGAATATGCTTAAGGGTATAATATTTTGATTTTCGGCATGATATATTCTAGCGTTTTTGCACGAAAACATTTATTTTAATGCAAATTGCATTTAAAACATTCCTTTTTGTCGTACTTCATTCAACATTTAAAATAAAGTTCGGGCTTAAGAAAAAATCGAATTGTAATTTTGGTAGATTTTTCTTTAAAGTTTTTAATTGAATGCCCCATTTTCGAATATAATAAGAACTTAAGAATTTGGCTACTTCTCAAAAATATTGAAATCATTAAATTACTAATGATCAGAACTCGAAATTAAATTCGAATGTTCAGTCATAATAAGGTTGAAAAATTTGTAATTCTTGCTTAAAAACCTAGTTTTTGAAAAGTGTAATACTTAGAATTAGTTTCACGTCATATTCGAAAATTCGAAATTATGTTCGAATATTTGAAAATACAAATTTATATATGTTCGAAATGTTGAACATCGGATCAAATCATATTGCTCTTGAATATATTCAGCGAAAGTCTCTTTCGAGTAAATTTTTTACGCAAGATACCAGATTTTGCACTTCTCTTAATAAGTTATAATCATCATATTAGTTTTTTTATGAAATGCCTGCCCCTCATTTTATACACGTAAAGTACACAAATTTTGAATTTTTTTAATAAAATCATTTACAAACAAACAGTGAAACACATCTAATATATCATCCATTCTATCATGAAGGGGAAATAACATCTTATTAAAAATAAAGAAAATTAAAATACATATTACAAATTCTATGCAAGTGTTAATGATAGAAGCACGTCATTCTGTTCTCCCTCCTTTTTTAATGGACAAATTTGAATGCTTCAATAAATTCTTTGAACTTTTAGTCTTCGCCTTTGTTGACATTGCAAGCAGGATTTATTTTGCCACAAGGATATAAAAAGCTGTTGGGCTCATAAGTTGGTCTTTCGTTTAATAATCTCAATAGAAGATATCATACATACGTTGAACTGGGATATTTAAATAAATAACTGCTACTCTTAATAATTAATGTGTTAAAAAAATAAAATTGCACAAAAATTCAATTAATGTTTGTACAATTAAAGAAGAAATTCAACAAAGAAAATAAAGGATAAAATGTATTATCAAGTGCATTTTCAAATTATTGTTATATGTAAGTGAGAAAATTGATAAATGCAATAGAATTGTTTGAAAGGAACAACTTGTTGATCGGTAAAAAACAAAGACAATTATAATTATGTACTACATAAAAAATTCATAGTTTTGCAAAAATATTAAAAAAATTAAAAAAATTAAATAAATAAAAATCGAAGTTATAAAGTCAGAAAAATTTCTATATTTTTGTGAAAGTTAACCTAAAAATCTAACTGCCAGTCCCAGGATGTCACACATTTACACAATTCCATTTAAAACAAAAACAAAATTTTAGAATTTGTTTTTGTTTTTAATGTAGTTGTACGAAAGAAAGAATACTTTTGACATCGTAGGACTGGCAGTTACACTTAAACTTACAAAAAAAAAATTTAAAACTCACACAAAAACAACGAAAGATTGTAAAAAATCTCAAATTGGAACAAAATGTCGAAAACTTGTATAAAAAGTCTGTAATTCATGCAAATTTTAAGTTCATACATAGAAAGGAAAACGCCGTACGAAATTCAAGTATTTTCTACTTTGAATACGAGTCGTACTTAAAATTTTGAGTAAAAATAACAATAAAATGTACTTTATATAACCAATCCAGTAATTTCTTGAAATGAGTACGAAATTCTTTAATCACGTGAAAAATCTTGAGTCAAATAAAAAATTAAGTAGAGTACTTAATAGTCCAGTACTTAAATCTATCTTTCTGTATTTGATTTTAGTAAATCTGGGATTACCGTACTTTTAACACCGCTTAGGATAGATTTAAGTACTGATGGATTGAGTTTTCTTTTGAGTGTATCCAATGTAACTCAAATAAATCCAAAATTAAACGAAAACTAAATATTTCTCTACAACCCATAAATAAATTTACAAAAAGCGTAGTTTGATTAAAATCCCAAAAGCACCAACATTCCTCTAGAAACCGAAAATTTCACAAAAATCTGCAACCTATTCAATTACGAGGGCAGTTTGATAATTTCATGACTTTCTGGTTGAAATATTTTTTTTTCGCTTTTTATTTCTAAACATCCTTTTTAAACTCGATACGTTTAGTCAAGTATCTTTCTAGTTTTTTCATTCTCCCCAAATAATAAGCTCTTTCAAAACTCTGAAAATAGGCGTTTGCTTCAAGGATAACATTTTCGGTTAACCCAAATCTCTTGCCAGCCAGTGAATTTTTAAAATTTGCAAACAGGAAAGAAGCTATGCTGGCAGTTTCCATGTTTCGTCCACAGTTACAAAACGGCGCAAAAACTCGTTCGGATTAGGCTTGAACCTCACCAAGCACTCCTTTGAAATGATTATATGGTTGCAATCGCGGCACCCATTCCTCGGACAGCTCATTCATATCCAACTATTCATGCACTCGTTCGATTGAGATGCCTACAGCCTCAGCCACCTCATGCACTTTCATTCTCCGATCGTTCAATATCATTTCAATGGATCTTATCGCGTACTTCTGGCATGACGACATTTTGGGGGCGATCAGTACGTTTGACCACAACGAAACTCAGTAAAGCAATTTTTAACCATTGAAATTGATGGAGCAGAGTACCCAGAGTATTTATTAAGCCTTTCTTTGATTTCTGTGACGGGTTTTATCTGTCCACGAAATTCGTTCTTTTTTATTTTTTTTAAACTTAAAGAGGTTGTGTACCTTCTATTTATTTATTTATTTATTGGTACATATTTTACAAAGTAAATTTGCAGAATACGAATTGCCTGTTTGTTTTTGTATATCATTTTTTGTCAACCACGATTGCTCGTAAGTACGCCATTATGTGTTTTCCTACATGTAAAACTCTGTTCTGGCAATACTGTATGTTAATGAAATCAATAGCATACTTTAGGGGTTAACATACGCTAGGAGATTGAAATACTTTAAAAAACAAAAGACTTAAGAAACAAACTTAGTGTTAGGTTTTTTTCGTTACGGAATTTCTTGATTCGATAGCAGCTCTCAAAGCCTGCGATAAAAGCTATGCAATAGCTTGAAAAGTAAATCTAAAGAGAAGACCATCCTTAATATAAATCTGTATTATTTATTGGCAAACACGTTCTTTTAGATCCCTTTTACGGCCGCAATACTTAACCGATTTTGGACAGATTTATATGTTTTCAGCCTCAACTTAAAAAACCCTCAAGGAAGCATTTGGTTAAGTGTATCCATGTCAATATTTTTGTCAACAACTATGATATCTTTTTGGTGGCACTTTCAACAAATTGTTTTGCTTTTGTATAAAATAATAAAGTAATAAAAACGGCTTATTGCAAACATATTTTTTCTACTCAGAATCAGAAATATCAGAACCAAGAGCATCTTCTTGAATAATTGACTCTGAAAGCAAGTTTAGTACATCCGTATGTATTTTGAAATTGTTCTGGGAGAACCTAGAAGGTCCCCTGGAGAGCGAGGATATGAGAGAATCAGAAGCGAACAGTCCATTGTTTATTTTCTTGAATTTCTTCTTATTTCGCGCTTCCTGGGCTGGGCCTCTTCTAACATCGTCCTAATTGGGAGAGATAAATTATTTATGAAGTCAGCACCGTGAATTAATATCTTCTGAAGGGAAGATGGCAAAAAGAACCATCGATATTTTTCAACAAAGATTTCCGCTCTTTGCCAGCAAAAGATTTTGAAAGCATGTGTGTTAACTTTATACCCGCAAGTCATTGTTCATAATATAACAATGAATCTATTGATTATTTCCTCACTGACTCCAGTTGAAAGGGGAAGCCAATTTAGGTTGCTGAAAAAATATTCTAGCAGTATTTCCGTTATTAGTATTTCCCGACCCAGATTGCATCAAGTTATACGAGTGTTTTGTAAAATCCCCGTCCACGTAAAGAGCCAAAGGTTTCTGAGGGGTGTATTCAATAGTTTCTTTAATCTTAGAACTTCGGAATCAGAACGAATGATGGATACCACGTGTGATGCGTTTCTCTTTCCTTCCTTATGTAAATTAACGCGCGTCGCCACAAGAACTTCATCACTAGAAATTTTATTTACAATCTGTAAAACTTTGTTAACTTGTGTTTTTGAGGTACAGTCTGTGAAATCCTTTGCAGGTCGTCCAAGACGGTTACAACTTGCCGGCTCAACTATTTAGACTTTAACATTTGTTTCAAATGCAAATAAGAAAAGGAAAAAAAAACAAAATTCTTTATAGAACAGAAAATGCAACCATTTTGCCATTTTTCTTTTGTGCTTTTTGACAGCTTCGAACCTAAAAGCAGTCATCATACATCCATGAAAACTTTATAATTATATCTGCCTGCCTAATGGTAACTTTTTTGGCCACTTAAGAATACAAAATATTAAACAGATATTCCCAACTGATTGTAGCAATCTTGACTGATGTTCACCCGCTTTTAAGCTGAACCTGAACCAGACGACAAAAAAAAGAAAATCCATTGAATTCAAAATAAAAATTAATTTTTATTTCCCTCTACCACAATTTAGCGGGCTCTTTCCAGACAATTTGTTCTATCCAATCTAAATACAATTGAATCCGGGTATAAACTGCCGGTTGACCAGCATTGCCGCAGCCGCCATGCGCAAATGATGTTATTCCCAAAACCAAAAACACACAACTGTAGTCGGGATGATCAACGAATAATGGACCACCTGAGTCACCTTGGCATGTGTCACGTGTGTCGTGAAACGAACCAGCACACATTTGAGTACGATTGTTGACACCACGATTTAACTCCTCCGTCTGCTCTATTCTATTAATGCAAGTGTCATCATCGAAACGGTCCAATTTAACTTTGAACATATGCGTGGTGGGAGCGGTCGTAGTATCATTGGGAACTCCCCAGCCCGCTGCAAGATATTCTTTAAATTCTCGACCATCAACCAGGGGCAGACAGGCGGGCATAATATAGTCGTTGAATTTAGCTTCTTTGTCGAGTTCCACTAAAGCGATATCGTTGTATTTCTCTTGTATATCGCTGATGAAATATTGAGGATGGGTTATGATATTTAAAATTTCATAATCGACAGGATTGGCATCGTCGGTGGTTGTTGACCAATCCAATTCACCCAGGCGCACTATGGTGGGAAGACTATTTAGAAAAGAAAATTAATTCATTATTATTTGAAAACAAAATTAATTAAAAAAAAACACTTCTTAATGATACTTTTTGTAGCCCTGGTTTTAATTGGTACTTTTTGTTACAAAAATACTTTTTACAAAAACTACTTTGCACAAAAGGTACTTTTTTCAAATGGGACTTTTATACAAAAGAACATTTTTGCAAATGTTAGTGTTTTAAAATATGTTATTTTTAAAAAAGGTGATATTTCACAAAATGTCCTTTTCATAAAAAGTACTTTTCTTATACCACGTAATGCCATTTTTACAAACGTTTAAAAAAAAGTTACTTATTCACAAAAGGTGCTATTTTGCAAGAGGTACTTTTTCACAAAAAATACTATTTTGCTTGAGATACTTTATTGCAGCAAGTACTTTTTTACAACAGGTATTTTTTACAAATGGTATTTTTACAAAAGGAATTTTTTCGCAAATCGTACTTTCTTATAAAACATACTTTTTTACAATTTTTCAATTCAATATGTTCAATTCTTTGTATATAATAATATTGTACAAATTTGTACAAATTATCTTTTTTTAAAAAGATAATTTTCAACAAAAAATTCTTTTTCACAAAAGTACATACTTACATACTTTTATACGGAAGACCTATTCGGTGATAAATTATATTTTTTGCAAAATGAATTTTTTCACAAGAGGCACATTTTTACAAAACATACGTCTTTACAAATATATCGTACTGTTTACAAAAGGTATTTTTTTACAAAATGTACTTTTCTACAAAGGTACCTTTTTACAAAATGTACTTTTCTACAAAGATACTTTTTTACAAAATGTACTTTTCTACAAAGATACTTTTTCACAAAAGTAAATTTTTTTCATATCAAACGTTAAAAAAAATTCCAAATGGTACTTTTTTTACAACAGGCAGTTGTTTTTTACAAAAGGACCATTTTTACAAATAGTACTTGCTTAACAAGGTACTCCTTTACAAAGCTACTATACTTTACAAGGGTAATTTTTTACAAGTGTGATTTTTGCTAGATTTAATTTTTAAAGAAGGTAATTTTTTAGAAAGGTAATTTCTTTACAAAAGATTTTTTTACAAAGGTACTTTTTTACAAGAGTAACATATTTACAAAAGGTTCTTTTTTATAAAAGGTTATTTTTTACAAAAGGTTCTTTTTTACTAGAGATACTTTTTTGCAGAAGGTACTTTCTTACAAAGTGTGCTTTTTTACAAAATGTACTTTTTTACAAAAGGTACTTTTTTATAAAAGGTACTTTTTTACAAAAGGTACTTTTTTAAAAAAGGTACTTTTTACAAAAGGTTCTTTTTTACAAAAGGTACTTCTTCACAAAAGGTAATTTTTTACAAAAGGTACTTTTTTATAAAAGGTAACTTTTTTTTTACAAAATTAAGTTTTTGTTTAAAGTACTTATTTACAAAATGAAATTAGGGGTGTTAGGAAAAATTACTCGATTTCTGGTTTCCATGGTTTCTCTTTCCAATTTCTCTTCTCTTTTATCAGATGATAGTTTTTGTTATTACGTTTTATATGCTTTTGATAGAATTTTTAATATTATGAACCAGTGAAAAAAGAAGAATTAAAAGAAACGTCATGAAT
Organism: Gymnocheta viridis; assembly: GCA_956483585.1. Lineage (NCBI taxonomy): Eukaryota > Metazoa > Arthropoda > Insecta > Diptera > Tachinidae > Gymnocheta > Gymnocheta viridis. The sequence continues at coordinate 41,381,350 of OY101442.1, forward strand.
CAAAATTTCGTCGTATAAATGCAAACGATTTTTAAAAAACATAGTGTGAATTGGGTGTTTATAAAACGGGTAAATTTTACAGTTCCGTACATGAATTGTAACACAGGAAAATTCGGACTTCACGATCCGTAAGAAATAACATATACTGCCGAGTATAATTCATATACAAATTAAAGGGTGTAAAGAAAAGAAGTGTTTTTACCCAGAGCTGTATATTGTGACCCGAATAGATATTTGCACTTCTCACAGGTTATGTATTACTATGGGCGCTTTTACAAAAAATACTATAAAAATAAAATCAATTTTGAAATTAAAGGGTGCCTCACACAAGAACGAATGCCTTCGTGAGCGAGTCAATCTCGCATTTGACTGATATTTTTAAATTATTGATGTATTCAAGAAAGTATCACTTACATAGAACCATAAAAGCAATGAGCTGCTGTCAATACATATTTGTTGCTGATTAAGGTTGCGCCGCATATGGGTTTAATGGTATCCCCTAATTTCAATAAAAGTAAAGCCATAAATGGAAACTCTTTCGGTTCAGTCTTATTGCCACCAACAATAAGAGTTTTTGTGCAGGATGGACGATAAGTTTGATACAATTTGCATTCTAAATTTAAGAAAATGTAAATAACGTTTAATTAAATGATGACAAGAGTTGTTTCTGTCAACTATAATTTACCTCTTACAGTCCTTATATCTTCATCCTTATCTTGGGTATACTTCTCAGCTGGCTTTAAGCAACAGACATGGGTGCCTCTTTGATCTAAATTACAATACGGTTTGTTTTTAATCAATAAAAAATTATCTAGAACTCGTGGACAATCACTTATATGTTTGCATTCCGTATTTAAAGCGCATTCGTTCGCTGGAAAAGAAGCGAAACATTGAACTACATAGTTTGATTAGGAGCCGCTAATTCACTTTTTAATCGACACTTTGCACGCACATGCTATAATTGATAACGAAAATAGTATGCGTTGTGCAAAGATCTTTTAAATCTCACCGTTTGTCAACAAAGGCCGTTTAGCGATTAAAGTGCCGAATACTAACAGAATTAGAAAACTTGTTGGCATTTTTTTTAAATCTTTGTGACGATTTATTTTTAATAGTTTGACGAATTATTGACTTGTTCGCAGCCAAATCTTTTTCATTACTGAATAAAAATTGTTGTTGTTCCGCTTGAAAGCCGGATTGATGCTAAAATACGGAGTAGTAGTCAGGTTCTTTTTTCGTTTTTTGTTTTTCACTTAATTAATTGATGAGCTTTATGAAATTATACAAAAGGTACAATGTTTAAGAGTATTTTTATTTTATTTCTTGCTATCTTTCTTGATCGCTTCGATGAGCGCTTGAAAATAAGTGAGTGAACTTTTAAAGATTTCTCTTGGACTTGTTTTGTAGGAAGCAGAGTTGCCAGTTTGGGAGGTTTCTACCTCGATTTAAACAATTTTATTTCACTTACAAAGAACAAGTAGAGAGCTGAAATAAATATTTAGTATTTTTTTATTTTTATAAAGATAAAAGCTTTTTTCGAGAACCCAAAAGTTTTTGATATTTTTTTCTGGACTTTACGGGATGGCATTCGTTTATATTTCATCGTTTGCACCAGCAATTTAGTATTTACACATCATAGTATTTACACATCATTTTGATCATTGACTTGAATTATAACCTTCTTGCTATCAAGAAATTATGTAAAGAACTTAAATTAAATATTTACCGCTAAAAAAATTACATAAAATACTTACAGCTTAAGAAATTAAATAACACTTATCGCTTAACCCAATTGTATTTGTAAGAGAATTATTCGTAATTTATACTTACCCTTAAAAAAACTGAATTGTCAACAGAATAATCTTGAAGAAAACCCAAAATGATATCAAGCGTTTATTATTATCAGAAGAGGAAACAGGTGAGAAAGGTCCAGTACAATTCCTAATTACCGAAATCTAATTCCCTTTCTATCTCAATCTACTCCAATAATTATAATTATAAGCTTACGAGCGTTTATGATTAATTCCGCCTTTTTACAGATTGGACCCTCTCAACTCTTATAATCCCCTCTTTGCATGCACATAAGAAGAGAGAATCTAACCACAAACTTACACCTATAAGTTTTGTGTTCAGTTCAGTTCACAATCCAGTAATTGAAAACATCAATTAAGGCAAAGCAAACTTTTTTTTATAAATAAAAACATTCAAGAAAGTATACAAAATTTGTATGGTGGGAGTTTCAGTAAAATTTACGAAATTTAGTAGGTTCTTGCTTTATTCGGCGAATTAAAATCGAGACGAATTAATGTATTTGAATTAAAATTTTACATTAAGATCCATATTTTCTTCAAAAATGTTTACGTTTTTGGCGGTTTTAATTTTGTTGGGGATGTGGATGGTTAAGAAAAACATTACCTGGCAACACTAGTAAGAAGCTAAGCTTAGAACACATTTAGTTCGCTATTTGAATTTGAGGGGATTTTTCTTAGGAGGTAAATAAAAAACCTAAATTTTTTTTTGTTTTGGGGAAAATTCCGTGTTTTTACTATTATCTGCTTTAATACATACATATCGACGACCCCTCATTGCCAAATAGTCTTAAGCGTAATTTTTAACTAAATTATTTATTAAATTTAAAATGTTAATGTTGTTAATTTTCCATTCGGCATGAACAATTCGATAATTATTAGAGATATCAAATATTCGACTTATTCTAAAAACCGGATTTCGAATAATCCGAAAAAGCGTACAAACATATTTCTTAAAAATCTGTTTTCCGGTTGGTATAAACGGTTTTTAGTATTCTATGTTAATTTAAGATATGCGGTATAAATTATTACTATTATTTTTTCATCAAAACATATCAACAATTTAAAAAGTTACATTTTAGCGTTTTAAAAATTAACATGAGGGGCTTTATTTTCTAAGTTCTAGTTTTTGTAACATTGTTTTTTAATAATATAGTTTAAAAAATTTTTACATTTCAGACATCTGTACGTTTTTAACATGACATTGGAATACTTTGAAAAAACTTAAAACAATGTTGAAAGTAAATTCAATTGGATTTTTTACACATATTAAAAATGACTTAATATCAACATTTCTTCATGTTGATTTTACATTGGGGATTTTTTTTGTGTGAATATATTTTTGGTCTTCTTAAAACTATTATAGAAGATTTTAATTTATTTGGGTCTTTTATAACACTTATAAAAGACCTTTATTTTTCCAACCATCTTGTAATCATTACAGAAGATCTTTATTTTTATAGGTCTTTTCGTGACCTTTATTTTTATTGGTCACCTACAGGTCGTCCGCCGGGAAGGTATACTATTTTGTTTTGCCGCCATTTTGGTAAACATTAGTCTTGACAGTTCATATTTGGCAGTCGTGAAGTAGACACGTCGCAAATTTATTATAGAGATATATTCGATAGACCAACGTGTTTTAATCGTTAAAACATTTTATTAAAGTCAATCATCGATTACTGTGACGATGAGAAAGTTACGTGAAATTTTTGGGAGAAACAACGTGCCAACAAAACGCACTATTTATCGTGTAGTGAATGATTTCGAAGAAAGATGGTCTGTAGGTGATAGGCACAAGCATTGACCACAACAATCCATCAACCTCAATTCGACGCCGTGCTCAGGAGCTTTTTCTTCAAAGAACAACTTTGGCCATAATTTTGCACAAGGATTTGCATTTGTTTCCATTTAAGATTCACTTGACACAGGAGATTCTTCCACAAGACCATTTACGCTGCCGTACATATGCCAGTAGGATGCCCATGACAACGCCGATTTTCATGAAAAAATCATAATGAGTGACGAAGGGCACATTTTCATTTGAATGGATGTATGAGTAAACAGAATAGTCAGTTCTGAGCACCTGGAAAACCATCAAATTGTTCATCAGTCACCTTTGCATCCATTAAATGTAACAAACAGTCTGGTGTGCAATTTGGCCAGGAGGAGTCATTGGACCTTTCTTCTTTGAAAATGAAAACGGCGTGACGGTAACTGTGAATGAGGAGCGATATCGTGATATGATTGAAAACTTTTTAACGCCACAACTGCATGCTTTGGGTTTGATTAACATGTGGTATCAACAAGACGGGGCCACATCGCATACAGTCAGGATTACAATGGAATTACTGCGAGACTTCTTTCCACAACAAGTTATTTAAAGAAATGGTGATGTTGATTGGCCTCTTGCTTTATACAAAAACTTTTAGGAAAAAGAAGGCACATATTATATTACGCATAATGCTTATTTACGATAAAAGAGATCAAAATTAAACAAAAGTTAAAGCAATTCATTAATAAAAAATTAACTTATATAGAAAAAAATTCATATACATACATGCTGTTACAAAAGTCTACATACGGTTGAATTATAACGAAAACTTCTATAAAATTAGCAAGTTTTTGGTCCACCATTACATGCTGTAATAGTATATATGAAATTATTTCATAAATTATTAGTAAATGCCTAAAACTGCTATCGTATGCAGATTTTTGTAACATGGTGTATATCATCTGGTTCAAATGTGACGACTTTTCATTCAAAGGAATATGATTTCATGTTCGAACTTCCAACTCAATTCAAACAAATTTATGTTTAATCTTTAAACTTACGAGTACATGTTAACAGATTTCTTACGATTTCACCTGCCGCCAATTAAAAATCAATCAATTAATTTTTCTATTTCAGGTCTATTTTTATGGCAATTTTTAATCACTTCCGCCATACCTTGCGATTCTTGCGGCAACGAATGTGCCAATGCCTGTGGCACCAAGCACTTTAGGTAAAAGTTTTTCGTATTAATATTTTAAAACTCAATAAATTAATGGTACTTTTTTTTCATACAGAACCTGCTGCTTTAATTATTTGCGCAAACGTACGGATCCAAATGCCTTGAAAACGATAACGAACAAAAGACTCATAGATTTCATTTTGTTGCAAGGACGTGCCATGTTTACGCAAAACGAATTAAGTCATGAGAGGAAGCAACAACAGAAAAAAAAGCAACAACAACAAGAACAACAACAGAAAAATCAACTTTTATATGAACAACAGCAACAGCAACAAAAGCAACTTTTATTACCCAAAAAATTATATAATTTCAGTGATGAGGAACGTCTCAACGGGTCGCTTATATTGGAAGACTTACAGGCCTATTACGACTAAAGAATATTAACTATCGCATTGAACAAGTGAAAGATGGTGACAATGACCGCAAACATGTTGCTGCCGATGTTATAATACTGACGACAGCAATGATTTTGTGACTCTGATATTGAACCAATTATCCCAGATGATGAATTATAAATTTTGTACAAATATTTTATGAAAACTGTAAAAAATAAATTGTATGTTTGAAGTGTAGTTTTATATTTTTAGTGGACATTTATAAAATGTTGTTTTAGACCGAATTTAGGTAAAAGTTAATTCAAAATTTTATCAACTAAAATGAGAAATTCAGTTGAAATATTAAGAGATTAATTGAGAAATATAAAAACAAATCTATCGGACCACAAAATTTTACATCACATCATCATAAGGAATCAAACGAATTGTTACGTTTCGACTTTTTCGAAAACGTTTCATTGGTCGAGTTCTTTTAATTTTTCAAAAACAAAATAAAAACACAACGGATATACATATGTATGTAGGCAAATTTTTAGATCCCTTTCTCTTCTATGTTTGCCATCGGATTTTCTTTATTCTTTAACCAAATGGCAAACATTGTTGAGCTTTAGTGACCCGAGTATATATTATTTAAATGGGTTCAGTATTAAAGGAATAAAAGGCTCTGAGTGTTGACACCACTACAAATGCTGAAAATACACACGTACACGCATTCAGTTATGTTTTTGAATTTATTTTACTTTGAATTTCTTGCCAAACTGAAAACTGCTAGTGAGGAGTTTATCTAATGCGCGTACCTGTATAAATATTCTGTGATTTGAATTTGAAGCAGTTTTTTGTGTAAATTTCAAAGTCCACTCAAAACGTATTTTAATATATTTACATAGATACAAAAAGATTTTAATAGTAAAACTAATAATTAAACAAAAAATAAAAAAAAACAAATTTATATATGCCTGGAAAAAATATATAGCGACATATGGCTGCATTTTACCAAGGATGGTACTGACGCTTTTAGATTCTTTTCAAAAATATGTTTTTCTGGAAATTTTTAGAAATTTAATAAATTTATATAGCGCAAATTTCATTCGTCTACAAAATTGAAAATATGAATTTTACTAATCTAAATTAAACAAAAAATGTGATTCGTAAAGATATTTTGTTTTCGGCGAATTTAGACAAACGACATAAAACATGTATTTACATGGAAATCATAGCCCGAGTAATTACTATAATATAAAATTTATAATAATACTTACTAAAGTTCTCGTTACAAGTAGCTTTTTGATGCATGTATTTAAAATCAAATACATTGATCGTTATGCGATTACCTCAAATATGCTGAACTATGATTTGATTTGAGAATTGAAAAATATAATATTATTTAGTAGTTCCATTCCGTTCTACCAACAATCATTCCTAAAACTCACTGGATTTTACCGCCATCATCACGATTATTTAACTCAATAGTATGCAAATCGACAGATAGTTTAGTACATCTACCCAAGGCTAACTTACACCCTTGGCCGTAGTTCAGCACTGGAAATAACTTTTAGAATATAATTCAACTTCATTATCCTTTACCATTTCGTATGAAGTGCGCTTGTGGTGAAGACATGTCTGCAGACTTAAGATTCTTTTCGTAGCTGAGAAATACAAGGCGGAAAAATCAAAGCTTTTTAATTAATCTACACAAACACTGTTATCTTTGTTTTTTCCTAACAAAATACGAAACAAGTCACATAAATTTATTTTTATTGAATTCAGATATTAATCAGTTATAAACAATGAAATGTAAACAAACTTTGCCATACCATCAAAAATCACCGAAGCATTTAAGGTTACCAAGTTTTCATATGGCTCGAAAAAGATTATGCACTCAGTTCAACATCAAAAGAGCTATTGAAGTAACTGAAAGACATACGAGTAGTTCAAATTTAAGAATTGAACTAAACTGATCGATCACTCAAAGGAACTAAGATGGATGGCACAAGTCTAATGATTAATAAGATTCTTTTATAAATGTGCGTGTTTCTATTCAATTTAATTTTTTGATTTTTCCATGGGGAAGGGAATATTTTTCTTTAATTTCTCTTTAAATGAATGCAACTAAAATAGGTATAAATTTAAACTGGCGGTCGAATTTCGTACCTCTAGGCGTACTCTAGTTTTATTTAAAATAACATACACGAAGTCATTTTTCTTTGCTTATCGATGTTCATCCTTCTTCAGCTTTTACACAACTGTCTTATGCCTTATTTCCACGGTACGTGCTTCGCTCTCTATTCATGCTTCAACCCCTAATCATGAGCGAAGGAACTTGCTTCGCCATCAGTGTTGTCATATTTTTTTTTTTTTGGAAATCTTAAAATTTCTGAGTAAAATCTTTTGTCTTACAAATCATTAAAAACAAGTATAAATGTGTATTTTTTAGTTTTATTTTATTAATAAAACATACATATATGTATGTACATATGTATGTATCTGTACTATAAAACATATTAGTCGTACATTATTTTATTAAATTTTAAATTCATTTATTTGAATGAAACGAAGATTGTACAATTCAAGTCTTTAGTTCTTAGAATGCACATTATGTTGAAATTTCCAATTTATTTCTTATTTTACTTTTATTTAAATTAATTTGCGAAAATATTTGCTCTACGTTGGCTGTGGATATTGGAACCGACAGAACCGCATAAACTATAAAAAAATGAAAAAAGTTCTCCCCAAAACTTTTCAATGTTTCGCTCTTACAACAGATTAATTTTCGAAATCTTTTTTTTTAATATTTTGTATATTAATTACATTTGGCAGAGAACCACATATGTATGGAAATATACATTTGTTTTTTAATATTTTTATATATTTACATTGGCAGGTGCTAAGGCCTCCACACATTTAAGAAAAAGGTTGTGGAAATCAAACCTTTTTAAAATGCCATTGTAATTCAATTTCGTTGCCAGCATTTGGGGAAACATTTTTAAACGAAAAATAGCGAAGTTAAAAAAAATTAAGAATTATTTCAAACAAATATTGTAGTGTATACAAATTTTCCAAAAACCTTTATTAGAGAAGAAAAACTTAAAAATTTTTAGCATCTCAAAAAACTTGCAAAAAAAATAAATCTTATAATATGACAACGCTGTTCCCCATACAAAATTTTGAGAGCAAAGCACGAAAAATGCTTGTCTTCTTTAATTTTTATCACAAGTTTGTCTGAACTAGCTTTAAAAACAAAATTTTCAACTAAAAAAGTTAATTTTTTAACATAAATAAGCTAAAAAAAAACAATGGATACAAGAAGAATTTGGTAAAGCGGTCGTATCCAAAATACCTTACAATGTTAACGGACCACAGAAATAATCCAGAAAATTTAAGCAAGTATGTGATTTCTATAAACAGCATGATTCATAAACATGATTGAGAAAGCGAAGCAGGTGATTCAACTCGTAGTAGAAACAAACTATTATAAATGTCCTATACAAGTTCTCCAAACTATGGCTGTTACACAACTATCTCCTCAATGGTAGCGCAAGCAATTCTAGGCCGTTCTAGAATGAACTAGATATTGTTTGTCATGTGTTTTAATTAGAGCTGCCATGTTGACAACATGTAATTTTGTATTGAAGTTGTTTTGGATGACAGCCTTATAAGTGGTCCTATTTTGTGGATGATGAATTAACTAAACAATTCATGTGAACTCCCTAACTGCGCTATCGTTTACAGTAGATCCTCGTTGCTGTTCCTAGAACTTGAATATTCTATATCCGTTATTTTTAATTTTAGTGCTCCCAATCTTGCACACACGGTTGACTAAACTGTACTTACGGCAGCTGATTTCTCTGTCTTGCTTCTGCTTTCTATTTTGAATCTCAAAAAGAGTGCCGCTATATTTTTCTGTATTAGTTTTTCACCTGTTTAATACGCCTTGAAACTCACCAAAAAATTTTTAAAATATATTATTAAAAGGTTTGCTTTATTAAGCTCTGGTCAAATAACGGCATTCGATATCGAACGAAATTTCCATAAAAATTCAAAAAATTTTGTATGGGATTTCGTTCGATATCGAATGCCGTAATTTTCCCCCTGTTTTCTTATTAAAAACTTTGTCCCCAATTATTTGACCAGCCAAATAAATTTTATCACAATAAAAACAGAATTTCAAGTGATACAAGCTGAAGCGCATGTTCAAATTATTTAGTCTATAAGATACCATTATATTTTACAGTTGGTAAAAATTTTTTTCAAAATTTTTTATAAATATTTACGTGTTTTGTGATATGAATTCTTGCCCCCAAATAAATGACCACCACTGTATATTTTTAATTTTATGCCGCTTTCTTTTCTAAAAAAAAAATTTAACATTTCTTTAACTTTTTATAAAAAAAGTTGTTATTCAAAGTTTTCTTAAGACAAAAATTTTTCATCGTAAGCGGTTATACCTATAATAATTTTTAATAAAATCACCATTTAAAAAAATCATTTGGGGTATTCACACTGTAGTCATAAGTCATATGTCATAAAATAATAGCACACCAAAATATGACAAGTGTGAACAACCCCGTCATAATTTAGTGTGCTATGTCATAATTGTGCCAGCTGATACAAAAAAAACATTTAAAAATACAATTTCATATCAAAATGCCGAAATCAAGTGAAAAAAGTAAAATAATAGCTGGTTTGTGCGAAAATTACATGTTAAACGTGATAATGGCTACCTCAAGTAAATATGAACAAAAAAATTCATGTATGTATGTATTCAAATTTAAATGCACCCTTTTCTAGGTGATGAAGAGGAGGAAGAACAAACTAATGAGCCGAAATATTTTTTCTTACGGCGGCAAGTAGAAAAACATCCATAAGCTGCCAGGCAGATAGCTTACACAAACGCATAATTTTCATTCAAGGCGAATTAATTATAAGGTGGTTGCAGTGGCGAATTCACGTGAATTTATACATTACCTGCCCTTTCAAATTTGTTAAATATTTTCCGGCGCCATTTTAATGTAATTTTTTATGCATGGAGAATTTTGACAGCGTATATAATGAATTCACCGTTTACACAAACAAAATGCCTGTTGTTTGCTTTGTTGTTGATTTATTGTAGTCGTAATAAATTTGCCTTTTGCACGAAAATTACATTAAAATGGCGCCGGAAAATATCATGGTGTAATAATATCAGGTGTGCGCAACAAGGAATATGGTTTTTTGTAGGGTTGTGTTTTGACCGTTAAATAATCTGCAAAAAAATGGTGTTTCACGGTCTTGTCAAAAGTTGTTTACATTTTTGGCCGCCATTATGAATATTTTTGTTTACGTTATGCTTTTTGTTTTTGCATAACCACTAAATACATACAAACCACATTTTGTTATGTTTTGTATACAGCTTTTTTGGACAATATTGTGATAATTTTACACAAACAAAATGCATGTTGTTTTTTATTGTTGTTTGATAAGAGCACCTTATATTATTACACCATGGAAAATATGTAACAAATTTGACAGGACAGTTAATGTATAAATTCACGTGAATTCGCCACTGCAACCACCTTATAATTAATTCGCCTCCTGGTAATGAATTTGCCTTGTTTTCATTTTGTGTTATTTGTAGCGGCGGCTTGTTAATATTATTGCCGGCTCGAATAAGGAGTTACAGCTGCTCGACTAAGATTTCTACTGTTATTTTATGACAAACCAAAAACATACCTTAAAAAGTCTTATTATTTTATGACTTTTTTGCTTGAAGCACAACAACAACTTTTTTAAACCATTGTAAAATAATAAGACATTATGACAATATGACTGATATGACCACAGTGTGAACACCCCAATTATGTCGCAAATTTTCAATAAACAGAGCAAAATATGTTACACTTTTTTTTTAGAAAAGAAAACGCCATCAGTTAAAAATTTTCCTTTCAACGGATGCCTTTCTATATTTTAAAGGTTGCTTCGAAGTCTTTTCTTGGATGTACGATATCAAACATTTCAACTTCCAGTTCGTCACTATTATTATCAGCACAGAGACGGTTATGCATTTTGTTGCGTTTCATCTTAAAACACGTAAGCGCCATTTTTTTCGAAATTGACTTTTTTGATTTTTATGGTAGAAAATAACATTTATTTGCCACCATAAAAACCAAGAAAGTCAATTTCGAAAAAATGGCGCTTAAGTCTTTTAAGAAGAAACGCGACGATTTGTTCTGCATAAAAAATTACTGTAATTTTTTAAGCATTTGGAAATAGTACGTATTTGCTCTAATTGTAAATTTCGAAATTATTAATAGACATTTTTCGCCGTAACCAGCTGTTATCAATGTGATTTAGCTCGCAAGATTCCATTTTAGGTTTCAATTTTATTCTAAAATATGTGAATATCTAGAGATTTTAAATATTCATTTAGAAAGTTCGGCTAAATAAAGGTTAAGAGCTAATTACTGCTCGTCAAGATCTTGGGAACTCCTGGGGGTTACTACCTATTGCGATGCTAAAGCAATTTCAGTGTAAAAATAGTTCGATTTCGTACCAATTTTCTTTCGAATCGCAATAGAAAGTAACCCCCTGATTTTCTGGGATTGCAGGATTAAACACTCGTGGAGTTCCCAAGACGGGGTATACCGTGATAAATTCTAATCATCATACATCCATGACCTTATACAAATAGTAGTAACCAGACATTTAGCCAATTTTAAGCTGAAATTGAACTAGAACACAAAAAAACTCCATTCAAAACACAAAAATTTATTTTTAATTCCATTTACGACAATTTAGATGGCTCGTTCCAGACAATTTGTTCTATCCAATCTAAATACAATTGAATCCGAGTATAAACAGCCGGTACACCAACATTGCCGCAGCCGCCACGTGCAAACGATGTTATTCCCAAAACCAAAAACATGCAATTATAGTCGGGGTGACCAACAAATAGCGGACCACCTGAGTCACCTTGACATGTGTCACGTTTTTCATGGAACGAGCCAGCACACATTTGGGTGCGTTTGTTGACACCACTTTTCAATTCCTTCGTCCGCTTAACTCTGTCAATGCAAGTGTCATCATCGAACCGGTCCAGTTTAACTTTGAACATATGCGTGGTGGGAGCGGTCGTAGTATCATTGGGAATTCCCCAGCCAGCTGCATAATAATGTTGAAATTCTCTACCATCAACCAGGGGCAGACAGGCGGGCAAAATATAACTATTGAATTGTGCTTCTTTGTCGAGTTCCACTAAAGCGATATCGTTGTATTTCTCTTTTACATCGGTGATATAATATTGAGGATGGGTTATGATATTCTGCATTTTATAATCGACAGGATTGGCATCGTCGGTGGTTGTTGACCAATCCAATTCACCTAATCGCACCGTATTGGGAAGACTATTTAAAAAAGAATATTAATTATTTATTATTAACAACAAAATACTAATTTATTTATTTATTTAATCACATTTATATTTCCTGTGCAACAATCTTATATTTACTTTGCAGGAACGCATTACGTTAAAGATTTTCGTTGCAAGATAAAATAAATGCAATTAATAAGTAAAACATAATTATTACAAATTTATTACAGTCGAACTTCCATATAATGAATCTGCATGGCAACAGAAAATAGCTTCATTATACAGAAATTATTTTTTTTCACTTTTATTTTAATACCTTTTTTTTATATTTTATAAAGTGCTGGGAAGAATTCCAAACTTCGTTTTTTTTGTCTTCCATCTTCAACTTTATTAATTATTAAATAATTTTTTTCAAAAGAAATGCTACTTCGCTTACTTGGGGGCCACACGTTAAATTTTTGCATTTCAATTCCTTTCAATTTGTAATGCACTTAAGGTACGGTCACATCTGACAAACATTTGCCCAAAAAAACGTAACCACTACTTTTGCTTAGGGTTAGTGTGATTTAACTTGGTTTTTATATCACAAAATGAAGTCAGTTATGCCGCAAAATGCAATTTTTTATATTATTTTTAATAAATGCGAACCCATATTTAAAGAAAATATTGGAATTAAAGAAAATGCAAATTTAGCTTGTCTGTTGGTCACGTTTTTTTCGGCAAATGTTTGTCAGATGTGAACGTACCTTTGCACTTTTTTACTAACACAGTCAAACTTTTTAAATTGAAAACTAGATTGCTATCATGATGAAATAAACAGGTGGCATTATTAGGGCTACAACAACAACAATACAACAAAAAAAAGCAATTTTTGTTTGTGTAAAGTCTAAGCTCTTGTCAAAAATTAATGTAAACAAAAATTAAATAAAATAAGTTAGCAGAAACCATTGAATTTTTTGGACGCTACAAATAAGCAAGACAAGGAAGTGTGGATTACTTTGAAAGTATTTGCGATCCATAGAAGGTAGTGCCACTCAGAACAAGCACAAATGTATAAATACTAATAAGAAATTATGAAAATTTTAATAAAAAAATAAACACTAATTGAAACAAAAGCTTGGATAGTTTGTAAATATAAAACGGAATCATGAGTTATTCTTCACTCACGCTCACGATAAAAAGTTTTACTCATGCACGTCCTTATATTTTTGGCTCCCGTTCATGCATGCTCACGTAAGTAGACAAAAAAGTTACGCACAATCACGAAAACTCACACTCATGAAATAACCACGAAAAAAATTTTATTATCAGTGATCCATTCTGCTAGTCTGATGAATAGACTATTTCAATAATACTTTTTTAATAAAAATAATTTTAGTTTATCAAAAAAATTTCTAAAATTAATAAAGAAATGAGTTAAGTAAGATTTGAACTTGAGCCAAACAATTCCTTTCAACATAAACTTAAAACAAAAAGTAATTACGTAGAAATATTAATTACAAAAGTATACGAAAAAATAACAATATAAATAGCAAAAAAATCACGAAGCAATCAATTTCTTTGTACTCTCGTTCATGCACGCTCGCGTAATTGAAACAAAAAATTAATTACGATGACTCACGATAATCACGTGATCGGTGCCCATCTCTAATATAAACAAAACTAACAAGAGTTTGGAAAAACAATGCTTGAGCAAAAAATTATAATATGGCGTATTAATGCCACCTGTTTATTTCACCATGATGTTATCAATAAAGAAAAAAATGTACTGTTTTGTATTGAAAAGTACTATTTTTTTCCTCAATGTACTTTTTTGCTTTTCAAATATGGCAACCCTAGGTCCATGTATCAATGACATGGAGTAGTTTTTGGGTTAGTCCTATGTAATGCTAACCTGGACAACATGGACATCGAAACGTTAAAAAACCATGTTTTTTATATGCATTTGTACCACTCGCTGGTCATTTGCGGACTAATCCAAGCACGAGTGTATGTTTTTGCGGGTTGCGTGTTTCAGCTTGAAGTTGAAAAATAAACAAAGTGTGCATGTGAGTTTGTCTAATTTGCTTTTGCAAAGAAATTGGACAGAGCTTTTTCTATATGCACTTTTTAATAAGAGAGAGAGAGAGAGAGCTAAGTAGGAGAGCTAAAAAGTTTTAACGCCCGTTTTCATCATCTTCGATTAAAAAATAATCATAACTTTAACCGATTGTATTTATACAATATATGATTAACTCTTAACCGACACAATAGAACAAAAAAGTTGATGTTAAATTTAACTGTAGGAAATTTGGCGTTTAGCACTTTAATCGGAAAGTATTTTCATTTTTGTAATATTTTTCAATTAAAAAAATTAATTTCGCAGAGATATTGAGTATCAAAGTCGTCTGAGAACATACTGAAACCAAAAAACTAAAAAACATTATTTAATACACACACATACACATATTGTACTTGTACATTTATGCATAAGAATGTTTACTTGCATGAACCACAAATTTTCCCTTTAAAAATCAACAAATACCTTTTTCAATAATTTTTTATGTAAACAAACTGGTATTATTGCCACATTTTTATCAAATTGTTTTATTTTTATCAAATTGTTTTGTTAAGTGACTCAAGGATGGTGAAACGAAAATCGGTAACCGTTGATTAAATAGCACCAGTTGGTCAAACCAGCACACAAAGGGATTTTTAATACCAAAAATGAGAATTAATTACAAAATTAAATTTAGGAGAACCGAATAAATTTTTGTAGTCGGTAAAAGTACACAACATTCTACATCACTAGTGCAAGAATTTTGTTTTTCACAACTACCGTTATGTTTCTATACAATTTTAAAATATATTTAAATATTTGACGTTTTCCTCGCGTGCAACTTTTGGTGTCTTAAAAACTACTTTTGAGTGTTTTCCAAAGTGATAATTAAAAATATTTTCATGGAACCTTTACCTCAGGTTAGTAAGATTAATTTATGTTTTTTGTTTTTATGTGTAATTTGTGTTATTATTTTTAATTAATTTTCACGCGTAAGCCTATAAATTAGTGGATTTCGGAAAATATATCGATAAATAGTTGTGAATAAAGCCAAATTAAGGAAAACAACATTTTTTTACTAAAAATAGAAACGATTTTGAAAATATTTATGAAAAATATGTCTGCATTTTTTTGCACATTTTAAAATAAAATTTCAATATATTGTTGCACCAACTTACATATAAAAAATCAACTTTTTATAAAAAGCAATACAAACATCAGTGTTATTATTGCTTTTGTTTTCATGAGAGCTTGCATTTAATTATTAAATTAGAGAAGATAAAAACATATTAAAATAATATATTTAAAATAATATAAATAATATTGGCTAAATGATTTCTTTGCAAATAAAAACATAAAATTTGGAGTTCGGTTTGTCGATTCTGCATGGATGGATCAGATTTTTTTAATGCCTGCTCCATTTGGCATATAAGCTTCCAATAAAGAAATGGCAAGCTAGATCGGACATCGAAAAACAAGTTGTTGCAAAAAAATAAAACACGTATTCAAGAGGAGTTCAAAAATAATAAAACAGGTCTTTGGAAATGCGAATGACGGCAACACATCTCGGCGCTTCTTTCAAAATGCGGACATTTCAGCGCAAATTACAAAATTATTGGATGCAAAATTGATAAGACAACTGCATACAATTATGGTTGCCGTTTCTAGTGGTTTTCAAATAAACGCTAATGCCTTTCGAGTTTTCGCTCTTGATACCGCAAGGTATTTTGTACAACTGTGTCCCTGGTATTATATGTCCCCAACTATCCATAAATTTTTAATCCGTGGACCAGAAATAATAAACCACGCTTTACTACCAAATGGACAGTTGACGGAAGAGGCACAAGAAGTTCGAAACAAAGATTTCAAAAATATTAGGGAGCATTTTTCGCGAAAATGTTCTAGAGAAAAATCGAATAAAGATATATTTAACAGACTATTAATTACTTTAGATCCAGTAATATCAAATATGAGAAAATTTAAAGAGAGAAAAAAACATAATTTTCCTATGGAAGCAATTCAATTGTTAATATTTGTATCAAATCTCGATGGTGAAAAAGATGCCAATAATGGTGATAATGATATCTATACTAATTATAGTGATAATGATGATAATAATAATTGATGACGATGATGATAAAGAATCGGATAAGGAATAGAAAAGTGTGCATAAATTTTATTCTTTTTATTTTTTGGAAATATTGCAATTTTTAACAATTTTAAGAAATAAACTAATGGAAAATAAATAAAATTTGTACTAAATAATATTAAATAATTGATTAGTTTTACTTCTTAAACTAAATTTTACTGAAAAAAGTTAAAATCAGAAACAGGGAAAGTTACCTCGAATTAATTCCCACTTTTGGTATCAAAAACCCCACTGTGCAGCAGTTAGTTAACATTTTACCGAAGATGGTAAAAGCGGGCGTAAATTGTTTATTTAAAATGTTTTTATTTTTATTTTATCGTATGTATTTATGTGAATTTTTAATATTTATTTTTATTATAAATAATTACAGCACAAGAGATTATTAGTATTTATAATTGATATGTATTAATAAGATTTTTGTTTAAAACACACAGTATTCGCAAATTTTACAAGTCTCTGCTCAAAGCAAATTCATTTAAATTTTATATAAATGTTTGTGCCCCTTTAAATTATGCAACTTTTGTCGCTGCAACTCTTTGAGACGCGTGAGAGGAATTAAAGGGAGTTTACTGTATACACGTGAATCAAGAAAACAAGATTGCGCATTGCGCAGGTCCGTTATTTTGTTGTGTGTGATTGTGTTGTGTTGTGACGTAGACATAGAATATGTGTTGTAAACAAAATTACATTTGTGTATGGAAAGCAGGCCGAAATGTAAAACTTTGGTAGCCCGAGGAAGCTCTTCTTCAAATAGCTTGAAGTCCAAACTCAAAAGTTTTACTCGACTGCATCTCTTTTCTGTCCATTTAAAATTTTGTTCAAATCGATGCACCCGTTTAGAAGTTATTTAGTTATTACCAGTTTTGCACCAAAAATCTCTAACACTTTTTACAACAAACACTCATGTATTCTATGATGACGTAGATGCGCAGTAGAAATTTGTTTTGTACGGCTGAGTGCGCAATCTTGTTTTCTTGGTTCATGATGTATACATTTGCATGTGCTCTTTAAATTCGTTTTGTTCCCTCGTCCGTACAAACGATGTCAAAGGTGCATAACGTTGGCTTAATATAGAAAGGACGTATCTCGATATTTTTACTAAGCGCCGTTTTTTATCTTTTCTGATATTACAATCCCAAATAGACAAGAAAAGCTTAAAATCGCAATTTCCTTTCTATATTAAGGCAACGATATACAAATTCATAAAAAAATTTCTGCAATAAAAAGTTTACGATATAAACGCAAATGCAATTTTAAAATAGAAAAGACAAAAGTTGTAGCGGCAAAAGTTACATAATGGTCACGTTCATATGACGTAACTGTAGCGCAATTAACTTGACAAAACGAATGATGCAGAAGTTCTTATTTTTGGGGCTACTTTCATGTGCAATTCTCAGAATTGAGTGCCAAATCAATGAGCTGTAAAATGTTGTACTGTGTAAAATACAGTGCAGACTCGTTTAACGCAACCAATAGAAAATTGGGTAACCAATAGAAAATTGGGCTGAATATCGAGGGTTGTGTTAACCGAATCGGCACTGTACTTTCAAAATATATCATTGTGTCGACAGTAAAAATATCGAAGATACCAAAGTACCTTAAGTATCGCCCACAGAAAGAAAAACGCCGTACTAATTTCAAGTATTTTCTACTTACTTTGAGTACAAGTCGTCCTCAAGATTTTGAGTACAAATGGCAATAAAATGTACTTTAATCAAGACGAAAACGTGAAATCTTGAATCAACTGAGAAAATTTAATTGAGCACTTGAATCCGTCCGTACTTAAATCAATCTTTCTGTACGGGATTTTAGTAAACCTGGGATTACCGTACTTTAAATACCGCTTGGGATTGATTTATGTTTGGGTGGATTGAATTTTCTTGGTTTTTTTTAATCCAAAGTGATTATTATTTTGGCTAATGTTCGTAACATTTTTAGTCAGAAAGAATTGGACATTAGACAATATTCCAAAGAAAAAAAAGTTAAAATTTTAGCATCAATTAACTTCAACCTACACGGCAGAACAGAAACGTTATTTTTGGGAGCCCCTACACTCCCATAATCAGTGTTCATGTGTGTTTCGATGTATCCGCCGCTGCCTAGGTAACTCGGTTGAATGTGATTTCAAATATGTATTTATACAAATAATGTCTAGAAAAGGCATACGAGAATTATTTGTATTATTAGTTGTTTTTACAGTAAACACTGCTTTATCACTATCTATTCAAATTTACCATCACTAATTAACGTTAAATTAACCCATGCTACACGTTGTTTTTTTATCTTAAGTACCATTTTTCTTATGAGTGCCGATATATTTGTATATCGGTAGTACATTTTTAAGAAGCGACTATTTTACAGAAAGTGCTGTTATAAAAAGGTACTTTTTTGCAAAAGGTACTTTTTTACAAAAGGTACTTTTTTACAAAAGGTAATTTTTTACAAAAGGTACTTTCTTTACAAAAGGTACTTTTTTTACAAAAGGTACTTTTCCGCAAAAGCTATTTTTTACAAAAAGTTCTATTTTAAAAAGGTACTTTTCTGCAAAAGCTATTTTTTACAAAAAGTTCTATTTTAAAAAGGTACTTTTCTGAAAATGTACTTTTTTGCAGAAGCTACTTTTCTACAAAAAGTGCTTTTTGCAGAAGGTACTTTTTTACAAAGGTTCTTTTTTACAAAAGGTACTTGTTTACAAAAGTTACTTTTTTAGAAAAGGTACTTTTTTAAAAAAGGTACTGTTGTACATAAGGTACTTTTTTACAAATGGTAAGTACTTTTTTACATAACATAACTTTTTACAAAAAGTACTTTCGAATAAATATACTTTGTTACTTTTGAGCTAACAAAAAAATGTTGGGCCAGCGGTATATTTTTCGTCGTTCCTTTCTTTTTATGTACATATGTATATGAATGCGTTGTGTTGCAGGCTTTTTATAATTAAAGAGGGTGCTGTTGGCTGAAGTAGTTAGCGCGTTGACTGCAAGGCAAATAATGTCTAAGAACGTGGGTTCGAGCCCAGCTTCAGACAAGTCATAACATCCAGCATTTTTCAGATGTGCAATAGAGTATGCCATTGTATTTGTTCTTGTCGGAATGTTTAAGTGATGAAGGCATAGATAGCACTGGTCACTGAACAGTACTGGCAGCAATTGATACTGGTGTATGCTAGCGGACATCACAGCGCCCTCCTTCGTCGGTATTGTAGCAAAATCGCCGGCGAAGTAAAATAATGAATAAAATGGCTACAAAAGCTTAAAAACACATTTAATGCGCCTACTTGACATCAAAGGCGCTGCATCACTGATCTAAAAACTAACACAGCGCCAAATATCAGAGTTGCAAAAATTAAGCTTTCTCTCTCTTTCACCATCTGTCCTCTCTCACTATCCCTTTCCCAAAGAAGGTAACACACCTACGGGTTGGTAGGCATACTAATTGCCTGAGTGTTACTTCTCTTTTAAAAAAAAAAAAAAAAAAAAAAAGAGAAATGTTCGGCTTGAGACCGCAACACAACACATCAGTAGTTACTTTTTTCAAAAATGAATATTTTTCAAAACTGTACTATTTTTTTAATGGTACATATACACAACAGGTACTTTGTTAAAACAATATAGGACTCCGTACTAGAAGTACGACAAAGGAAATGTTCGTTCACAATTCATTTAAAAATTGCAACAAATACTAAAAATAAATTCAAGTGTAAAATTAAAGACTGTCCGTCCCGAGTGAGCACGAATCCCTTCGTGAGCGAGTCAATATCGCACTTGACTGATATTTTTAAATTATTGATGTATTCAAGAAAGTATATCACTTACATAGAACCATAAAAGCAATGAGCTGCTGTCAATACATATTTGTTGCTGATTAAGGTTCCGCCACATACGGGTTTGATTGTTTCGCCTACTTTGAATAAAAGTAAAGCCATAAATGGAAACTCTTTGGGTTCAGTCTCATTGCCGCCAACAATAAGTTTCTTTCTGCAGGATGGACGATAAGTTTTATACGATTTGCATTCTAAATTTAAGATAATATATTTAGTAAATGATTAATTAAATGATGACATAACAAACCTTTTACAGTTCTTATATCTTCATCCTTATCTTGGGTATATTTTGCGGGTGGCTTTAAGCAACAGACCTGTGCGCTGCCTTTTTGATCTAAATTGCAGTAAGGAACAGTTTTTAGTACACCAAAATTATCTAGAACTCGTTCGCAATCCTGTATATATTTGCATTCAGTATCTAAAGCGCATTCGTTGGCTGGAAAAGAAGCGAAATATTGAACCAGATTAATTACCTTAACATTTGACACTTAAATGCCGCTGATGGATGCACTATTTATTCAAAACTTTGCTTCCACCGCCTTTTGTAATTGATAACGAAAATATGCGATGTGCAAAAATCTTTTAAATCTCACCGTTCGTCAATAAAGCCTGTTTTGCGATTAAAATGCCGAATACTAACAGAATTAGAAAAGTTTTCGACATTTTTTTTTTGTAATTTTTTCACGATTTATTTTATTAATCAATTTATCGGATCGACTTGTTCGCAGCTAAATCTTTTTCATTACTGAATAAAAATCTTTAATGTTTTCAGTTTTTCACTTAATTAATTAATGAGATTTATAAAATTATACTTAAAGTAAGAGCATTTTCATTTTATTTTTTTCTAATGATCGCTTCGATGAGCTTGAGTGAGAGTTTTCAAAGTCTTCTCTTAGACTTGTTTTGCAAAAAACAGAGTTGCCAACTTAAGAGTTTGACCCCTAGACTTAGGGGTTTTTATTTCACTTGCGGGGAAAGTGTGTTTTTTATTTATTTTACAACCGATCGGTATCGCTGTCACAATAGTTTGTATTATTTTTTTAACGGGCTTTACACTCAAAAGAAAAATCAATCCATCCGCACTTAAATAAATCCCAAGCTGTGTTAAAATTACGGAAATTCCAGATTTACTAAAATCAAGTACAGAAAGATTGATGCTCAATTTAATTGAAGAATTTTTTAGTTGATTCAAAAATTTTCACATAATTAAATAATTTTGTACTCATTTTAAGAAACTCCAGGATTGGTTGTCGAAAGTATTCCCGTTTTCGTCTTGATTAAAGTACATTTTATTGTTATTTGTACTAAAAACTTTGAGTACGACTCGTTCTAAAAGTAAGTAGAAAATACTTAAATTTAGTTTGGCGTTTTTCTTTCTGTGTATTGAATTGCGTTCGTTTAAATACAATCCAGTAAATTAATACATCAATTAATGTGTTGTTCATAGAATCCGAGGAGTGAACAATTTGTATGAAAACCACTCAATTATTCGAGTGGTTTCCATACAAGTTTTCTACTCATATCGATTGCTTGGATTTAATGCTCAAAGCAGGAAAGTTGCGAAGATAAGGCAGCAAGAATATTTGCAGAAAAGTGATCGAAATGATGTTGCCAAGGGAGCTCCTCATCTACAGGCGATGGAATTGTTGGTGCAATTTCTGGTAGGAACACTTCACAATTGCGGAAGAGGAAACTTAGCGAAAAAGGAGCAACCCTTATGTGCTAAATTGACACGAAGAAAGATGACAGATGAGTTTTGCTTCGATGTCATTGACTCCCGCAGTTCATTTGGCCGATAATAATGATCTACGTTGAAAGCTAAAAATTCACCTGCAACAGAGGCTAAATTATCGGGAGAGGCGACTTGATGGGGTTTGGTTCGGAATTTTCGGATGCTTTATATTTTTTAATATAATTTGCTAAAAGGTGGCGGAAAAAGGTAGTAAAAAAAATTCAGCGGAAAAATTACTCAAATTTGCAACCTTGTAGCACAGGGTAACCAGAGGTGACACGGGACGACATGCTGTTGTTGTTGTTGTTTTGCTGGCTCTGTCACACAAAAAGTAGTGAACAAAGAATTTTTCATGTTTTTTGTATTCATTCTTATTAATTTCTGGCGCAATAAAAAAAGTTGTTGAAAAATATTTATTTACCCTGCAAATATTAATTTAAACGCAAGTTTTTCTTTCAACTTTTTTCACACGTACTGCTTATCAAAATTCATTTAAATTGACAGCTGTGACGTAGGCTGCACGCAATTTTAAAGCAATTTCATTTTTCTAGATGTCATCGTCAAGAAAACAGCTTCAAATGGTTGCTCTATACATCACACAACGTCATTACACTTATTAATTTTATTCAAAAATATTTGATTATTTGATTTTAATTAGGGGGTTTGAATTGCGGCAAAATATTTGTAAAAAACAAGGTAAATTGAAATACTCTATGGAAAGAGAATTTCAAAATCAACTTCCTATCAAGTTTTAAGAGCATGGTTGTATTTTCTTTTTTTTTATATAAAGAGAAGTAACACTCAGGCAATTAGTATGCCTACCAACCCGTAGGTGTGTTACCTCCCTTGGGAAAGGGATAGTGAGAGAGAGTAAAAAAGTGTGAATATATTGAAACTTGATAGACAAAACTTGATCGTGTAATCCCTAAGTTAAGCAATAAAAATGCTTAAAATTAATTAAAATGGTAAATCAAAAATAACATATTTTAAGAATTATTTCATCATCTATAGAAGTGAATTCCAGTACCGATTTCTAACGAACATTCATCATTTGTTACTTGCAAAATGCTTTAATTTTGTTTTGTTTATTTTCCGTTATTTCTACATTATATTGCTATCTCTTTTTAACAAAAAGTAGATGGGGAAAAAAGGCTGATTTGCGAGAAAACATAACCTCAAAGTTTTAGCTCTGGTTACCCTTTGTCAGTAGCAGACAAAATTTTACAAACTCTGCGCCTGGTTTTGAGCTGATACGAGCCGATGTTTCCGGCGGCGGCGGCTCAAAATAGACTGGCTTGCTTCTCTGGTAAACAAGTGGTATCGGGCACTTGCATAGAAATACTGAAGGACCTGGTGGAAGGCTTAAAAACTCCATGGGAGGAGGATAAGCTCGGCAGCTTACAAAATGATGCCATTATGAAGATCATCGGCAAATAAAGTATGGACCCGAATGTTGCCAAATGGTTTTCCATCGAAAGGGGGATGAAATGCCATATTGATTGTAGTCGTTGCTAGCGGAAATAAAGCCTTCTTCGCCAGCATGACCGTTTCTTTTAAGATCGGTAAAACGCCCATTTGTTGGGCGACAGGCACGACGGAGATGGAGGAACTCCAATCCCAATTCAAAGCGGCGCCTGCAAAGTTTCACACACCAGGGTTCCCAGTTTTATTTTATAACTTATCCCCAATTTGCAATTTTTCAATCCCCAAGTTCCCCAAAATAGCTAATATCTTATCCCCAAAATGCCCACAGATCTGTAATAAGAACTTTCAAGCTTATAAATTAACAAAAAACAGAAAGCTTTATCAAAGTCAGTATTTCTTAGTCACAACAAATGGATTCTTCTGGAATATTTAACATTTATTTGTAAAAATTATTTAAACAATATAACAATTTTTTTTCTTAACAAAATTTGCAAAATATTGAATATAATCAAGTTTTTTGTTAATTTATGAATTGGAACTTAATCAAAAGGTCGAAATAATAATAGTAATAATAATCTCATTCCACATATCCTTCAAAATGAAATAATATTATGTCAAAGGAAACACATGTATATATTTATTTACTTAATTAAATCCACTTGTGCAATATTATTAGAATTAATTTATACTTTGAGCTCTAAATATTTACATTAAAATGTATATATATGAATATATACGCCTTTTATATGAATATGAATCAATGCTTATCGTTTCAAAAACTTCGGAATCATCAGCGAATGCAATTTTGTTGCACATGTTGGTTGTATTAAAAACTTTTAGCATTTGAGAAGATGGAATAAATTTGGCACAGCAAACTGAATTATTTTTAAAGTGTATATTTATTCTATGAAAAGCTTCTAATATTACCATCATGAGGTAGAAAAATATGATTTGTCAATAAGTACATGAATTTATATACAAAAAAGTAAAAAATAACAAGATTTATAATAATATGTTATCCCCAAAAATCCCCAGAGAAAAAGACATTTTTCCCCAAAAATTCCTAAAAATTTTAAAGAAATTTCTGTTTTCAAAAAAAAAAAGATCCTCTATTGAGAACAAATCCCCAAAACCGAGAACGCTGTCACACAATAGTCCTCAAGCAGCAAAGCTACTTAAACTTCAATCTGAAAGCTTTAGAATATGCTTTGCATTTAGTTTCTCTTCTATCCCAGTTGACCACTACTGTGAATTTTTAACAAGCTTCCACGAAAATTTGATCGTGCATCAATGGCTTTATTATATTTTCTTCGGATTTTTTCCATTTTTTTCAATTTATAATATTAATTTTTTTTCATTAAATGTATAAATATTTTTTAATTGTTTGTAAAAATTTCGTCATTTGCTCTTTTAAGCTTAAAGAGTTTAAACGTAAAAAGCGCTTAAGAGGCTGTTCACATAATAACGATATTTATTGTTGTTGGAATGCACGTTAAATTTTTTCCACTATAAATTATAAGTTCCGTAACAAATTTTCAACTCCTATTCGCTACGTAATATGTGAACAGCCCTTAAAATCAGTTCGGTGGGTCGATTGGAAACTAAAAAAAAATTTACTTAAAATTAATTTTATACGAATAATAAATACAAATTGCAAAATCATTAATTCCTTTAAAAGCTGCCAAAACTGTCAATGTTCCATGCAAAAACGGAAATATTTAGAAAATAAATATCCAAAATTTATGCTGTCGATTCAATGACTTCAGCTGTTCCTTGAGTTTTGGAATCTGCAGCCGAATCATCTTTGCCACAAGCCAAACAGGGTATTCTCTCACGCAAGACTTGTTTATATTTGGGATGGCTGAAAGACCAATAAAGCAAATACTTTTAGAATTTCTATTATACATATAAACACTTCTCACCTTAAACCGTAGACAATTGGATTGCAGACGGAGTTGGCTTTTGCAAATACCGAACCACAGATGGTGCTGAGCGGTGACAATTTCATCGATTCAAATATGCCGGCATAGTTTATAATCGTATACGGTGTCCAGGCCAAAAACCATAATGATATTGTCACAAGTGCCACTTTGGCCAATTTTATTTCCACTGATTTGCCATTATCTGCATCGCTGTTGCGCAATGAAGCAACATTCATCTTTTTCGCCTGCTCACGCATCGCTGCCTCATGTTCAGTGACGGCCTGCAAAAATTACAACAACAAAAAAACATCACATGAATAAGCGAAAAATATTCAGCCCAATTGTAAATATCTCCAATTAATTCAAACTCCCTTCGTTTTTAGGGAAAATCCAAACTTAAATATATTTTTTGAATAACTGCTTTTTAGCTTTTTATTTTATTATCCCTTTTACACGGTTGATAAAAACGAACTAATAAGGAAAATGAGGAAATTTTTATTTATAATAGGAGAAATGGGAAAGGGAAAAAATTTCATGAGGAATTTCTGTTTATAATTGGGCTGATATTTTGATATTTTATTGAAAGCACAAAGAAGACCAGATTTCAAAGTAAACTTTGCCTGTGTAAAAGGCGTCTAATGTTCTTTTCTTTTTTTGAACCAATACTCACATATATAAGTGAATGTACGCGCTTATTTTAAGCATTTGCAGTGGTCTGAACTTTAGGAGCCTTTTATTCCTTTAACAGTGGACCGATTTAAATAATATATAATCGGGTCACTAAGGGAGGGATCCAAAAATAATAAAATCCTAATAAAAAGTTCTTAAAATGAACATATCGCTCATTTATTAAAACAACGTCATAACTAAATAAACTCGTTCTTCAGAAAACAAGTTTAAAATTTTTAACTCAACCCATAACTCAATGGAACAAAATATTTGTGTAAATTTTTTTACACACGAACAAGAACGATACGGAGAATAATTCTGCATTCTTACCCCAAAAATCATGATTTTTGAGATGTGACGTTTTTGAGTAAATGAGCGATATGCTAAAGAGTTGCTAAAATATATTCTGTTTTTAGCAACATTTACATACATATGTACAAACAAAATGGCGCTACGTCGTATGTGAACAAAAAAAATGTAAAAAAAAAGAATTTATTCCGAATTATAAGCTTCAATTCAACCTGAACAATAAATAAATAATATGGACACCAAAAACTTTTTATTTATTTTAACACTCACTCACCTTCAAAATGTACCAATACGAATAGATAATTGTCGAAAGGGGCGTCACATACACCCATAACGAATAAACGATTATGTACGAACGATTGTACCAATCTTTTGCAAAATAATCGGTGCCACAAGCAGTCATATTGCCCTCGGGTACATAACGATTCCAGCCAACCATCGGCAGAATGGCCCATATTAGGCAAATACACCACACGACTATCAAGCGAAGAACAGCCGATCGTACTTTTAATGGCTTCCGCGATATACCCTTAACAATAACACAATAACGATCGTAGGCAATCAAGGTCATTGACCATATCGATACACAACCGAACAAAGAACCACCAAATAAACCGTACAGTTCGCACCAGAACGGACCCATAATCCAAGTGCCGTAGAAACCATTGAGGACGACGGGCGGGAACATAGTAAACATCATCATGAAATCGGAAAATGCCAAATTCACCACAAACATATTGGAAGGAGTGCGCAATGCCTTGGACGCCGTAAATATATAAATAACAATAAAATTTCCACATAACGACATTATGCCCAGGATGGTGATAACGAAACCGATTATGCCAAACCAAATGGGCTCCAAGGGAGGCCATTGATACCAATAGGGATCCACCAAATGCATGATATCGGCTGGTACACTTTCGGCCAAGCTAACATTTCGGCCGCCACGTTGATACTCGAACACGGGAGTATTTACCGACATCATATTTATCGGCAACAAAAAAAAAATAATGAAATAACCGAACCGCAAACGTTTAGCTACAAGAGATTTTCATATATCAATCAGTTAAGTCTTTAAAGTTTATTCTGTTCCCATAATTTGTAATTTCTTTTTGTGCCCAATTTCCACTTTTCACTTTTCTGTTTAGATTATTTTCTTTAAAAACAAAAACTTTATTAATCACACTTCCGTTGTTCGTTAACGAACAGTCTTGTTATCCGCCATAAAACTGTCATGTATTATTTGTGAGAATTATTCCTCTTATATACCGATAGTAAAGTGTCTCCTCAAGTTGCTGTTCAATTTGCTACAAATTATTTAAATCCAATTAAGACGGCAGTTAAAATTTAATACCTTTTCAATTGTTTTTCTATTGTCTTTCGGGGCTTAGCTTAAGTTAATATGGGATTATTATGAGTGTAAGGTTAAGAAATCGCAAAGGCACTCACTCAATCGTATTCATCATTAGATACACTTGAAATAAATTCTCAGGGAAAAGTTCGATAAAAATAAGGTCCTGTTTATTAGTGAAAGAAAAATTCGAAAATTTTTAAATACAGAAAAGTTGTTCTAATTGAACTTGGATTTATATGTACTAGAGTAAGCCTAGTGGTCGAAATTCGACCGCCAGTTTAAACGTATGCCTATTTTAGTTGCAATCACTTAAAGAGAAAAAACTACCTAATTACTTATTCCTTCCCCAAGTAAAAAACAATAAACGAAATAAAATTGCATACAAAAACGCACATTCATAAAAAATCTTCCCTGCAGGAGATTTAGCGTTAATTGTCTAAAAGGTACTGATACAATTACTTGTACAAAAAGAAGTAGTTCAAAGGGTGATAGAGTTTATATAGGAAATTAATAGTACTTCAAATAGTTCATTTGTAGATTGATTTGATTGATAATTAATGATAAATGCGAATTGCGATTTTATTTTTTTTTAATTGTTGCAATTGTTGAAGGTCTAACCAGCCTTGGGAAAATGCGATTTTAATTTAATTACGAAAAAATCCACTTAAGTTAATTTTAAATTAAATAATAAAAACCATCATTTAAAAATTAATCTTTTTATTACACTGGGTCTTCACGTAGCAATATCCATTGCGGCAATTGTCAAAATTGATTGCGTTCATAAAAATTGTTGCGTGTGGACTGCGATTGCCATAAGTGGCAATCTATTGCGCAATGATTGCATTTGCGAATTTGAATTTAGAAAACTAAAAACAGCATATTTATTTTAAAAAAATCTAATGGAGTCGAAAACCGAAGAAATATTTAATATTATAAACTTTTATCAACAATTCCCATCTTTATGTACATAAAATTATAGCAAATTTATACATCTCACTTTGAAAATTTTGAATTTGTGACGAAGCAATTTTACGTCTTCTCCACCTAAAAGCAATCAGCAATCGAACTATCAAAACTCTGCTTGTTCTAAGCAATAAATTTGCTACGTGAAGACCCAGTGTTAGTCTAAGGCTAGATATGCAATTTTTGCTTCAGCAATTCACTTTAATTCTTCTTTGTGCATTGCATTTTTGTTCGCAGATACATATTTTCAAACAACAAATTTCAGATTGAAAAAAACGAATATCAAAACGAAAAAGAATTTCCGTGTACATGAAGCTCTCTACAAATTTCTATATATTTTCCATTTCCTTTTACAAACTCAGAATTGCTGATACAAGAATTGCGTGTGTAGTTAGTTTTGTCACCATACAACACAAAAAGCTTAATTAAAACGAAGCAAAAAAAACGAGTTATCAACGTTAAAAGTTGCCCAACTTTAGTACTTTGCGTTGACGGAGACGTACGGAATTTGACAAAGTTCATAAGAAAACCTGTATTGCACGACGGATTTTATGTGCCTCGGCCTTAAAGTCGAGGTTGAGGGTAAGTTTATTAAATCTTTGATTTATAATAAAAAACAAATAAACCAATTTCTTTTTTAAATAAATAGGTGTCAAAATTAAGAAGAAAGAATGGGCTGGAATGAGGCCAGTGAGGCAGCCCTTCTAGATATTTGGCAAAGCAAAATCGAAGGGCTTCGTGGACACAGGAAAAATGGCCACATCTACGCATAGATGGCTGATGAGCTCATCCAGGAGGGTTACTCTTGTAGTCCACGGGATATAAAGGGTCCGCCATCTAACGTTTTTTTTTCAACTAGTGCTTATTTCGGTAACACTTAGCTCATGTTTGATTTGACAGATAATTAGTTTTATCCTTCCGCTGAACGAATATGGTTGTGTATACGCTTGAACAATGCTGGGAAATATTGCCTGCGATCGACTTACAGAAGAAGCCGATTTTGCCAAAAAAATCATCTTTTCAGATTAAGCTCATTTTGATCTTGGCGGGTATGTAAACAAGCAAAATTGTCGCATTTGGGGCACAGAAAACCCGCACGCATACATTGAAAAGTTTGGTGCGGATTTCGGTCCAGAGGCATAATTGGGCCATTTTTCTTCGAAAATTAGCAAGGAGTGGCCGTTACAGTCAATGGCGATCGTTATCGGGCCATGTTGAACGAATTTTTGTTCACAAAAATTGAAGAGGAGGATATTGGCCACATTTGGTTTCAACAGGACGGCGCTACGTGCCACACAGCCGAAGCTACACTCTATGTTTTGCGCCCTGTTTTTGAAGATCGCATTATCAGCCGCAGAGCTGATGTCGTTTGGCCACCTCGGAGCTGCGATTTGACACCGTTAGACTATTATTTGTGGGGTGCCGTCAAAGATAAGTGTTACGCCGACAAGCCAGAGACAATTGACGCTTTAAAGGACAATATTCGTGAAGCCAGTGGTGAAATACAGCTGCACACAATCGATAATGTGCTTAAAACTTGGACCGATCGTGTAGGCTACTGCGTGGCCAGCCGAGGCAGCCATTGGAATAAAAATTATCTTTCATTATTAACCGGAAGGATTGTACTTTCAAATAAAAAAAGGAATTTGAGAAAATATTCAGTAGTTTTTTTTATAGTATTTAAAAAAAAAAGTTATCTGGCGGACCCTTTACAAGTAAAATAGTAGAACTTTACACAGCGGTAGAAGTATTTAGTATATTCACATGTACATAAAAAACGTTATAAAAAATGTTTTAAAATTAAAATTTTTGCAGAAAAGAAAATGCGGCAATGGGAGTATTTGGATCACTTCCAAATGGCCACAATATGGAATTGTCCACCATATTATTGGTGGGTTCAAGGCAAACAAGTTTGCTGAGTTGGCACTAGACAGCATAGATTGTATGTGGTATAGCAAGAAATAAGATAATTTCCTTTTTAAAATTATTAATCAAATTCGAGTCTTTTTGTGAATTCTAATGTAACCAGCCTTTATTTCCTGTTTTCATTTTTTTATTAAAATTTGTTGCTTTTATTGTTTGTAATAATTATTAAATATTTTTATTTATGCAGATGCTTCCAATTCATCAACGGCTTTTTATCCTGGTGCACGCGCCATCATCGCTATTATCACCGTGTTATCCGTCTCCTGAACCGATTATGCCAGCGCAACAGTACATAATATTAATTTATTTTTGAAATTGGAATTTATTTGCATTTTTGTAATTTTCGAAACAAATTTCAACGACCAAAATAAAAACAATTTTATTTTCTAACTTTCAAATGATTATTGAGTAAGATATATTTAGTATATCTGAACACTAAAATAATTTTGCCAATAAACCGAATATTGACTAAATTTACAATGCATGTCTGAACACAGTACGTAATTACTCTATTTTTGGGAATTGTTTGGCTCAAGTTCAAATCTGACTTTACTCATTTCTTTATTAATTTCATTTGAACAATTTATTCATCAGACTAACAGAACGGATTACTGATAATAATAATAATAATTTTTTAATTATTTTAAATAATTTTTTTTCGTGAGTATTTCGTGAACGTGAATTTCTGTGATTTTGAGTAAATTTTTTTCCACTCAAGTGAATGTGCATGAGCGAGTAAAAATTTTTTATCGTGAGCGTGAGTGAAAAGTTACTCACGATCTAATCATTAGTACTTAGTACGCATCTTATTGAGTATTATTCGCCTAATCTGAACGTAGATATTATAAATAAATTATAAAAATATCTCATATTAAAGAACCGGCAAATGAGAAAAAAATCGCTGGATAAAAATCTTCTGTTTATAAAATAAAATTTCAAATATTTTAGAAAATGAATTTTCGAAAGAATATTGAGTTTTTGGCTTCAACATTAGAGCATGTTTTTTTCTGTTTTATTCTTTTTTTTTTGTTTGATAATTAAATATTTCTTTCAATGCATTAATTATTCTTTTTTTCCTCCGTAATTTGTACATATACATATACGAATGAGTATATTACTTAAGTTACTTTTTTGCTTTTCTTTGCGATCAAAGTCAAGGCCAAATAAAAATTCTTTTTAAAAAATTACTTCTGTTTTCTTATGCCCAAAATCATACCGACCGACAGACAGACAGACACACTCAAGTAGCACCGCAACAATTGGATTACTCGTGTGCATATTTACTTTGCTGGCCTTTGCCCATTCGAGTATGTTTGCTTTTTTGTTTGTTTGTTTTTTACAGTTTATTAAATGTTGTTTAATTTGTTGTAGGTATTTAGTGAAAAACTTTGTATTTATCTAACTACGCACTGGTAAACATTACAATTGAATTTTTTTCATGGTTTATAATTCAAAGACATTTTAAAATTTAAACACCAATTGTGCGGGAGTACGAAGAAATTAACCCTTAAACGCATTTTTAGTTTTGACTTATTTTTGGCTTTCAAGTGGAATTTTATTTAAGCTTTTGAGATTTGTTATAGAATTTTATGAGATATATATATCGGTAGCTCATTTCCAACGGCTATAACATTGTTTTTCGTGTAAGGGACAAAAAAGACCCATACAGCGAAGAGTTAGCGGGATAAAATGTCTGCCGTAGTGTTAGTCCCGGTCCAGACTTGCAATTTTTGTTGCAGCAACTTTTTGTTTTTTAGTAGAAAAGAGCGAAAGATTAATACAAAATGTATATACAGCAGAATCTCACAAATTATAACCACTTTGTCCAACGGGCAGTTCGAATTTCTGAAAAGTTCGAATTTCTGGACATTTTTTATTTTACAGAAAATCATAAATATAAATTAAAATTTTTACTTTTTAGCCTTTAATTAATTGAACATATTAAATTCATAGAAAAACTTTTAAACAGTTTTTTATTAGGACCCGTATTCATAAAAAATAATTAATATTTTAAGTGTATTTTAAGACAAATTTTTCATAAAAATTTTCCTTAAAATAGATTTCAAACACAAATAATTTTGTTTATGAATACGGCAGAATGTATTTTAATTTACATGAAATCATTAATACTTGTTTGTTTTTATCTTCACGTATCTTCAAATAAATTTTCTTTGGGAAGTTGAGTTTGAAGTTTCAAAATTATATACAAAAAATATATATTACATGATCCGAATTCGCACTACTTTCAGAGCACAAATTCAGGATCTTAGACACACACGTCAGGTTTGACTCGTCAGGTCTTGAGGTTGAAGGAGAAGCGTTCTTGTCTCATGTTTTTTGATTTTGTGATATACGTGAAGATAACTTCAGGACGACGATGTGCCTTCTGGGGAATATATCACTGGTTTTGCACAATTTTATAATATTACTGATGCCTTCACACGTATAAACACTTCACTTTTACCCAAATACTGTATTGTACACACTACGAATAACTCGGTAATTCCCCGTTTTATTTTTACTTTAATGAGCGAAAAAAAAATAATTTGTAGTGAAAATACAAAAAAAAAACTTCCAGAAATTAGAATCCCCTTTTCTAATATTTAAGCGTTTAATTTGGTTTTTCGCCTATTTAGTCAAAAATCACAAAATAAAATATTTTCTAGTGGAAATAAAAACCCGAAAAAAACACTTTCCGAAATTAGAACCACAC
Organism: Gymnocheta viridis; assembly: GCA_956483585.1. NCBI lineage: Eukaryota > Metazoa > Arthropoda > Insecta > Diptera > Tachinidae > Gymnocheta > Gymnocheta viridis. The sequence continues at coordinate 41,414,872 of OY101442.1, forward strand.
GTTCTAACTGCAGGAGTGCTGGCAAAGTATTGAGTAGTGGGTACCGAGTATCGAGTATTTCTTTTTTTGGCTACTCAATACTCAAAAGTAGTTACTCGATTCTTTCAGAGTTGTATTTTTAAGCAAGTTGACTGGCTAAAATAGGGCATAAAAATACATCACAGTATAAAAAGAAAACTGAGTGTAATATTCAAATGAAAAGTATTGAATATTATTGAGTAATGAAAAGTACTAGAATTTGCCAGCACTAAATTGCAGAGCGTCCAATATATTTGGCCGATTCTAATTTCTGGACGGTTCGAATTTTTGAGGATTTGAATTTGTGAGATTCTACTGTATTTCTATTTCAACACTCTCCTACATCTTCAAGAATTGCTGCAACAAAAATTGCAAGTATTAACCGGGAAATTATTAAACGTAAAATGTTATGCTAGGAACACAACAGGGACGAACGACGAATTTTAGGCCACGAATATTCGTCGCACGAAATTTAAGTTTTGGACAGACAGACAGACGAAAGGATAAGCAGAGTTATAAAAACAGCAAATGAATATTTCAGATGTTATAAATGCCTCCTTCCACCTGCAGCATATGGATAGAAAATATTACTCTGAAAAATTGTGTTCGGTCGGACACCAAAAAAAAAAATGGTCACTTTATTAACAAAGCTTTTATCTGCATTGCTTGAAAAGCTTGCAACAACAACAATCTGTAATTCTATTAAAGTTAATTAACATTTCACAAAACTTTAACATTAACAGAAACTGTTAAATTCAATGTTAAATGTTAATTAAAATTGCACAATTGAAAACTGTACGCACACACACACAGCGACAAATTAATAAATTTTATTTATTTAAAATTTATTTTTTCGCAATAAAACGCAACATGCGCCAGATTTGTATCGAAAATGTCAAAGACTTAAAAAAAACCTCTCACAAAAATTTAAATGTTTAAGCCGTACAAAATACATATTGCAAATAAAGTGACAGACACTTTAAACTTGCATTTTGGCTTATCTTTATGCAAATAAAAACAACGGCTTCGAAATATTTTTCATTATTATAATATTTTTATTTTTTTTGGTTAAGAAGTAAATGGAAAAAAATGCAAGAAATAAAAATAAATTTAAAAAAATAACGATAAAGTCTTAATAAATTGCACATCCATAAGTTTAGGTTTGTAGTAAAAGGAAAATTAACTGAACACATTTATCTTTGATGTAACAGTTATAATGCACAAAACACAACGCAACACAGTACATACATACATATTTGAAAGGCAAAATATTTAATTTTATTTTTATTTTAACAAGGCAGCAAACGAAGCATTGAAATAAAAGTGTTAAAACAAAAGATTTTCAGATACTAATTTTTAGTAGAAAATATTTTCAGAATATTTTTTAAGCTAATAATGGGTTTTCCAATAAATTTTTATCGAATAACTTCAATCGAACAACTTGAATGATATTTAGCCGAATAATTTTATTCGATTAATTTCTTTTCCAATATTTTTTATTTAAACATTAGAATTTTCTTTTGTGCATGATTTTGTTTGAATAAATTTTAATGGCACAAATTTGTCAAACATTTAATTTATTTTATTTGAATAATTTTATTCCATTAATTTTTTTCCAACATTTTTTTCAAATAAACTTTTGGTATAAATCGAATTGTTCGTTCTATTCCATTATATTTTATATCATAAATTTTTATTCAAATAATTGTTATTCCATTAATTTTATTTGATATTGTTTGTTCGAATAATTTTTATGCAAATAATTGTTCTCTTAATATATTTTCGAATAATTTATGCACCAATCAGTGATGCCAGCAGAAATTTTACAAAATCCCTATATCTCTCGAAAATATTCGACCTTTTTCCCCACAAACAAAAAAAAAAACACCCTACATTTTTCCCAACTCTAAAAATTCATTTATTTTAGGAAAAAAAAAGATTTTAAGATTTTGTACATTTATATCGCCAAACCAAAAAATTAAATAATAACACAGTGCAACACGTAAAAAATAACCATATACGGACACCACTACGCAATAAAAGACCAAAAAAAGAAGACCCGTGTCTCCCAGTTTTGCCCAAAGTCATGCACTTTGTTATGGGCCCCCAAAGATTTGGGGCCTCGGTGTCATGCTCATATCTTGCAAATCGTTCGGAATTTAGATTTACTCTCTGAGGCAAAGTTGTAGATCTTGTCATAAAGAACAAAAATTGTCATCAACATTCATCTTCAAGATGAAAATCGCAAAAAATTAAAAAAAAATTAGATTTTTTACCTTTTTTAAACTATTCAGTTAAAAAAATGTGACCCGGAATGGAAAAAATTAAAGTTATATTTTAAAGAAGTCTTAATTTCTATATTAAACCAAAAACAATTTCAAAATTTTCAAATTAATTTTTATTTTTCATACAAAATTCTATTGCCGAGAAAATCGGGTATTTCTTTGCTTTTCGTTTTCCGTATATATCATAAAAAAAAGACTGTGGCACTCGGGGACTGCCGCGGCAAAGCTATTGCATAGCATTTTTTATCAACTTTTTTATTTATGCAGTATTTTTTTTCTTTGACATTAATTCAAGTTTTTTCTTTGATATTAATTCAAGTTTTTTGAGCGTGGTGACCGATAAGAAAACATAAGAAGTTAATATCGTTTAAAAACCTACGAATTAAGATTACGAATTGTGAGCGTGAGTGAACGTGAGTGTGCGTCTATTAGTAAATTTTTAGCGTAGTTTTTTTACTCACGCTCAATTGTTTTATTCTTACAATCACGCACTAATTTATTATTCGAGATATGCTTCGATATTTTATTTCAAAGAGTTTTTATTTGTTGGGGGTTGAGCTAGTCTATATGCATGGTCTATAACAAACAAAATTCTTTTATTCGAATAAAATTATGCCAACATTTTGTATTCCAATAACTTTTATGCGAAATACTTTACTTGAATGTTTTTTGCTCGAATAATTCTCATGCAAATATTTAATTGTTTTGAGATAATTTTTAGTCGATTACGATACATTCTACGAGTAGAATGCCTGTTTTCTTTAAATTCAAATGATTGCAACATTTATATATAAAGATTTTTATTTAACAAAGATTGCAGTTTCAAATTATCTTTCACTCATTAATTTTTCTTGTACAAAAAAATATTTAAAAGCATTTTAAATTTAAAATCCTCTCAGCTTCTTTGTTAAGAAATATATGTATGTACAAGCTTCTTATTATTTCCATTTCAAATAAGTTTAAATAGTTCGCAACACTACATTAGCGACTAGTGAAAGAATGAATGTTTTCCAGATGTCGTTTTTATCGTACGTTAACATTAACAGTCAGGGTTAAATTATTATCCCGGCAATTTAAATAGTTTCCTACTTCTTATTTATGGGACATTTATTTTATTATCGTTTGTGATCTTATACATACATACATGCATATATTATATATGTAAATATTTATTTTGTTAAGAATAAAAAGGATGGGGTTCTGATATTTTTATAAGGCGTCTATTTTCATCAACCGTTTTCATCCATTTGCTCAAAAAACATTTCAGTTGCTTTTCGGGATATTGTAGGATTACCATTCGACAGTATTCCTCAAGTGCCAGACGATAAAAAAGAGTCGTAGAAATAAAATCGTCATTATCATTTGTATTTTGACTTCGCCGCGTTCGTTTCTAAACATGTCGTCAGCGGATAATGAATTATTATTAATTGCCTCTTGTGCAATTTTGTTAAAAAAGAAAACATGAAAAGAGGAAAAAAAACTATGGATGAAAACATGGTACAAAAAAAGAAACACTTGTACACACGAAAATATTTTAAGTGAATTGAGATTAAACTGCAAGGACGATTATGGAAATTATTTGAGAATGGATTCTCAGACATTCGAGAAAATTTGGTGTATGGTGAAGCCCTTAATAGAAAAACAGAACACGGTGATGTGAGAAGCAATAACACCCAGGATGCGTTTGTCAGCAACATTGAGATATTTGGCTACTGGAAATAAATTTGATGATCTTAAATTTATAACGGCTATCTCCCCTGGATTGATTATTATTGAGACATGTGAGGCTATTTGTAAAGAAAATAGAAAAATACGTATGCATCCATTCTGTTTTATTATTATGTACATACACATGTACTGTACAAGAACAGCGACGGTCATTTGAATGGTAAACACCCCAATTATGAATAAAAATTCCCCGGGAGATTTCTCCCTTTTCACAAAAAGGGGCTGTTCACATATTAATTGTTCGCATATTATATGTGAACAGCCCCGTTTTGGGAAAAGGGAGAAATCTCCCGGGGAATTTTTTATTCATAATTGGGCTGAATATGACTGGCATTTCTGATAGAAAAACCGGTCATCACGTAGAACAAAGTTTCTATAATTTTCTTAAAGCCAATATGAAAAAAATTACCGAAACTTTTGTGTACGTGTGATCTTACATCCCTTTCTAACTAAAAAATTTAACAGTACATAGAACATGTGTCTGAACTGCTCACTCTTATGTTTTTTACTGGTCAGCGCTGATACAAATATTAGTCACATTTGACTAATCAACCTTGATTGGCATTTCGGTCACCGCTGACTGGTCAAACTATATGAATCCATGCATCACTGTTGATGGACATTTCTGTTGAAATAAAACGCGATTTTTTTTCAATTCAATTGTTATATTATAATTATATATAAATAAATAAATATACATAAGAAAATAATAGTGTAAATAATAATTACAATAGTGTGTTTTTAAAAATTCAAATTTTTATATGAAAATAAATAAAATGCCTCAAGGCATTCCATTTAGTGCCAAAAACTCTATTTAAAGTGATGCTGTGTAAAAAACCCCAAAACTTTTTTTCTTTTGATTTCCTTAAATCAAAGTTGTAATTAATGAAATTTTTATAAATTTGTAATAAAAGTTTTGATTCTAAAGAAATAACTTCGCAACCACTTTCCTCGCCAATTGTACCACGTTTAATACAAACGGCACCTTGTTTGGCCAATTTATTCAATACGTAGTTAACAATATCACCATTCATTTCTGCTGAGGCTTGTTGTGACTTGAGCAGAATCATGCAATTTGATTATCCCTGGCACTGAACGTTCTTTGGCAGTGGGTTTTAATAAAAGCTCCAAGATTTCCTCACGATCTTGTTTGCTTTGCTTCTCACGCGTCGTGGGCATAGAGAGAAGGTACTGAAAGTGTATTTATTTTAGGATAATTTTACACTATTTAATTGAATATGTACTTATCTTTTTAATGGAAACAAATATGTCACAAAATTGTAGCTTCGACACTATTTTTTATAAAAAATTTTAGTATTTAAAATTTTCCATTGTTGCTTTGGAATATTGTCTCATGTCCAATTCTTTCTGACAAAAAATGTTACGAACTTTAGCCAAAATAATAATCACTTTGGATTAAAAAACCACTAAAACAGAAGAAGTTCGCGACACTTTTGCAGGATATTTTATCAACGAGGGCCCATGCGCCTGGCAAACAAAACTTATTGAAAAATAGTAATAAATGCTTATTTAGTACAATGTATACATACAAACAAAATACAAGAATAACATTGAAATCGATTCCGCGGTTACGCAAATTGGGAGCTATGCGGTTGCTAACGTCTATTACTAAAGCAAAATCTTCTTTAGTTTCATTTTCTTTTGTACTTCGACTAACTTTCAATTATTCCAAATGATTTTGGACACATTTGGTGAAGTCAACGTTGTCAGGTTTAAAAGGATTTCCAGAACCTATTTTTAATGTCATCCTTAAGGTTTATTCTAGAAGGAACCATGTTAAGTAGCGGGCAGAAAATTGACTATTTTATTAACTTGTTATTTTCCTGCTTTATTTGCAATTCTCTGACAATTTTTTTCCATTCGACTTTCAATGGCTTAAATATGCTCACGTCAGCAGGTTGCAGTATGTGGGTAACGTTTAGTGTAAGTGCATATAAAATAATGTTGTTGACTTCACAAAACTGGCTTAATTATAAAGTCATATGTGATTTATGCCCGTCCACAAATAACACAATGGGTCTTTGGACGTTGTGTGCATTAAGCCATTGGTGGACTCCATTGACGATGTATTCGAAACGAAAGTATCATCTATCCTGATTCGGATTTACCAAGAAACCATTTATCCGGCAGGCTATTTATAACAACTATTGGTGGTCGTACATATGGGAAAACAACCATTGGTTGCAATGTCTTTCCAATTGCTGAAAATACCCAAAGAACTGTGATGGTTTCTTTTTGGCTTCCTTCCTTGAACCGAATAAACATTGCGATAGCCTTTTGGGGCCATAAATTTGCCAGGTTTAGGGCACAAACTGAAACTTTTGTATGCGGGAAGAATCGTCTAAAATATCTAAAGCATTCCGTTCGGTGAGAAACTCTTTAAGCACTCTAAATCATTTTCTAATTCGTTCTTCTGTAAATACAGCGCCCCCCTTACTGATTCCTTTTGATTCTCTAATTGCAAAGTACGGATGACGTTTCAAAAAACCTAAGTACCAATTCCTTCCTGGTCGGCCATTTAAAAAGGGTGTGACACGATTATCTTTCTTTACAATCGATTGTACTTTCTTCAGTAAATCCTCAGATTTCAAAGGAAATCCACATTTTGGAAGATCTTGGCACCATTTAACCAAATGGTTTTCTTATAAATTTTACAACACAGTTTTTAGCAACAATAAATAACCAAACTTTTACATATTGAAACCGATTAAGTCCCCTTTCAAATATGTATTAGCAATTGAAAGACAGACAGACGAAGTTTGTAGAAGAAGGGGTGAAGATGCAGAGTGTGTAGTACACGACCTTCTGTACCGGACATTTTTTTGTTTCTCTCTTGTTATTTTCGCAATTTTCACACTGTTGCTTTATATCATATTTCTCAACCCCGAGTCGTCTTCCTCGAGAGAATCTTCTAATGCCAATATTGTGCAATAAACTAGCTTTTACTTTTTTTAAATCAAATTTCATTTGTATAAAAAATTGTTTTATATGTTTTTGGTAATTCAAGTAAACCACTGAATAAAATAAATACATATGTAATAAGTAAACAAACTACGATAATGGATGAAAACCGAATACGAAAAAATTTGTGTCTGTCTATTAATTTACGATATGCAACAGCCTCAGGCAAGAGCAAAAGAGAATTAAAAAAATGTCCGTCAAGAAATGTCGCATATGCGAAAGGGGACTAAGTATAAAAAACTCTATATCAATGGGAATACTTGCTTCTTAAAGTTCACGTTCGCACTAAAAAACTTATTAAAAAATGGCACTCACGCGTTGAAATGTGTTCACTAAATGAAGACTACTGACGATCAAAATATTCATCTCATCAACTTAAGTATTACAAAAAAAGAAATGAGAGTACATACATACATACATATGTATGTCCTTATGTACTATGTATTTTGAATTAAAGCTTAATCCTACTTGTGTTTAAAACTATGTACATATATTTATTTGACTTTTAACTCAAAAGGGCTGAATTAATTAGTGCATTCCGTCTTTAGGAGCATTCACCCTAAATAAAATCCTTTTAAAAAAGCAAAACCTTAGTTAACTGGCAACTCTGCTCTTATTGCCAAAAATTTTAGTTCCCAAGGGGTCACCACTAAAATCAGTCGTTTTACGTTGTTGTTCGTGTTATAGTACATTGAAAATTTAATAAAAGTGTTTTATAATTGCAAAAGTCATTATTAACGTTAAGATAAATAATATTTTATTATAAAAATATTTCATAATGCATTAAAAAGTGTTAATATCTTGTTTTCTGATTAAAATTAATATGTATGTATGTAAGTGGAATAAAGTGTTCATGAAAACGGTATTGTTTTGTTGTTGTGTATAGCGGTAGTGTTTTTTTGCTGTTGATATTTTTGCCCTTCTCAATGCAAAAGCAAGTGTGCATTCATGTGTCCATGGGTGTATGCATGTGGATTTCAAACTGTTTTGTTGTTGTGTTTTGCATGACCAAAGAAAAAGAAAAATCATGGAAGAGAAATCAAAAGCAATTTTTAATAAGAAAAGCAGAGTAAATATAAATAAAATGCGATGCGAATTTGCCGTCTTAAAATGTTGTTCTTTTGTTTACAAGAACAAAAAGCATCAAGTGGTTTTTAGTGAAAATAAAATAGGGCGTAGCAGAGTTGCCAATAATTAAAATATCATCATTAAAAAGAAAAGAACGGTTATCGGTACGGCGATTTAATAAAAGTATAAGTTCTTAAAATGTAACGTGTTTTATAGAAAATTTTAGATGAATTCGAACGGTGAGTTTGCGCGGCACTTTTGGGACGATCGGCTTGGTTTACTGAATCAATCAGCTGTATCTTGCTGGCACTTAGAACTGCAAGTAAAATTCTGTTTTCAGAATGGTCCGTGACAGAACAACTAACTGAAAATACATGTTTTCTATAAACAAAAAACGAACAGCTGATCCGTAACAGAACCGAAAGTCAAAACTAATTCTACCTTTAGAGTTCTGTTACGCAAACAAATTGCGCTTAAACGGAGTCCTTCTGCTCTCGGGAACCAATCTCTTGATCAAGAAATAAGTCATTGAGGATTTTTTACACTCGTTTCATCGTGTTTTATGTCAACTAGAGTACTCCTAGTGGTCGAAGTTCCACCGCCAGTTTAACGTACATACATATGTATGTATATGTATGTATCGTTACCTACTATAAGTACATCTACATGAAACTAAATAATGACGTTCATGAAACCTTCATCATTATTTTTTATTCGTTTCTATTCAATATGTACATATATACATATGTACATACATAAATAACTATAAACATCACTCAAGACAATTGTAATGAAGTTTGTTTGCTCACTTATGTAGACAACTTTTCAACGGTCAAAGTTTACTTTGCAAGTCTTGTGTTTATTGGTGTTACGGGAAAGAAGAAAGGGGGTGAGTACACACTTTACTGTACTCGCAAAGTTGCGTTCTTCTTCATTCGTTGTTTACACATATGCGCAACTTTACTTTTATTTGCTTGCATGGTTGTTTGGTTTGCATGTTCATCCAACAAACGAACACAAAATTTTTCAAAGTAAGCTTTGCGTGTGTAGAAGCGAAAACAAATTTTAAAAGACAACTGAAAAGACTTTGTCAAAGTAAACTTTGACCGCAGAAATGCTGTCTTATCAGCGTTGCCACCACAGAAAGGTAAAATTGTACAGAAGTTTGGCAAAAATAGTACAAAACAAAATAAAACGGTACAAACAATTTCAACAAAAGATTTTTTTTCTTATTTTCATCAAAACATATTGTTTTCATTTAAAAATCATAAGTGGAGCATTATTTTATTTTGTACTCGGTTTAACGAACTAATGTAAGTATAACAAAATGATGCACTAAATGAAAATGATGAAGAGCTTCATGAAACTGAAATTCTAGAGCCCAAAATAAAAAACGAAGATGTCATTAAGCACTTCCAAATTTGTTAGTAGCACAAATTTAATCGTTTTGACAGATCTTTAAAAAGATGCCATTAAAAAAGATATCCATTCCAATAAGCAGACCGTGTTAATCCAATTTTTTTTTACATAAATTATTTTTGTATTACATTGTTTTTATTAATTTTTCCTTTCCTTGTACATATTATTAAAGAAATATTTAAAAAACAGTGTACATACATATTTATAATTATGAATAAAATAAACGACGCCATTAATTTTTAATTTAGTACTGGATGTAACGAACAATTCGCTTTAATGAACATGCCTGACAACAATTAGCTTCGTTAAATCATTAAATTAAACATTTCAAAGGATTTAAACTTTTAAATTCGTTAAAGTCGATTGTTAAAGGGTAATGGACCGATTGGTTTCTGTATAAATTATAATAGGATTACAAAATATACCTTTTTTGCCTTAATAATCTTGGCCAAGATGAATAATTATATAGAAATTTTTTAAAAACTATTTTTGGATTTATTTTTTTTGTCTCTTACTGGAACTTTATTCCAAGTTTCTTCCTCCAGTTTTATTTGTGTCATTTTCTTCTGGGTTTTCCTTTTTTGTGATAATGCATCCTTGTCTATAACATACGAGTTTTCCGCATCGATTATTTTGGCTTTGATGTGTGTATGTAGGGGTAACTTTTTCGTATATACGCTGTTGGTATGACGTTACTTTTTCCTTCCAAAGTAACATTTTTAGTGATATTAAAATAGCTTTCGACGGGACTATTAGATATTCTAGTTTTATTTTTGTCGAGATGTTTACCCATAATATTACTCCATAAAGGCGCATATGGAGCATATTTTTTAAGACTAAAAATGCAAAAGATTCACTGCGGTGTCCATTATTTATTGCTGATTTTTTCTGTGACTTTTTTACGTAATTAAAAATGGCCAGCGTTTTTAAATAAAACGGGCTTTTTTTATAATTGGGCGTTCGTGGCTCATTTACATCTTTGTCGTAATTTTCATCTATGTACATACGTCTCTGGCACTTCAATATTTTTTATTTTTCTTAAATAAATAGAGACTGCTTCACCTCCACTATTACGTAGTTATTGGGCCTAATTACGGTTGTCGAATTTTCGCCTTCGACCTCGACAAGTTGTACTAGATTAAAGAACCACAAAGTATTATACTTTAATCTTGTCCACACTGTCGAAGTCGAAGACGAAAATTCGACAACCGTAATAAGGCAGATTGATTAAAATTATCAATACATTTTTTATCCAATTAAAAAGGGCATTAATATCACATATATTAATGGCGTAAGCGAATTGCCATTTATAAAAGGTTGCAATATCGGGGTCTTTGAAGTTGATTTCTATATCTTTATAGCAAACTCTTAAGAAGTGAGCGCAACATATTTGTATGACCACCAATCTATTAATACTTAACTCATTTTTACATATATAAAAAGATTTTAAAATATATTGCTGTAAATTGTTTGTTATTGTTTTTTGTTAAATACTCGGTTTACAGCATTGAAGCATAGCTCCAGTCGCGGCATATTCTTTTAGAGATTGGCCATGCAATAGAGTTTTTTATACAAAATATCTTCGAAAACAAATAAAAATCTTTCAATATCCTCTGAAAAGTGGCTACAAAGAAAACATTCCGCAATTGGTATCAGAAAACCTCCTTTTCATCCTTATATGAGATACCAATGAGTATAAAAATACTCTTTTAGACTGTTTGTCCAGTCCCCTCTTTTCACAACGTTTCCGTGGCATCAAAAAACAATGTATTCCTACTCAATTTCAGAAATAATTTTTGTTGGTTATTTAAGATCTGAAGTTGTTTTGTTGAAAACAGATAAATTTCCAAAAGGCTGGTAATTTTTTTGAATAAAGCTTCCCCAATTTTTTGCATTTTGTACAAATCAATAAATTCTTCGTTGTCGCGTTGGAGTGAACGGAATTTATTTCTTGGTTGAAGGAATTTATTTCTTGGTCTTTTCCTATGACTTTTAAATTAGTTTTTTTGGCTACTAAGTTTTTTGTGTCGCCAATTGGACGCTGTTTGGTATCTAATCTCATGCTTCGCAATGATTCGCCTTATACTTCATATTTGTTGCTTTTTTTTAATTACCAGGATGTTTAATTGGGACACTATTTGACCAAATATATATTTTTTTAAATTTATATGCAAAACGGTACCGGCCACAACCATTGTTATAATATAAACATCTTGCGTATATATATAAAATCGTTTTATTTTTGTTCCATACAAAACTCGTAAATGTAATAGCATATATGCTGTTCCGACGTTTAAATTTCTCTCGTGAAATATCCTCTAAGAATGCTATAATAATTGCATTATACATATTTATTGTTTTGCAAAAAGTTTTCTTTTAAAAATAGAATTTCCTTATCCGAAAACACTATATCAACTTCGTCTTTCTTATATATGTACTTTACTTTTTTTTTATCGAAGACGACTTATGCAATGGTACAACAATAATAACGTTTGGGTTATTGCTGTATGCAATATGTTTGCGCAGTACGTGATATTCTTCAACCTCCAAACAACTTGTCGTTGAAGCATTTACGCTTATGGTATGTTTTGTTGATGTATGTTCTACATCGTTGGAAAAGACGTATGTACGTATTCAGTACGGAAGATTCATGGATATTTGCATGATCTGCCATCTTTGCGGATATATCGGATGATACATTTCCAAATAGAATGGAATCTATTAATTCGACATTTAACTCATTTGATTAACCCGAAACTTCAATATAAAACTCGTGCCCGGCATTCTGTAAGGCTCTATCTGGCATTTCAATATAAATGTCGCTATTGTCTAAAAAAAAAGCTTATGTAAATATTTCGTGGATTTTTGAGTATGTATACCTACGTAAAAGAGTTATATGTGCCATAAGAGAATCACGATGTTGGCAAAACAGTAAATATTTTGATTCTAATTTAAATGTTGTGTATTTAAGAAATATATGTAGCTTCAAAAATAAAAAAATTCATCATAATTTTTATTAAAAATTTTGATTTGCACATAATCCAATAATACATGTCTGTTCGTAATTACAACAATAAAAAAACAGCAAGAAGTAAGAGTCAAAAACAGCTACAAAAAATCAGCTGGATTATTAAACAGACCTGTATTATTGGATCATGATTTGCACTTAAAAATAAGAAAAAAAAATTAAAACTCACTTAATTTCCGTTATCGAATTAATATATCCGGAAAACTTTTGTTGATATTTTTAGGCTCTAATTTTCTTAAATACACAAGGTTGAAATTATAAAATTTTTGACTCTTTTTGTACATATAATTCTTTAACGTACATATATAACATTTTCTTACCGTCATTTACAGCTAAACTGTTTTCTTCCGTTCCGTTGACATTTTCATAAACAAATTTGTGTCTCTTCGTAAATACTTTGCAACTGTCTTTTATTGCAATAGTTCTGCAAATCGCTCATTAGCTCTTGAAATGTTACATCTTTCGTACTCTAAATAATTAAAATAACATCAATAACTTTTTTCGATATCTAAAAATATTTTGTGTTCTCTGGTCAAGAATAAAAAATAACAATATAAAAAAATCCAATTCCAATTTCGTTCAACCCCCATCGACGAAAATTTTCGATATTTCATCCCCCAAAGAATCTAATAATTGATCAATTCACAGCCGTTATAATTAACATGGAAAAACTTGGAAATCAAATGCCCTTTTGTACCATGTTAAATAAATAATGAAAACTCGATCGATTTTTAATAATTAATAAATCAGAAATAATTTAAACATCATTTTCAGTTTCTGTAAGTTCTATGTATGTAATATAATCTATACTTTTAATTTCGTTTCCCGGGAAAATGCCCAAAATTTCCTGGAAATATGAGTGTGGCTTTTCCCTATCTCTAATTATAAATTATAACCTGATAGAACAAATAATATGTTATTTTTATATGCATTACTTGCTATATTTCTGAATAAGGATTATAATCTCTTTTTTTGGTTATAATTTGGAATAATTTTTTTTAATCCAACCGACGACGTAAAAATTTTATTCACTGTTTCAAAAAAATCCATCAGTAAGTTATTAGTACTCCAATTTATAAAATCATTTAATGAAATTTTCTTTTTTTTTAAATTTACAAAATATATTTTTGCAAGCAACTTAAGATAGATATTACTTTTCATTTGGACAAAATCGAACAAACTTTTTAACAAAATAAAATTGCACTTGTAACAACAATGAATATCACATTCAACTATGAAATATAAACGACGACTTAATTCATAATAAATTTAAGTTCTGCACAGTCCAACATGTTGTTTAAAAGGTCATACAGAAAATTTTCATGCACAGCTACATATGTGGTGCCAACTTAAGCAATATGTTGTGCATTGCGAACTCAAACGCGATGTCATACTGTTATTTTAACTTAGCAGAGTTGCCAGACTTAACGACTTGGTGTAATTCTTACGAATTTGTTTATTTAAATTTTAAACGAACGATTTTGTCGATTTGTTGGAATTATAATTTTTTACCTAACATGAAATCCACGTGTAGGCTAATTTATATTAATTTATTCCGCAATATTTTCTGCCCTTACACTACTATTAGCTGATTATATGTAAAATTTGTTTCCAGAGTCCGTACATAAACTCTAAAGGCCGAGGCACATAGAATACGTCGAACTTTATACGTTGCTTTTTTCAACTGATGTTAAAGTATCGGCGGAGCAGGTGGGCACAATGAATACTTTGTTGACGGACATTAAGTCAGCTTCATTTGATTAAAGTTCAAATTTTCAATAGTATTAGAGGATAGAGACATAACCCAAAATATAGTTTTTCTTTTCAAAATAATGTATTATTAAATCATTTAATTTAAATTACATAATTCGTTGTTCGTCGTGAATTCTGATCAAAAGAAGTGGCAGCTCACTACTGTTGTCCAAACATGTTCGATATAGCATTTACTCATTTAATTACATACATATATTCAGAGCAATGTTAAAGCACCATAGCAACAGTTACTATGTTATTACCAAATAAACATACATATGTATTTACATCACATAGAATGTCCGTATCATACAAAAAATTAGATGGGATGCAAAGCAAACGTAAATAGCAAGTTAAGTCGTCACTCCATTGTATGTGTGTACAGCTTCTTCTCTGCTTAAAGTAAATGTCGCCATGCCTTACAGCATCCCAATTCGTCGCATTTTTTCCCAAAATTAATATTTTACTTATTCAGTAAAACATTAACAATTTTGTTAACAACAAATTGCAATTGATTATTGAGGAGTATAGCTTGTTCCTTTACCCAAATACTTCTTTGAACAACTGGAGATATTATATTAAACTTTCAATAAAATGATAAAAATATATACATACATAGGTAGTATATATTTTTTTATCTAAACTTTCTTTTTAAGAACAATAAATAAGCAAACTTTTACATGTTGAAACCGACTAAGTAAAACAAAAACATATCAGTGTGAATACTTGCTTGTTAAAGTTCAGGTCCGCACTAAAAAACTTATTAAAAAATGGCACTTACGCACGCGTTGAAAGGTGTTCACTGAACAAAGACTATTGAGGATCAAAATATTCATCTCATCATCTTTTAAGTATTACATAAACAGAAATGAGACTACATATGTATGTATGTATTTTGAATTAAAGCTTAATCCCACTTGTGTTTAAAACTACATATACATACATACATATGTACATATTCATTCTTATTTATTTGACTTTAAACTCAAAAGTGCTGAATTAGTGCATTCCGACTTTAGGAGCATTCACCCTAAATAAAATCCTTTTAAAAAAGCAAAACCTTAGTTAACTGGCAACTCTGCTCTTATTGCCAAAACTTTTAGTTCCCAAGGGGTCACCACTAAAATCAGTCGTTTTACGTTGTTGTTCGTGTTAAAGTGCATTTAAAATTTAGTAAAAGTGTTTTATAATTGTAAAAGTCATTATTAATATTAAGATAAATAATATTTTGTAATAAAAATAGTTCAAAATGCATTAAAAAGTGTTAATATCTTGTTTTCTGATTAAAATTAATATGTATGTACATAAGTGCAATAAAAAGTGTTCATGAAAACGGTATTGTTTTGTTGTTGTGTATAGCGGTAGTGTTTTTTTGCTGTTGCTATTTTTGCCCTTCTCAATGCAAAAGCAAGTGTGCATGCATGTGTCCATGTGTGTATGCATGTGGATTTCAAACTGTTTTGTTGTTGTGTTTTGCATGACCAAAGAAAAAGAAAAATCATGGAAGAGAAATCAAAAGCAATTTCTAATAAGAAAAGCAGAGTAAATATAAATAAAATGCGATGCGAATTTGCCGTCTTAAAATGTTGTTCTTTTGTTTACAAGAACAAAAAGCATCAAGTGGTTTTTAGTGAAAATAAAATAGGGCGTAGCAGAGTTGCCAATAATTAAAATATCATCATTAAAAAGAAAAGAACGGTTATCGGTACGGCGATTTAATAAAAGTATAAGTTCTTAAAATGTAACGTGATTTATAGAAAATTTTAGATGAATTCGAACGGTGAGTTGTTCAAAGTTTTGTAATTAAATATGCAATAAATTTAATTTATCATCATATGATTTCAAAAAAGCCCAAAGTTACAAAAAATTCAAAATCGACTTCTTGATTGATTACGATGTTCACCATATCAAAATACATGTCCCTGGAATATTTTACCTATTAATATTGTACTACTTCCTTAACCCTTTCGCTACAAGTTTTAACTAGTTTGCTAATAAAATCCAATATTTTGGACTTTTACTAAATTGTCCCTAAGAACAACAATCAATACTTGATTTTACAAAAAAATTACCCTAAATGTGTTTTTTGGAATGTATCCATATGGATACATATTTCGGTTATGGTAAAGAAAACTGCTAGTGTATTATGTTTTTTAGTTTTTTTTTATTTCAGTAGTTTTAAAATATAAAATTCATTTTATTACAATAAAGGCAAACACTAAAATTATTTACATAAACAAATTAAAAATTATAAACCTAAAAGTAATATAATTACAATAAGTAAGGACAAAATCATACATATAACCAAGGAATATTTTTTAAAATGCATCAATCTAAAAGACAAAATTATATCTTACAAATAATTTATTCATTTGATATATGATGAAATTCTTTGAAGCAGTTTCTCGATCCATTGGGAATGCACAGGAAAACATTGCACTTTGAGCACTTGTATCTAGTTTGACCTTTGCATCCTTGGCTTTGCATCTAGCTTTGTTTGTCGTGTGTTCCGGCCAATGCTGATTTCCATCATATCGAACAGAAGTTGAGGGTGTAGTTTTGCGTGTTTTGTTGGAGCTCGTTGGAGTAATTGGAATATCCTCATTAAGACATGACGTTGGGCGCCCTCTTTTACGGGAACATGCCTGTTGATTGGACCGAGCTAAAAGCCCATTCGCAATATCGTTACGGAAAGTCAATAAGTCCATATACTTATTTTTCGGGTTATTATTTTCGTGATCCATTCGGTACTCTAACCACGAGTTGCATACTGCTAAATCAATGAAGTGGTCAAAAATCTTAAGAGTCCACTTCCTAGATCTTATCGAAATTCTATATAAAGAAAGGAGAAAGTCCATTTTATCTACACCTCCCATATTGATATTGTACTCTGATACAATTCTTGGTTGTTTTATTTGAAATTTTTTCTTTTTTTTCAGAAGAAAATCGGGATACTACATTCATGGGTTCATGGCCATGGATTGATGACACTAGTTGTACAATTCCGCCATCAAGCCAACGGAGAAGAAAAATATTGTCTGCTCTTTCTACACGGTAATCAAAACTTCCACGGCCTTCATTTTTCAAGTCCTTCTCAGATTTAAATCGATTTTGCCGCAAAGACAAAATATCTTCATTCCCCATTTGATGGGTTTCTTCGGCATATACTGTTTCAGGGTGGTTCTACCTTTAAAAGGAAGCATCATCTCATCCACACAAAGATTTGCATCTTTTGGAATAGTGTACGATTTTTTTATAAACATATTTATAATAGGGCGAATTTTGTAAAGTTTATCGCTTCCTGGTGGATCTGTTGTGAACTTTAAATTATTTCGAACAAAATGGACATGTTTTCTGGGAACGACGGTATTACTGTACCGATTGTCCAATACATTTCTAAACGCGGATAGCCAATGGTGCCAATCATTATTTTTAGACCTATATATTTTAGAAGTTCTTCGTTAGTTAAATTAACAGTTTTTCCATCTCTAATCATTGAAGCCTGGTTTGTAGAAAATACCAGTTGTTGAAGAAAGTCTTCCGTAAAGTACTCCAAAAAGTACTCTACAGGTAATTTTGTATTTTTTTTTTGGGTATGCTACAGAAAACGAAGTCTCTGAATTTGTCAGTGAAGCTTTTTTCCAACGAAATTGTTCAACCTTTTTAACTGGAACCTGTGGAGTTTGAAAAATTGTTGGACTTTTTTGACCTGTTCCATCAACTGTGTTACTCTCTACTATATCAATAACCCTATCAACTTCATCATTCTTATCAACATCAATGTCTTCTATGTTGATTTCATACGGACCTTCTTTAGAAATTTCTTCTAATAAAAAGCTGTTATTGTTATCAAAAGCATCAAATAAATTGCTTATAACTTCAGATTCCTCCGATTCTTCCAAGTCAGAAACATCGGAATCGACAAAATTGGTTAAAACTTTTTCAATTTCGGAGTCCTTTATTTTTCTTGCCATTTTCTTAATTTTATTTAAATTATATCAGAGTTAAAAAATAACGTCTGTATCATAGCAGCATCAAAAGCAAAATGATTTTATTTGTATTGTGCGTATATCATTTACAACCATAACTTGCGTTTGTATCCATATGGATACACACAATGTTTTAAAAATCAGCACACCTTTCATTTTGCATAAAACAAAAAACTATTGATGCAAAAAGTTAAAATAAACGTTTTTCTTTATGTTGGTTGTTTTAAAAAAATAACATGATAAATATATATGTATATTATTTGTAAAATAAAAACCCTTTAAAAAAAAATAAAAAATATTAAAAAACGTATTTTTTTAAAGTACTATATTTTTCTCATTTTTGTAAAAATCCAAAACTTTTTTAATGAAAATGATTCGTAAGATGTTAAAAAACAATAATAAGTCGATACCTAAATCAATTCTTTGACTTGGAGATTGTCGGATGCATCCAAAGTTGAGTGTATCCATATGGATACAATATAGCGAAAGGGTTAATAACAAATAAGCTTACAATTAAAAAAAATTGTGAAAATTTTTTGTTAACGTTTCATATTAGAGAGATTTTTTTCTTGTCAATGTAACTAAGAGCTTTTATGAGTTCATATGACGATATGTATGTATACATATGTATATGTAGTAGGGTTGCCAGAAGGGCCTGATTTGGCCTGATTGTCAAGTTTTTTAATGCGCGTCAAGTGTCAAGTGAAAAAGTGATTTGTCAAGCTTTTTTGTAAGTTAATTTTTTTTCTCAAATTTATTCTAGCTATGTAATAATACTTATTAAAAGTATGTGTATATTTCTAAAAAACAAATCTAAAGCCCATATTTTTACTATCAATAGAACTAAGGACTAATATGATACATATTTTTTTGTGCAATTATAGTTTAAAAAATAACTATAACTTTCTGTACAATTATTATAAAAGTGCCAACACTGATATTTACCCCATTACTCAATACTAGTAAATTGACAACATTGAATTAGAGAAGCAAGTCGTGGACTTTTCGTCGGCGGCGGCGCAAGTACGAAAATTCGTCGGCGGCGGCGGCGATTCGGCTTGAGCCGGGGTTTTACCGGCGCGCCATCCTTCTATCAGCTTAGCCGACTTGATATACCCATGGTGGAATAATACAGGCAGTTTTTCATTGTTTTTTTTAATAAAACTTATGTGTTTGAAGAATTGTCAAGTTATTTATAAAAATTATTATTTATTTATTATAGACTAGCTAAAAACTCTCAGCAAAATTGTTTTTACGAGTAAAAGTTAAAATTCAATTCGTATTTCCAATAATAATTATCCAGAAGTTCTTCTTTAAAAACTAAAAATCTCATTTATATATTTAGTATGAGGATTTTTATTTGTCAAGTTTTTTTTTCAAAATCAAGTTTTTTTTTGGTCAATGTCAAGCTTTTTGGCAAATTAGATCTGGCAAGCCTAATATGTAGGTACTTCTATAATTTGTCTTCATAACATTATTAGAGTTCTGTTACGCAAACAAATTGCTTTCGGAAACCAATCTCTTGACCAAGAAATTAGTCATTGCGGATTTTATTACACTTCATCGTGTTTTATAGCAACTAGAGTACTCCTAGTGAGCGAAGTTCCACCGCCAGTTTAACGTACATATGTACGTATCGTTACCTACCGTTGTCTTCCGATTTAACGAAGCTAATTGTTGTCAGGCATGTTCATAAAAGCGAATTGTTCGTTATATGTATCTAAATTTATTTTATTCATAATTATAAATTCATATACATACATATATAGGGTTTTTTTTATATTTTATTAAAATTATAGTAATATAAAATAAATATATCTTCAAAAATATGGAGGAAAGGAAAAATTCATAAAAACACTGTTGTACAAAAAAAATTTATTTAAAAATTTTTTGAGCCCAGTCTGTTTTTTTGGCAGGGTATCTGTTTTTAATAGCATCTGCTTGAAGCTCTATCAAAAGTAGTAAAGCTCTTAATAGAAATAAAAATTTGAGTATTCGTTAAATACGATGTTCATTAAATCGAATGTTCGTTAAATCAGAAAACTACTGTATTTTTATAATTTAAATGTCTATAATTTTGACTTACATTTTCTGTACCCATATTAAAGTTCATTCTTTGTCTTATCGGTGTGTTAATAATATGTAACATTTTCATTGAGAAAGCGAAATATTGGATAAAATAAATAATTTATTTACTTACATATGTACATATATGTATTTATATTGTTGACATTACATACATTAAGCTTGAAAAGGTTATTTAGTAAAATATAAATAAAAAGGTCGTAAAATTTGAATAATATTTTCTTGAACGTGTCTGATTGTGCGACCTTTAAAATTAGTTGTGCTAAAATGTGTTATTTTTATTGTTATTAGAAAAGCAACAATTAGGCAATTAATGCCTGTGTTTTACCTTATTTGGGAAAGGGATTTAGACTCTAAATTTTAGAGAGTGCACTCACTGATGGTAATTCTTTTCGTCAGCGTGCGTGATTGTGAACCAAAAACGCTGATGTGTAGAGATTTTAAATTAAAATTTCCTTGATTGCGTTTGAAAATAGTGCGGGTGCAAATATGTGTAGATTTTATTATTATTATTTTTTTTATTTATTGAATTTTATTGGCCGTGACATGTGCACCATTCAAATGCTTCCATAAACATTCTTGTCTTTCAGTTCTATGACTTTTATACTTTTTTTTGCTTCTAAATTTTGTATTTTTTTTGTTCATTTGGCTATGAGTAAGTGGATTCTATTAAAGTAATTAATTCAATATTTTTTTTTGCAATTTTTTTATAACAATTTTATTTATGTGGCAGAGATACACACAACGCTCGACGCAACTGTCGATTTAGTGGGCTTGGAGTATAAATAATATTTATGTATACTATATTTGTTTTTAAATAAAAATGCCAATTGTACAATTTATATCTGTTTCTATTCAATATGAAAATGACTAATTTTGAATTCAACACATACATACATACATATGTATGTACATACATACATACATGTCAGAGTATAAACATATTTGGTGCTTTTTTTATTCCTCAGACATTTTGATTTTTTCTTACTTGTGGCAGTTAATGGTTTAATATGTTTCTTATAATTCTATCCATCTGTCCATGACTCGAGTCGACAATTTAATAATTTATACAATTTATGACTCGTAAACTCATACAAATGTATGCACTCGTATATTGAGATGTTTATTCTTTACAGTATGAGTATCAGTGTTCTATAACTGCCATGATTGGCAGCTTAAGAAATTTTTTTTAATGTGAAGTAGACCATTGATTTTTTTAATGTTTTGAAATCTTCATTAGTTAATTTTTTATATTCGCGAATTAATTGTACATACATATGTATGTAATAAAAGTATCTGCATATGGACAGTTTTTAGATACAAATGCACCAACTTACGCATACCAAAAAGTTAATTTGAAGTTGGCACAAAGTTTATTCATTATATGTAGATGCAGTATGTGAAGTAGAGGTCTGCATCGAATAAGTCTTTGTTGTACATGTGAATTTCTTTTCTTTTTCGAATATATTATATACATACTTTCTATCCCGCTCAGCACAAAAGCAAGAAACAATTATGTAGTCACAGCCAAAGATGTTCCTAAAAACCTGTGAGGTTATTATGTATTTCGATTCGAATCGGAAATCGTTCGAATTTGTATAGTTTATACATTGTATTTCGAAAATGTTTTCTTTCGAATCGAAATACATCATAATCCTCCTGAACCAAGAAATATGCGGACATATAAGAATGTGAACATGAAAGAAGGAGTACTGCAAAAATGATGTTCATTTTTTTGTACATACATACATACTTACATACATATGTGTGTGTAATACTATGTATGTACGTAAGACAAAACAATTGTTATTTTTTGCAAGCAATTAATTTTTACATGCACGTAGATTTTCAAATTATCATCTGTGGGTTTTGTAGGAGTTTAGGTTTTTCCTTAATGTCATGGTTTTTTGAAGGTGTTGGTTTTTTAGAAGGCAATGAAATATGTTTGTAAAAAAATCAGCATAATAAGGAAAAGTACTGTTTTTGAGATTTGTACTGTTTTTGTACTACTTTTTGTATACTTATATTACACATTTTTATAAAAAAAGTTTTTGGGTTTTTTTATGTAAAAAATTTTTTTGAAACGATCTATTTTTATTCCACTTCGTTTCGTTGTATACAAGTTTGGTTGGTTTATGTTCCAAGCAAAGAATGCTATGCTTGTAAATATGAAGGTTTTGTGTTTTTACTTATGTTCTCTTGATGTGTAATTAAATTAATATTCATTAAAAAATATTAAATGGACGAGCATATCTCTTAACTAAACGGTAAGATATCTATTTTAAAATATATATTTTTATGTTTTTTTCATTCTATTTTTCCTTGATTAGTTAAAAAGGAAAAGAGATTCTAGTGAGTATGTAGCCTCAAACAGTTCTACCGATGTCGAGGAAATTAACTGCCAATCGCCTAAAAAAAGTAAAAAATAGTCCATAGAAATTGACATTGTCTTTAAAAAAAATTATTTAAAATTAAATTATAGTCGACTTTAAAAAAAATTTTACTTATTTTTGAGTCTAAAAATTTCTTTCTTAAACTATAGTTTAATTTTTTTTAAATTTTGATTTTAAGTAGAATAATAATTTCTATGGATAATAAAGTAAAAGTCTGCTTTAAAATTGATAATTTTTAAAATGCTATTAATGTTTTTTTAATTTATAAATAGTTTTTAAAAGTATAATTTGAATATTATTGTAATTTTAAAAAAAGCATTAAAAAATCAATTGAATATTTAAAATACATACATATTAAAGATAATTTTAAAATTCAATTCGTAGTTTTTAAAATTTAATTGCCAGTTTCGAAATTATATTCACAATTTTTTAAATTTAATTAATAAATTTTGAAATGTATTAGATCATTTTCAAAATATACATAATTTGAAAATATAGTGGGTAGTTATGAAATACCGTGTAAAATGGTGCAGCATTGGTAATTCGTTTATTCAAACCAACATTAATATCATGCGAAAAACGACGTTTAATTTGTGCTTTTTATTACGTTAGTAACTTAAGATATGTTTAATTAAAAATTATGTCACCGTTCTGCGTGTCTTAAAATTTTCTTATGTTTCTTATTGACTTATTTGAAATAAGAATTTGACGCATTGAAGTAAAAGTTATGTTATCAATAAAGAATAAAATGTACTGTTTTGTTTCGAAAAGCACTGTTTTTTCCTTAATGTACAAATTATTTGTTAAAGGCCCTATTCCTAAAAATTATTTTGACTTATAAAATATTTTCAAAACAATTTTTATACAAAATTTGTTTTTTTAAATCCCTTATAAAACGAAATTATTTTTTTACGAAGCAATTGGTAACTAATTATTCGTTATTTTTTAACGGCTTTATTCATAAGCGATTAATAAAGTTATATTAGGTTTATCGTAGGAATTTTATATGGGAAAATCACACATTAACTTTATTAATCGTTTAGAAATAACGCCGTAAATGTTAAGCCAGCAAACACTTTTTTTTATCCATTTCGCATGTTACTTTGAAAGCTGACAAGAACAAATTATATTCATAAAATCTATTGTTCCTTCTTTTTGTATTTAGTATTGTATTTGTATTTTGTATTTCTTTAGTATTTTTTGTACAACAAGCAGTTTTGAGCTCGTGGTATATACTTACTACGAACACAACCCAGTACAAGGCGAATTCATAACAGGTGAACTTTATAGCGCAGCTGATAACTTTTTTTAAGTTTTCTTTAAGGCGAACTATAGTTGGAAGTCAAAATTTATTTTTTTCTTTTGTTTACATTCAAGTTGAAAAGTTTTAAATTTTTATAATTAAAAAAATTTAATTGTGAAATGATATTGTTTAATGATGGCTTTTTTATATCAAGTTGTAAAAGTGATTTTATTTTAATTAGAAACTACTTTGTTATATCAGTATAAATTAAGGGTCAAGAAATGAAGGTTCCATAAAAAATATTCATTTTATGAAACTTAATAAACTGAAAAGATTCAATGCATATGTATGTTCATTTAATAAATGTGTAGTGATAAGATATATTAACAATAGGTTTCAATCATAGGACATTTCTTAAATTAAATTACAGTGCAAAATAAAACTAATTTCCGATTCAGCACCCACAGCACAGGCCATCAAAGCATTAACACTTTGTTCCTCAATGGAATTTTAATGTGTACTTACATTCGTGGACATTTTTTGGGTGGGTGGTGAGGCAATCACCGATTGACAACGATGTTTAACGGCATTATGGATGGCAGGACCCAATAATTGATCAGCGGATCTTTAAAACATTTCCACACAACAGATTTCTTCAACAAAATAATATTTGTTAAACATTTCAAGGGATTTCAAAAAAACAACCCTTGAAAAAAACTTTTTGAAATAATAATAATTTTCAATATTTTATTTCTTCGCCTCAGTCAAATATTTTTGACAATTTACTTTGATTTTACAAAAACAAAAAGCTTGTGGTTTTTGTAGTGTTGTGATTGTGGTAACATTAAGTTCACCTGCTGGCCCAGTATATGTGACACAAAAGGAAATTTCGAGCTCGTGATATGTTATCCACACCATCGTTTGCTGTACATAAAAAAGAAGAACATTTACTTAATGGCAGCAAAATTGTGTACATTTTCTTGTTGTGATACTTCGAATAAGTGTTCATGATTTGCCTCTACATGTGTACTTGTACTCCGTGTATAAATCTAATTGTGCAGACCTGTAATGTGAAATTCATATTTGTTCACACTCGATTCTTACAGCAAACACGGGCTTGTGATAAGAATAATAACTAAAATTAAGTACCATTTTGGAGGTTTTTTTTATTTGATAAGACAAATAAATAGCAAAATACATCTATCAATATTTTTAGGAAAAATAAGGATATTCACTATTTTTAAGAAAAAAAATCCTATTTGAACTCATAAATAATCTAAAAAAAATCAACTTAAAAACTAATTTTAATATAAGTTTGGGTTATTTTTCTCCTTCAATTGCATTCCGTCTAGATTCAATAAAATTTTTCATTAAAGATTTTGTAATATCAATGTTTATGGTCCTCCTGCCGCACAGTGTCGCGATTTCATATAACAAGTGGCCATAAAAAGAAGTAGTTATTGTAAAGAATTTAAATTTGACACACATATTAAAGTTGACATAACATAACAAAATTTAAAAATTTTGGAGCAAGGATTCGTGTTCTTTCCATATATCCTGAAATTCAAAAATGTCATAAAAGTTAGAAAAAAAAGTTCGAAAATCATTAAATTTTGTATATTCATTGGGTGTCATATCATTAATGATTTTATCAAATTTTATCCAAATCATATTAAGGACACGCTATGCTCAAAAGTGTACTTTTTCAAAAAATTAAAAAAAAGTGAAGAAAACTAAATTTCTTAAATTGATTCCGAACACAAAACACTTATGGTAAGAGTAAGCTCAATGTGTCTATTTTTTCAATTCGGTGCAAGGACACATCCACCTCCCATATTTCATTAAAGTTAAAAATTCTGTAAAAGTTACAAAAAGTAAGTGCGACAAGTTTTAGCTAATTTTTTGCATGGAATTCGAATTGCCTCCGCCCATTTAATTTGTATTATCACATGAACTCACTTTGTGTGTGCATAGTTTCACAAGAATCGAATAAGTACAAATATTTCTAAACGAATATTTACAGTGTTTGGGGCACGGAACTGCACACTTTTATCCAATTTAAATTTTATTGTCAGAGAATCTCTACGTGTGCAGAAGTAACCGAAAAATAATATATACTCTGCAAGGGCGTGGCAGTACCCACAGGTTTTACTATTAAATTTTATTGCTAGAGAATCTCAATGTGTGTGCAAAGTTCCAGAAGCATTCATAAGAATCCGTCAAATATAAAGTTCTAAGGGAATATTTACATTGAGCGGACGTGGTACTGCCCACTTTTCTTATCAAAAAATTATATTGTTAGTAAATCTTTAAGTGTTTGCAAAGTTTTATAAGAAACGGTTAAGTAGGGTTAGTGGAAAATAATATTTAATACGAAACGACGCGGCACTGCCCACTTTTCTTATAATTAAATTGCATTGCCAGAGAAACTCAGTGTGTGCAGAGTTTCATAAGCATCAGATAAGTATAAGTGGTTGAAAATAAAGTATTTACGTTCTGTGGGCGTGACGCTGCCCTTTTTTCTTACCATTAGTTTGCACTGTCGAAGAAAGTCTGTGTGCGTGCAAAGTTTCTAAGTACAAGTGGCCCAAAAAGAATATTTTAACTCTATGGGCGTGGCGCTGCCCATTTTTATTAAATCGCATATGAAACCAAGGCAACTCATTCTAGATATTTGATCGTGTGATGAAGGATATCCTTTCGTCAAACTCCCAGGATGCTGCCTGCCTTACCCTTTATCACTTTAAAGAGTGAGAGAAAGTGATCAATGACTTCAGTTCGAAGTCTTGATTTCAGTATGGAATTTTTGGTTTTGGTAAACGTTGAAGAATATAAAAAAATATTCCTAGAATTTTGTTTTCATTCAAACAACTGAATTCTAAAATTACATTAAATTAATTCATTTTAATTTTCTTGTTAAACTTTGAGGCTTCTATGGCGCATATTGATTTTCTTTAAATACTTTTTGTTCTAAATTTATTTTAATTCAATGAATTAAAGCATTTTTATTGCTGTTTCTATATGCACTTTAATTGTTTTCTTAGTCAGTCAATGTTTTCCCACCGTTGTGTTTCTTTTCATTCTTGATATCCGCAAATTTCCAGAAATGTAATTTAAAACATTAACTAAAAATATTTAAATATTATTTGAAAACTTATTACAGTTTTATGATTGGAAAGTTTGAAAAATGTCAACACTCTACATGTGGCAATTTCGAAGTAGTTCTCAGTTGATTTTTATATGATTTCTTTAGGATCTCAATTAGAGAGTCTAAGAGAACATGATTCAAGAGTCGACTTATTCTTATTTAAAAACAATGCACTTGCTTTGTGAATCGCTCATAATTTTTGCTGACGATTTTTAATGTGTCAATAAACCAGTATCATCACAGAGCCATTATTTTTCAAGTGCAATCGGAATCCATTAGGCAAATAAATAATTAAAAGAAGAAAAAAACAAAAAAACAAAATCGTTGCTGATCGTCGGCCAAAGGCGTGAATGTGGCATTTAACAGAAATCAACAGCAACAATTAAATAATAATAAAAAAAAACATACGATCAACTTGGCAGCGGGCAGCAGACAGCAAAGTGCAACATGGACTGCATTCAGATGTGACAACAAAATCTACGACCACAAATAGTGAGGTTTTGTGATACAACAACAACAACAATAGCGACAACAATAATAACAACAATTGCAGAAACATGTGTTTAAATTTATAATACAAAAGAAACAATAATAAAAAAATGGGTTTAATAAATACATATACATATGTAAGTATGTACATGTATTCTATTTTTAGGACACACACACATACAGTAGGAATTTCAAACATGCCCTGTAGTTCAAGAGAAGTCTAGAGAAAAGAGTACTACAAAACTGGTGGAACCTATATGGGGTTCACAGACGCCAGAAGCTGCAGTTGCAGCCGAAAAGATTTACACTTAACCCTTTGATGACCACAGGGACACCGATGTCCCAAAACAAAAATATTGAATAACTAAATAACAAAAAAAAAAAACGAATGGGTATCATTTTACTTTTAATTAGGTCGTAGTCGTGTTTATATATATAAATTGATATATTTAGATCTAAACAACAGCTGTGTTCATTTACTAGAAATTTTTACAAATTTGTAAACAATTGTTACTAGAAGGCGTTCATTGACACAATAAATTTGCAACGAGAGAGCGTCGAAAGAGCGTAAAAAATTGAGAGACAGAAAAATGCTTGCAAGTTTTTACAAGTAAAATTTTTACTTGCAATAATTATTCAAACAGCTGTTTTGTGTTTTCAAAACAATATTTCTAAACTAAGTTGAAAATAAAAATATTTTGGAAAGTTTAAGAAATTGTAAGTAAATGTAAACACATTTTTCTCAACATATCACCGCTTTCTGTTATCTGTTTCTGATCGCATATAACAAACTCTCCACAATAATATCTCTCCACTGTAACATTTCTTTAAATTTATTTTTGTTGGAATTAAAAAATTAATAAGTTCCACTTTTCGTATTCTAATTCGTTAAATAATACCAGGGTTGTCAGATTATTTTGAGCTCTGTCGCCAAATGCAATGTCAAAAATCGGCAAAACCATAATTTTCTTAGTTTTTGTACTTTTTTTTAGATCATCAAAAAAAATTTTTTTTTTTTTAAAATTAAATAAAAATTACAAATAGCCAAAAGTCGCCAAAAATCGCCAAAAATTAAAAAAAGTCGCCAAAATATATTTTTGTTAATTTTTATTAAAAACAAAAAAAAATATAATTTATGAATACATAAAGAGGTACTTTGTTTACTATATACTATTATATATACACTTAAAAACTCCTCAAAAAAAAATATTTTCTGACTAATATTAAAAGGTTGAGGTCTAAGTAACAGTAAATGTGGTTATAATATAACATTCACATATCCAAAATACTGTATACTTCATTTTCATCACATTCATTATCATCGTCTTGTTTTGAATACATAGTATGGGAATTGAATTTCTTCAACATTTCTTCAGAAGGTGTGAAAGATGTGCAACACATCTTATTAACATTCATATAATTTATAACTCTTAGTAAAGCGTCAAGTAGCTCATATTGCATTCTATTTCTCAAACGAGTTTTAGTAGAATTCATTATTGAAAATACTCTTTCAACGCAGGCATTACTAGTTGGAATAACCAACATATAAAGTACAGCGAATGCAATTTCTTTAAAATGGTACGTACCAGCCGTGTCCCTATAATTATAAACTTTTGGCCAAAACTCATGTAGATTAGATGGAATATCATCATTAAAATAGTCTTTCCAATTCACGAAAGGTAATTTTCCCCATTGTGTTTCATATACGTCTAATGGTACTTTAGGGTTCATAAAAACCTTCATAGACTCTTTAACAACAGCGAATTTTGTTTGTGCTAGTGAATTACCACATTTTAAAATAGCCAACAAAATCGCCAACCATTTCATAAATCGCCATGTCGCCAAATCAAAAATTAAGACGCCAAACAAGAGATGGTGTAGCGATCTCGAAATCAGTACTGATCCGTTCTGTTAAGCAAACCATAGGCTACTCCAGCATACTGGCACCAACAATATTGAATCGTGCTCGAGACACATGCGATACAAACATACTGGCGCAATATTCATTTCTTTAAAAATTTTTTTTACGGATGAGTTGTTGCAACTAGTGCGTTCCGCATTTATTATTGATATTGTTCTGAAAATGCAAATTAATGAAAATGCGTATATATTTATTAAAAATGTATTAGATATGATTTGTTTTATTTCAGAAAGACTATAAAATACATATTTTGTTTCTTTTTTCTTAATTTATGAGTAGTTTATTCAAAATGACCATACACGACCAAATCACTGCCACCAACACTTGATTGCACGTGCATGCTGGTGTAGTGTATGGGGCCCTTAATGGAATTGAACTAAGCAACACAGTATCTGGTACATCAGTGGCAAGGATGTTCCGGCAAATAATTTTTATTAATAATTGGGCTGTTAATTTTCACAAACCAGCTGTTATTTTTAGTGTTGTAAATATTATGAGTACTTAGCTAATCGGTAATTTACATTAAGCAGGCAAATAATTCAATTATTTGCAAATAAATTTAAATTAACACATAATTTATTGAATTACTTATTACTGTTGCTGACAGCAATATGATATTTTATTTGTGATAAAGCTTTTTATTACAATGAAAATTTCTTATAATTGTTTCCTTTAAAAAATATATTTAACCCGTTTTTCGTTATTTCCGAAATAAAAGTGCTTTGTGTAGGCAGGCTGTTATAACGTATCAACTAATTAAAAAAATATATATAAATTGCAAAACTTTTCATTATTCTATTACAAGCCGTACTCGAAAAACGCCAGTCACGACAATGCTGAATATAAATTACCATAATCACATAAAATATAGGGGTAGTTATTGATTACTCATACATAATTATACATTACAACACTACTTTAACTTGTGAATTTTTACTAGTAAAGCGTTTATTTACTTTTTCACATTTTTGAGAGTAATTTTGGAAAATTTCTAGTTACTCTCTTGTTGCTAATTATTACTAGTAAAGTAAATGAACACACCTGCTTAATGACCTCCTTCACCAGCCACTTTTCGGAGCCGTAGAGCAGATTAGTTTTTACGCAGGAGTTGTATTTTTGTTTTTGGAAAGAGCGTGTTTGACTTCCATATATTTCGCAGGTTGTAGTGTGCAGTTTTAGCCTTGTGTATACGCGAATATACGTCACTAATAGCGCCGCCGTCGGGGCTTATTATAATACCCAAGTAGCAAAAGTTATCAACGATTTCTATTGGCATGTTGTTTAGTTGAAATGTTGGTGGATAGTTCGACTTAATAGCCATACATTTTGTTTTACATGCATTAATTCGTAGGGCATACTTCGATGCCGTTAAAGACAAGTTGTCTATTTTCTTCTGCATATCTTCTTTGCTCGTTGCCATCAGAAACAAGTCATCGGCATAATCTATTTAGTATCGTGGGGGTCAAAAAAGTACTTTTTAAAACCGAAGAAAAATTTAATTTTCCATCACTAACATATAAAATACAATTTTCTTGATGTTGTAGTCAGCTGTTTTGACTTCTGGTATAAATTTAAAGCAAATATATAAATGCGCACATGAGCTCATTTGCTGCCTCAATTTGACAGCTAAAGACATTTTAAATATTTCATAAATGCATTCGCTAAATTATAATTCCATGCGGTTGAAGCACGTAGACATAAAAAATGTTATTCATATTTTCAAAACATTCGCATAAAGTTTGTAGTCAGTGGTAGAGCAAAGGTGTTCATATTACCGCGAGTACACTGTACAATCATATACAACAAGAAACAACGGCATTGAATTATTGTATTTTGAATTCCAAAATTAAGACTTAACAAAATCTCAGCTCTCCAAATAGAATTCTCCATATTCAACAGCCATGCGTGTCAATTTTCTGTGAAACTGTGTGTGGCAGTGTCCCACTAAAAGAACTAGCGGGGTTTTTTCTCCAATTCAATTGGAGAATAATGGGCTCAAGTAACAGTAAATTTGTATATAGATTTTTTATTAAGTGGCATATAAGATTTTTTGTTGACTTTTTGCAATGTTTTTTATTTTTTGTTATTTGTTTGTTTGTTGCTGGCTGGCCAAATTAAATTAATTTAATTGTTGTCTAGAAAAATATTGAATACCAATGAACATTAAAAATGTTGCACAAACAAATGCAGCAAACAAACGCCTACACAGTTACAATTAAAAACATCTGTACACATGAACACATTGATGCAATAACCCAGCTAACATTTGGAAGATTATTTGGCGAGCGCGAACATTTCGCTACTCTTTTTTTGTCGGAATAAAATTACTTTTTACTCGTCCAAATGATGCTCTTGCGAGTCATTCTGACGATTATGTTTACATGGAGAATGACAATGTGTTCCTTTAATTAAAGTGTTATCTTTTAAATTGAAGTGTTTTTTTTATTATTTTTGAAATACAATAAGAAATATGATTAAAAAATGTAAAACACAAAAAAGTTCTTTTTATTTAAAAAAGTCATACGCGATCCTTTTCCTCCTTTTCCACTCATTAAGGACTTTATTCAATACTCGTTTGAAGTAAGGAATAAAGAGTCTTACACGACTCATATAGAAAAGTCGTTGTCTTGACACAGTTTCTCCCGTTGTACTGGGGGCTAATTAATTCTCGCAGTCAATCTCATGCGAGATTTACACGAAGTTGCAATTTTTTTTACTTTTATATCGAAATTTCTGCTAATGATGCCACTCGATAGCGAGCTTACATTCGAATGCAACCGTTCGATTTTAAATTCAATAGCAAATTTGATGTCGAAATTTTATTTTTAAAAAGTTTGTTGGATAAAAAGAAAATGTAAGCAAAATTTTTTATATTTTTTATATATATTAACTTATTTTTATTAATTATTAGACCAAATACAACAAAAAATAAAAATCAGGCAAAAACAAATTCTTTCTGAGTTTTCTGGCAAATTCTACTACTTTTCATTACTCAATAATATTCAATACTTTTCATTTGGGTACTCAATTCTACTCGATACTTTTAACGGATTTTTTGAATTTGTAACGCATAGTTTTTATCTGCAAATTGAAGTAGTTTCTTCAAAAATTAAAAATAGATCTTCAACTATTATTGGTTTTCTATGTCTTTTATTATTAAATAAAAAATAAATGTAAAGTTAACTTTTAATTTAACGTTAACAACAACTTAAGAAATAATATAATTGTTCTCAAAAAAATATTATTTTGTTTTGATTTGATTAAAGAATCTTGCACGTAGTTGTCTTTTTATAATGTGATATATTTTATCCACTATTTTAGCCACTCAGCTTGATTAAAAATAAAACTCTGAAAGTATCGAGTAACTATTTTTGAGTATTGAGTACCAAAAGAAAAGGATATACTCGGTACCCACTACTCAATACTTTGCCAGCACTAGTCTGAACACAGCAATTCGCCAAAAGACATTCTACCAAATACATGTCAAGGAAAGGCTACGGCTAATAATAGACTTTGGGAAACCTTGACCAATAAGTGTGCTTTGACTAATACCGATAAGAAAATCATTTTCGACGTTATTTTGAAAGCCTCCGCAAGCCAAAAGCAATAAAGTGGTGGCCAAGAGTATTTTTGGTGGTACGGCAGTTGCCAAATGTGCAGCAAATCCCAAATCCTCGAAAATATAACTAAAAGCTTCCGTTGAAACTCTAAAACGTTTTTTAATCCTATAAAAATAAATGTATACACGTAATTTTTACAAATTAAGTGGATATAAACTTATTCATTGTTCGGAAAGCCCAATGGGTCACTAGTGTCTCGGATTTTGTCACACTCATTGTCCGATTCTGATGATGTAGAAGAAAAAAATAGTTTTGCGTCCATGTCACCGATTAAACAAAAAGAAAAACTTTCAAAATTAAAAGTGAAATTAGCACTTCTGTTGATAATTTATTTTTTTTGCTTTGTAAGCATATGTTTTTTGGTTACTTATTTCTGGTGTTGATAAAGTCTTTTTTTTAATCTTTTACAACACTTTTAATAAAACCGATGCGCAATGTATCGGTCCTATCATCAGAAAAACTAGTGCAATCGAAATTAGTTTAGATACGAATTTATTTCGATCACGAGTCCCGTAGTTTGCGCCCTGAACTTGCGTGGTTAGGTTAGTTTAATGGGGCAGCCACAATTCAAGTGGTGGCTCACTTGGGTCCGTCAGTTCGGACCATTCGGATTCCTTTACAAAGGCGGATAGTTTGATTAGCCTAATTAATACCTGCCATATTATCAAGGTCTGGCAAGGTATCGAGTACCGAAGGGGGACACTTCTTGGAGCCGTTAGTAAACACCCACTGTTCCCTGTTAGTGCTGTAGTAATCAATATTACCGAGGATACTTTTATGTTGTCGAAGAATCTTGGTGTGCCCACAGTCAGTTCTCGTCCATGGACAGGCAGCGTTCAATCTGATCGGCGAGTAAAGAGCCAGTTGTTTTGCCAGTATATCCACCGAAAGCAAGTTCATCATAGTCATGGTTGTCAGAGAATCCAATGTAGTCAAAATTGGATTTCAAAAGACGACAAAAAATACTTTTGTGTGATGAATTTCAATGTTATCGTCTTAGTGTTAAAAACAAAATTCTATATTAACCAGTGTTGCCACCTTAGGTGTAATTACACATATCATGTGTAATTTTTATTTTCATGTGTAGACCATGTGTAATTTAAAATTTTGTCGTTTTTGAGCACTACTTTTTTTTTATTGTGATGGCGACTGTTATGACGGCAAGTGTGGATTGGCTGTGATATTTTAATTTATTTATGAACCTGTTTTGCTTTAAATTTATTAAGTTTTTGTTTGTGATAGTCCTTTTTATACAAAACAAAACTGTGATACTTTTAAGGAGTTTGATGTAGGATTGGTCTAAAGAAGATTATATATCTAGAAAAATAAAAAATCCCTGAAGAAGTTAGAAAATATCAACGATACGTCGGAATAATATGTAAAAAATAATATTTTATTAAATGACCTTGAAAGCCCAAGTATTGAAAATCATCATCATAAAAATTTTGCAATTACACCAAACAAGGTCAAATATTTAATTTAACAAAATCAAAGCACATTATTTTACGAAAAAAAGCATGTGTAATTCCTAATTTCATGTGTAATTTTGACATGATGCATGTGTAATTTAACATTTCGTTGGTGGCAACACTGATATTAACCCTTCTTTGCATGGCGATGGAAATTTCAATCATAACATTTATTGAAGAATAAAAGACGCACAAACAGGTGTACAGTAATTTTTTGCCGTTGACAACATTTTTCATGACTATTGTATAGATTGGATCACAGCGGTAAAATCGCAGGAGAATATAACATTTAAATTTGTTGGTTTTGTCTCGTTATTCCGCTGTTTGTTTAGTTAGAAAAAACTTGCATAATTGAAATGAAAAACTATGCGACAGAAATTTACATCACTATGCAATAGCTTCACTAGTAATGTAAGGTGAAAATGTATTTATAGTAAAAGTATTTTATAATTGGGTCAACATTTCTGATGACTAGAACAACAATGTTGTTGAAGGAGGAAAATATTGATGATGATGTAATAGATGAAATTGGCGAGTCTGATTCTCTTCTAGTAGACGAAGATACTATAGGTGATCAGGAACCCTCTCACTCAGTTACTCCACACAGCTCGTCCACTTTTCCCTTTTGGCCTACAAAGGTAGGATACTTTTTAAAACAGTATCTACCTAAGAAGCCACACAAATGGGGCTTCAACTTGTATGTTCTTTGCAACCTGATGCGATATGCTCATAAGTTTGAAGTTTATTCTGGACAAAACAACTTTAAAAAAAGTTCCAGATGAACCAGATATTGGTGCTACAGGAAATCTTGTAGTTCGGTTGCTTCGGGAAGTTCCAAAAATTAAGAACCACATTAGATATTTCGACAAATTTTATACATCGCTATCGTTAGTATGCAAGGCATTTACACTGTGGGAACTGTCCAACAAAATAGAATACCAAATAATAAATTACCGGATAAAAAAGATTTCATGAAGAAATCTGTGCCCAGGGGTAGTTATGAAAGGAGAGTTTCCACGCTTGACGGTATAGATATTCGTTGTGCAGCTTGGAAGGACAACAGGGTAGTGACCTTCTAATCAACGTACGCTGAAGCATTACCCGTGGCTGAAGTTAGTAAATTCGACAAGTCCAAAAAAGAAAAAGTTAATATAACCTGCCCATATGTTGTCCAAGAATACAATAAACACATGGGAGGTGTAGACCTCATGGATAGCTTCTTGGGAAGAAACCACATAACATTGTGATAAAGAACTGGTACTTGCGTATTTTTTTCCATTTATTGGATTTAGCAGTCATAAATTCTTGAATAGTATAAAAAAAATGCTCAAGCAAGAAATGTATTACAAAAGAACCTGCTTACAATGACCCAATTTTGGAATTAGTCGGCGTTTGTTCTATGCAACAAAGGAGTCACTAAAGAAGCTAAGCATGGCCGCCCAAGTAGTAGCTCTCTTGAACAAGAATTGCGGTCAAAAAGAAGAAAAGGTTCTACAAATCCTGCACCCCCGAAAGACGTAAGGAAAGATGGTTCCGATCATTGGCTAAAAGTAGGCGAATCACCCGAAATGCGAAGGATACTGAACAATAATTTGTAGCAAATGTGGAGTTAATTTGTGCATCAAAAAGAAAAATAACCGTTTTTTTTTAATTATCATCTGCTATTTTGATTTTCATCTATTTAGTACTGAGCTTGACATGCGAATTTGCATGGTGATGGAAATTTCCATCATACTGTTTTTTACATATCTCATACTATTTTTTTATAATAATAATTTTTTAAATAAACCCCCCTGCCTGGGGGGTCGACTGGCTGCCCTGATACAGAAGCATTTCAAAACGAGACACACATATAACCCTTTTCGTTAGCAGATGTAGTAATTTTTCACAGCTTCTGAGAAAGTTCACAGCTAAGAAAGTTCCTTTGATTCAGTAAATATTTGCATGTACTTCACTAAGTGCACAACAATTAACATCACGAGATTTTAACGAGCAGATAATAGCCAATTAATTACATTGCCATTCCCTACATTAAAATGTTTATACGAATTAGTTTTTGCAAATATTTGTTAAACAAAGGAAATGGTGTAACAAGGCACAGCTGTCATTCAACTGCAAGTGATTCTGTTTACATCTAATCGTTTTTTATGCTCTTGCAGTTCATACTAATAATTATTTTAACTAGTGAATAGTTCTTATTCTGAAGTATGTGGTTCAAGTTTAAATAATCATCTTGAATCAAGAACGTTGCTCTCAACGAATGTGCAGCGGATGGGATCGTTGACTGAATGCAGGCATTTTTTTTATTGTGTGTGTGTGTGTGCGTGTATGGGCGTGTGTGTGTGTGTTTTGTTTAATTGTAAAAGACATTTGTCTGGAAAAGTCATAAAAATTTGCCAGATTATTTTCATTTTCATTTAAATTGCCTTGAATGAAAGTTATTTTTATTATAAAGTGTTTTTTTTCTTTAAATATTTTTTATTATTTTTTCCTCATTATTAAAAAGTGCTGTCTGTAGTAGTGATCATTTCTATTGGATTTGATTGCAGTTTTATGAGTGTATGCTTAGATTGTTATTTGTTCTTTTTATGGCTAAAAATTAGAAAATATTGCTTCATGTCTGACCTGTGAGTTGTTGAATAGCTACGGTCCGGTCCATTAGCGAGTTATGACCACTTTATATTAATTAAATCTTTAAGATCAGTGCCAGCATGTGGAGAAATTCCATGCTTTGCTTTTAAACAGAGTTGCCAGTGTGGGGTTTGTGTCTTAGATTGAGGAGGTTATATTTCACTTAGGAGCAAATTTATGGGGTACAAATTCTTGGGTGGGAAATTCAAGTGACCAAAATCGATATTATGGGACTGTTAGGGATTTTATATATTTGCTTTTTCTGTTGAATAACCCTTTCGGAGTGCTCATACGTTTTAACTATTTCTTAATAGATTATTTTTAATTTATTAATCGAGATTGCCTCGATATCTTCTTTCAAAGTTTTTGTATTTTTTAATAGGCTTTACTAGATTGCATTTGTTTGCGTTAAAATTTGCAGCACAATGTTTTCTAAATATTTTTTGGGGTGGATTCAAAAGGTAGTCCATAATTCAATATGTTTTAAATTAAAAACACAAAAAAATCTGACCACTGTGCCAGTATTGTATATATTTTTTCTTTTTCCATATTTTTAATTCAAGATTATTATAGAAAAAAAATTCAAAAGAAATAAAACTGTTTCGACCCCAATAAGACTGACGACATAATCAGAGTTAATTTATATTGATGCCGGCGTTAACGTCGCGACGGCATTCCAAAAATAAATCGACGCTTATCGATAAAACTTGATATTGACAATGGCAAACCGATTCACAACAATCGACACAAAACGATATTGTTTCGTATTGATGACGCTAAATCGAATAAAGGTGATTAATTCTCGTATTCTATTTCCTTTAAAAAGATTTGTATAAATAAAGACTTAAGTTAAGACTTATTTACATAAGAACACTAAAGGCAAAATTAGTTTGTAGGATCTGTTCTGTTACGGATCAGCTGTTTTGTTTCTGTTCAATGGAAAAACTGTATGTGTGGTTCGTTATTACTTTTTCGTTCTGTTCTGTTGCGGACTATTCTGTAGAAAATAGAATGCAACGTTAAGTGAGAGCCAAGAGTTTGTATTTATTAGTTTTTTGTGGTGTGAAATATTCACATTTTGTGTTAAAAGTCAGCAAATTTTGATTTAATTCAAGATTTTTAAAGATTTATAAATATTTGTCAAATAAATAATATTTTCCAAACATTTACAAAATGCATTCCTATCCGTCCACATCCGAAAGTTCAGACACAACAGAACAAGTAATTCAAAAATATTTTCTTTATAGTGCATTCACATTGCCTCGAAATCCAGTAGATTTGATTTGAAATCTTTCTCGAAATCTAGTTCGTTTACATTGCATTTTTTTGACATTTGCAAGATTTTATTTGTATAACAAAACCAGCTGGCCAATATTTAAAAGAAGAAAAAAATATACAAATAATTTTTGAAAATGGCGTTTGATACCAAACAATATCGAAAAATATGGGACATTTATTAGTATTTTGTTCAGATTTTTTGTTTAACACAAATATAATATAAGGAAATGGGCATTTACTAAATTACATTATATTTATTTACAATTTGCACTTCATTTATATTTTCAGTTTTATTTATTTTTTCCATTTTGTTAATTTAAAGGTGTGTTCGATTACTTTTGCAGGAAAATGCAGTAAATGAGTAGTTACTGAGTAAACTGAAAAATTTACTTCCTAGCTGTTGCCCAAAAATTACGTAAACGAAAAATTTTAAAAATTATTAAGATTAAAGAAACAGCTGATTGCTGAAATATATTTACACTTTTGACTACTGAACTCTTTTTCTTGTTGGTACTCGATGCAATATTTATTATATCACGAACATTTCAAGAAAACCTACACTAATTATTTTCTTTAATCTTTTCCATATGTTTATGTTTTAAATTTATTTGGTTCTGATAATTTCTATCTGATTAAATTTATACAAAAGTTTGTGATTATTTGTTTTTGATATTGACTACCTTAAAATCAAGTGCAGTACTAAGTAACCACATATTTAGCACTTTCACAACTCCAAAGAATTAAAATAACACAAAGAAAATAAAGTCGTTAGAAGCCTAAAAAAATAAAATTAGATATAAAATGTTCGCTTGAAATATTTCGGAAATTACATAATAAATAATTATTATTTTTATTATTTTATTATTTAAATTTATCTTTTTAAATAAGTTTCTCACAGACAAATTTTTGGGTAAAGTTCCCTGATAGTCTGCGTTAGCAACAGTGGAATGCGTATATAAACTATTTATACCCCTCATTAATCAATTTCAATTCATTTTTAACTAAACTATTAAAAGTTGACCAAATATGTAAAATATTAATTTTGGGAAAAACTACAATATTTTTTTTGTTTTATAAATTTTACTAGCAAAAATTTCTGCAGTAACAATTTGTAAATACTCAGCCATAAACTGTCACTTTACGCTCTTAATTTGTGTTATCATTTATTGTATTTCAGTAAAAAATTTTAAAAACTTTAGGGTGCTCGAACGCACTTAATATATTTTTGTTTGATTTCTTTTTATTTATTTAAAATGTCCGTTATTATTCTTTCACAGCGTAGTAATTTTTAGCACAATTTGAGAAAAAAACATAGTTGCATCACTGAGTACTACTAGATTTCGGGTAGATTTTGTGTAAATCTAGTAAAGAAGTACATTTGGTTTTGTAGGGGAAATCTAGTCAAAAACAACTAGATTTGGCTTGAAATCTCGTAAGTACTAGATTTCGGTGCAGTATAAATGGACTATTAGAAAAGAGCGGCACAGAACGGCAACGAAAAGTAAAAACTAATGGGGCCTTAATAATGGCTGTGGCGTTCTCCGAAAACAATATGTTTTGTTCTGCTTTACGAATTTTCATTTTACATTTCCATATGAAATTTTATAGACAAATTATTATGTCTTAATTAAAATTTTTCCCACAAAAAATCATACATAAATAACATCAGTTGTGTTAATTAAAAAAAACGATTAGAATGCAAAAAAATTAAAAAACAAACATACGATTTTGAAAACTACAAGCACATCTTCTTTGACATCCACAAGTTTTTGCAGCATTTAATTTATTATTTATTGCTGTATTATTAATTACTTTTGACATTTTCACGTTTACAGGAAAACTTATTTATGCAAAATAATTTTTTTTAATATAATACATTGTACGAGTATAATGTGGCACAGGGTGCAATATAGTGTAGTGTGTTAGGAGCACAAGTACGAGTACGTCTACTATGACATCAAATTCAAGTGGCTGTTTATTCAAGTGACGTTTGCATAAAATTAACATGTCACATCGATTGATATGTATTGCTAACAAATTGGCACGATCAGAGACAGTAAGCAAACAGACACCAATTTCTAATTATAGAAAAACTTTACCACAAAATGTTGTATTCGATAAGTGTGATTTTTCCTTACGATACACTAAGACTATATTTACACGATGGCATTTTTAAATGAAGTTTGTTTTGTGACCTCCGTCATAAATTTGCATCACTTAATCATAAAATAATGAAACTTGGAACATAAGGATACTTCTCCATTCACTTAACTTCGTAGGGGCAATTTAAAAGTTTTAATATAAAATCTTTCCGACATTCATGTTCGGCAAATCGAGTGATTTAAAATCGTACGATTTATAAACAAGGCGAATTCATAACAGACGGTCCCGACAGCTCAGCTGATTATTTTTTGCTCCTTGCATCTCCTTGCATTTTGATCTGTTTTATTTGTAAAAATTCTTTTATGTTTGAATTATATATAGTGTTTGACGTTGATTTTGACAAAGAGAGCAGTTATTTTTTTAAAGCGAATTGAGGTGAGTCTTCCTGTTATGAATTTGCCTTGACTATGAATATACAAATAAGCAAACAAATTAACTTAAAAAATGTTGACAGCCGAAATAAAGCGATTTCAGTCACCTGCTATGTCGAGGACAAATGTTAAGGATTCGCCTTCAGCTGATTTAAGACCGAGGCACATAGAATCTGTCGTACGTTGTACGTTACTTTAGATTTTTATGTTTACAGTATTGCATTGGAAGTAAACTTAAAAAGTGCGATTTAATAAATAACAATTTGATTATTATTTGTTTTATGAAATCGCACGGTTTGAAATCAATCGATTTACAGAATATGCCTCACTGCCGAGTTATCAATATTATGGGGCACTTCCACTAATAGCTAGAGACCTGAAATTTGGTACGCAGGTAGAATTTGCTGAGAAAGTAATTGAAAACTTCGAAAAACTGTCCTTTTTTATTAAGGGGGACTTGGATTCTCCTTATTTTTATGGGCAACTTATAGAAAGTCTAAAAACGGAAACGTTTCATCTAGCGGTACTGCAGTGACTTCTTGAAATAATAACTTAGACAAAATTTGTGAGATCCGCACAAAAATACAAATATGAAAATAAGGCCATGTTCCCATTCAAAATGTACTGAGATTACAATGAGAAGCAAGTTCTTGAAAAGCACAAAATCACTTTATTTCTAGGCAACTTGCTAAAGAGAGATTGACAATATTGGACTGGAGAGAAAGAAAAATTGTCAGTGATCAAAAATATCATCATTAAATACCACCATAAATTTTAGAAGCCCAAAAAAAAGCTTGGATGACACGAGATTTATTTTTATGTGACGAGTTTTATATTCAGGCATGTGACGATTCGAGTCCAGTTTTTCAAAGAAAAACAAACTAAATCAAAACAAAAGAAAAATTCGGGACTTTACATACATAATATTTTTTTTGCATTATTCTTGTTAACGGGCATCTCCAATTTGCGAACAAAAACTTCCTTGACGTTGAGTGTCCGCTTATGGGAGCATTCACTGTATATCTGTTAATTGTATAGATAAGGGCGACAGAGTAAATGTATATTCCCGCACAAGCACCCGCTTCACCACAGCTAATTTAGCTTTTTCTGTCTTCTTTAAAAATTATCAGATTAACTTAAAAAATGTTCGCACGTTAAAATTATACATTTAATTAAAATTTTTATATTTTTGAAATTAGAATGTACCTCCAATTTGTGATTGATTGGTCCAAGGACGTAAAATAATCCTTAAACAATATCAATACATTAACAATGAACTCTTGTAAAATCCATTATTCTTTTATTTTCAGCTGCGGAAAGTTAACGATTTCAATTTACCACCAAGTAGATGTTCGGTAAGTTTTTTTTAAACTATTTTTTATACCATGGAACATTGCAAAACGAGTCCTAAGTGTAGCTGTATATAATTAATTTTAAACATTACTTTATAAAATATTAACATATAATTAAACTGCATATAATTATTTTCACGTCGTCTATTATAAAATACAAGCAAGCAGTTGCTTGATTAAATCAAAAATCTAATGACAATAGTGGCTGAGACGAATCTCAGACACCCTCCAATAAAAATGATTTTCTTGCCAAAAAGAAATTTCTAATTTTATTGCAGAAATTTTCATTTTCTTTAGAAATTTGAAAAGAGAAAACTTTAAACACACAAAGTTGGAAAGATGGATATTATTCCACCAAAAAGTTTCATTATCAAGTAGGGAGTGAAAATGATAAACGTCATAACTCACAAAAAACCATAAAAAAAACTTGTTCTTCAGAAAATAAGCTTAAAGCTTTTTTAATTTTGAATTTATTTCGAGGCAAAAATACGAAAAAAATTAAGAAAAAAATATATTCTCCTCTCAAAAGTCATTTTACGGTTGCAAATCATTATTCTAGAAATTGCAAACGAATTGACAAACTTATCTATTTATACATACAAATTTTATATACTTGTACTGAACCTTTCCAACTGTCTTGAATGAAGGGTTATAATACGATTATCTTTATTATACTTTCTAGGAGTTCTCACTACATCAAAGATATTGCACGTATAATTTGCAATAAATATTAATTAGGAATAATACGAGTGTAATGAAAATTGTTCAATAATGTACAAAAATAAATAAAAAATGATAAAATAAAATAATTTCTGTCTGTTTAATGTTGACAATTTAAAACTCAAGAAGCGTGTGAATTTACTTTAAAAGAATAATTATTCTATATTTGTATATAATATAATTTTATTTATTATAATAAATAAAATGCTGTTGTAAAATAAACATTTGGTGTATTTCCTATTTTTTTCCATAAAATCAATGGCTGTAAATATTTTATTATATGGAATTATAAAACTTGTTTTCAAATTTGATTGCTATTACCAGAAATATGCTGAGATTCTTAATGTCCGGCTATAATGTTCTGTCAGATATCAACTCTTAAGCGTTTCCGACTAGATTTTATGGTTGTACAGCATTTTGGCTTTAAACCTGTGACTTCTGGGCCACAAAATGCTAAATCAAGTCTTGGTGACTTTCTTCAAAGCATGATGTTCTGTTCATCATTTCGTGCAAACTGCTGTCAAAATTGCAAAATAATTGCAAAATAACTCAGAACAACACATGATTTGAGAACTGCACATGAAAGTAACCCCAAAAATAAGAACTTCTGCATCATTCGTTTTGTCAAGTTGGCTGCATTAAAAATTTAATGTCCACACGAATTTTTTTGTTCACTTTTTCGATATT
The DNA here is from genome assembly GCA_956483585.1 of Gymnocheta viridis. Classification (NCBI taxonomy): domain Eukaryota; kingdom Metazoa; phylum Arthropoda; class Insecta; order Diptera; family Tachinidae; genus Gymnocheta; species Gymnocheta viridis. Next base: position 41,458,711 of record OY101442.1, read on the forward strand.
ATAACACGGTATATCGTACGTATACTTGTTATTTTCCATATTGAAATATTCAATGTTCTTCTGGTTTTAAATTTTATAATATCACTAAATTAAGTTTAATATTAAAATCTGTAATTGTAAATGTTTTTAGCGGACTTAAAAAAAGTAGGAGGTATATTTTATTTTTTTGTGTTCCTTAATTTTTTTTTTGAGTTTTCAATAGCAATTCATTTATTTGAAATATCTGTTTGAATTCGTAAAAAACAATTAAAACACTAGAGATGTTTTATTGGTGCAGTTTCGGTTGTTTTGATTGACTGCTTCACAGATGCTGTTCATCTTGCGTTTGTTTCCTGCCACTTTTAATGTTTCACAAAAAAACTCAAGATAATGTTAAAGTGTATTTGAAAATAAATCTTGCATAAACTAATTTTTCGGTTCTGTTTAATTTTATTATTGCATAAATATATTTTTTGTTGTTGTTTGCTTATTTTTTCGATAAACGATTTCTAGCGAAACTCAGTGAAATTTATCGCAGTAAAATTTTAAAAGGTAAAATTTTTCTTATGGTTTGTTTATAATTTTGAAAGCTCTCATAAACTCGTCCAGCAAATGGGCAGTTGCAAAACAAGTAATATTGATTTTTATGTGCAATTTTGTTTCGACGCTTGCTGAATTTTTGATTTTTGTTCAAAATTATATTCCGATTATTTTTTTCTTTAATTCGGTCTACTTTTTATTTATTTATTTATTTTTTTTGTGAATATTCGATGTTTTCGTGATATTTGGATATTTTAGTTAAATTTTATTTATTTTTGTTGATTTTGGTTTTTTGTGAAATTTACGCTTTTTTTACAACAGTACGTTTAGAACGGTACATTTGATAAAAAGTACCTTTTATAAAAAGTACTTATCATAAAAAGTACTTCTTATAAAAATATATTTTTTATAAAAAGTACTTTTTATTAAAATATACTTTTTATAAAAAACACTTTTATAAGAAATAACCTTTTATAAAAAGTAGTTAATACAAAAAGTACCTTTTATAAAAAGTACCTTTTATAAAAAGTACCTTTTATAAAAAGTACCTTTTATAAAAAGTACCTTTTATAAAAAGTACCTTTTATAAAAAGTACCTTTTATAAAAAGTACCTTTTATAAAAAGTACCTTTTATAAAAAGTACCTTTTTTAAAAGTACGTTTTTTATAAGTAGCTTTTATAAGAAGTCCTTTTATAAAAAGTACCTTTTATAAAAAGTACTCATTTTTGATAAGTAACCTTTAAGAGTACGTTGTTAAATTTTTTCGTTCTAAAATATATTAAATGTGCCTTAAATGCAGCGGAAACCCATAATTACTCGTAAATCAGCTACTCCGAAAGAAATAGTAAATTTTCCGAAAGTTCAAAATTGCACCACATTATAAATGCCTTAAATCGACTGGAAATCCATATAAAACATAGAAATCAAATATCAAATTTCAAAGATACTTAAAGCTCTTCGAAAAAAAAAAACACATACAGTCACACAGATAATAGTACGTACCCCTTAAAAATTCTTTAATTTCCCAAAAATTTATGGTATTTAAAAAAGTAAATAAACCAAAAGTTTTGAAACGATAACAAATATTTATTTCGTTATTAAAATTTAAAATTAAAAACTTATACTTTATAAAAATAAAAACATTAAAGCCTATTTCATAGCACAGATAATTATAAGTACGATGCCAAATAGAAAATCGTACTTTTTAAAATTAAGTAGATTTAAAGAAAAAATAATTTACGGAAAGTATTAAAAGCTTAACTTGTGAGCAAACTCCTAAGGACTGCAGTAGTTTTAGGAAAAAATTTTACTCTTTTTTTTGTTAAAATGGGTATGAAAGCAAAGGACATTTGTATCGAAATGCGTGAACATATGGGAATTCCTTGAGTTCAATTGCTAAAATTGTTGGACGTGTCAAAACTACAGTGCAGACTGTAATAAAAAAAATTTCTGAGTTTCAATCCGTAGCAAGCCATCCAAAAACTGGACGTAAAGTCAAAATTTCCCCAAGAGTTGCGCGATTCATAAAAGCTGTTGTTACTAAAAATCCTAAAACAACAGCCGTGGAAATTCGAAACATTTTGGAAAATAACCTTAATATTAATGTTCATTCAGAAAAAGTGCGAATTGTTTTGCAAAAAAGCGGATTCCATAGCTGCATACCAAGAGAAAAACCATTGATAAGCGAAATAAATAATTTTTTTAAGGGGTACGTACTATTATCTGTGTGACTGTATGCTGACTTCCAAAATGTACCAATATGTATTCAAACTCAATACAGTTCTACTGCTGTTTTAGGTCGGTGCTTCTGCAAATTTGCAAAACTTTGCAATCATGTGCATCAACTTTGAAACTGATGACTTGATTGCATATTTGTGACGTTTCTAATAGTTATTTCTCGACGCCGTTCTGAAAAGTGATACATTGTCGTTGTTTTATACTGCGGCGGGTTGAAACAATATACTTTGTTCGAATAGAAAGTAATTGAAATTGTAGAAGTCAACTTCAGCTTCGAAAATGCAATTAAATATATCTAAAACCCCAACAATAGAAAATTCGAAGCTTAAATATTAAAGTTTAAAAAAAATCGAAAAAATATATAAGTTGATTTGATGAAATAGAAAATTCTCAGAATTTACGGAATTCATATAATAATAATATCACTAAAAACTTGGAAAACTCCAAAAATATCCAAGATGCATCGAATATACACAAAAAATCCATAATTCTAATGTGAATAATTCTATAAAATCGAAGTTAATCCAAAATCGAAATTTTTTTTGTTTAGTACATATTCGAAAGTGCTCCAAAAGTACCTTAACTAAACCAGAACGCATAACTTCACAAAATAAATTGAAAACTGGTAAAAATACGAAGTTAGTCCGAAAAAATATAGAATTCTCCGAAAAATGGAAAATGCAATAAAACAGCAGTAAATCCATTAGAAATTCGTATTGCCATTATAAAGATGAAAAACATAAAATAATATTAGTTACTCCGAAAGAGTAAAAACAGTAGCAGAGAATTTATAATTTACCACTCATTCGAAATTGCAACAAAAATGACTCAAACCCATCAGGAACTTATAATTTCACTGCAGAAATCGATAAATCACAAAAATTCGTAGTTACTCCGAACAACCTCCCAAAAATTCGAAAAATACAACAAAAAATTGCAAGACATGTTGCGTCCTTGATTTCTGAACCAAACTGCTGGACGCCTGTTTGTTTATATGTATTTTATTCAAAAAGTATTCCAGCACATGAAATTTATTTTTTATCTAAAATTTTCAATATTTTTTTGTGGATAATTTTTCATGTTTGATTTATGGAAAATGGAGTTATGATTTCATTTTAGTAGCATTTCTTTCTTTGTATTTTACTAATTAAAAAAATTTATATCTAAAGCAATATTTTATTCATTTATTTATTTTTTTCTTATTTGGTTTGAGTTTTATGAAAAATTATTTATTTATTTTTTTGCACAATTATTTCAGATGGTTTTTTTTTGTTAGTTTCTAATTTTTCAATACTAAAACGTGCTTTTTTATGATCGAAATTAATGAAAAGAACAAAAAAATTTGCCTAAAACAAATTAATGTTTTCTTTAGTCTGATGAAATAATTTCAATTTTGTTGTTGTTGTTGTTGAGGCTTAAAAACTGATCTGCGAGAGCGCAAATGTCTGTGATTTTTTGTACGATTTGTTGCAAGGCGGTGTGTGCCAGAATCGTTTTTGTTTCGATTTCCTTAAATCATAATAAAATAAACAAAACAGCAAAAGAAAAAAAAAAAAAAACAACTCAACAATAAAAAATTGATTTAAAAATAATGAAACGTTTAAGAATCTATGAAATTTGTTTGTTGTTTAGTCATTCATGCAATTGTTGTAAATCTTTAAAAAAAAAATAAAAAATTAATTGGCGATTATGTTCATTTGCATGCAACAGCAGCAGAATTTGTATATTGTGTTCTGTGTGTTGTGTGGCGTCTACATTATTTTGTTTATTTTTGTTTATTTATTATAAATTTGTTTTGTTTTATTTAGTTTTAATGCAGAGATTGCGAGACATGCAATTTGACAATTTATAACAGTTTTAGAATTATTAATTTATATCTTGTATGTTGGAATAGATTAAGAGGCGCCAAGCTTTCGATATTGTCTTTATCTTAAAAGCTTTTATTTCGTTTCACTTTACGCGGTCTGCGAACTAAAAATTTTTAATCAAAATGTGCGAAAGTTTTTTCTAATAATTTTATTGTATCAGTTCTCGCGCAAAAACAATTTGTTAATAAGGAAGGTGGGCAGTGTCACGCCCATTTTAAATAAATATACACATGTATATTTTAAACTACTACTAAATCGGTTCTTGCGAATCCTTGCAAGCGCATTCAATTCCCGTCACAACACAACATTATGATCGTTGGATCGATTTATATTTCTTATATTTTTTTTTAAAAAATAATACACAATTGTTTCTTTTTAGGCTTAAAAATTTATTTAGAAATTACGCTCTTAAGCTTTTTTAAAATACAAAAAGATACAAATAATCATTATATTATGGATACCCAGCAAAAGCTTCGGTCTGTAATGACTTTTATTAAGAACAACATACTTCTCCACCCCAGACTGCATACCGTCTGCATTATTTTACATTGTTTATGTAACTACTTACTAGTAAACAAAGAAATCACTGAGTGGTGCAACTGTAGAGCGCGTACTCATCACACAGATGATCAGATGATCAAGTATTGCGAAAGGAATGTATTTTTTTTTAATTAAAATAGTATTGCAATAGACCAGTGGCATCAAACGCAACAATTCCTTCAAAAGCACTAGCACAATACATATAATTTTTACTGTGTTTTGTGTATTCAAAGAATTCTCAGTATGCACTTCATATATTTATTAGAATTTTAACTCACACAATTTTAAGTCGCACAAACTGCAAAAGCGATAAAAAATAAAGATATCAATCAGAAAACAAAAATTTCAGTGGGAAATTAAAAAAAAAATCAAATTCGTCCAAAAAGGTTTAACTAAAAATTAAGTTAATTAATTGCTTTCCCAGGAATATTAAACACATTTTTCTCAACATATCACCGCTTTCTGTTATTCTGTTTTTGATCGCATATAACAAACTCTCCACAATAATATCTCTCCACTGTAACATTTTTAAAATGAATTTTTGTAGTTTATTTATTTTTGTTGGAATTAAAAAATTAATAAGTTGCACTTTTCGTATTCTAATTCGTTAAATAAGACGTTTAAATAGTTGATATTCCTGATCACTAGTATCCACCGTCAAAAATCGAACAAAGAACGCTGATGAGATGGCGTAGCGACCTCGAAATCAGTACTGATCCGTTCTGTTAGTCTGATGAATAAATTGTTAAAAAAATATTCTCTTAATAAAATAACGTATTCAAACAAAAACAATTTCTTAAAAATTAAGAAGAAATAGGTAAACTCAGATTTGAGCTCAAGTCAAAAAATTCAATTCAATATAAACCTTAAACAGTTCAACAAATTACGTATAAATACAGGGTGTCCGCCGGGAAAGTATACTAATTTGTTTTTTCGCCACTTTGGTAAACATTTCTCTTGACAGTTCATATTTGCCAGTCGTGCAGTAGACACGTGGCAAATTTATTATGGAAAAATATTCGATAAACCAACGTGTTTTAATTGTTAAAACAATTTATCAAAATCAATCATCGATTATTGTGACGATGAGAAAGTTACGTGAAATTTTTGGGAGAAACAACGTGCCAACAAAACGCACTATTTATCGTGTAGTGAATGATTTCGAAGAAAGAGGGTCTGTAGGTGATAGGCCCAAGCATGGACCATAACGTACTGCAAGAACGGCTGAAAATATTACTGCTGCTCAAGAAAGTGTTCAAAACAATCCATCAACTTCAATTCGACGCCGTGCTCATGAGATTGGTCTTCAAAAAACAACTTTGGCCACAATTTTGCACAAAGATTTGCATTTGTTTCCATTTAAGATTCAGTTGACACAAGAGCTTCTTCCACAAGACCATTTACGCCGCCGTCCTGGGCAATGGAAAATTCTCAAATTATTCATCAGTCACCTTTGTATCCATTAACGGGGAGTGATAACGTGATATGATTGAAAACTTTTTAACGCTACAACTGCATGCTTTGGGCTTGATTAACATGTGGTATCAACAAGACGGTGCCACATCGCATACAGCCAGGATTACAATGGAATTACTGCGAGACCTCTTTCCACAATAAGTTATTTCAAGAAATCGTGATGTTGATTGGTCTCCACGGACGCCTGATTTGACTGCTTTATGCAAACAAACCAGAAACGCTTGAGCAACTCAAATAAAATATTCGTGATCAAATTAATGAAATACCGCTTGAAATGTGTGAGAATGTAATGAAAAATGTATTCAAAAGTGCTCGCATTTGCGAGGCTAACCGAGGCGGACATTTATCTGTTGTCATATTGCATACATAATTGCTGCACATTAAATAAAACATTTATCAATATAAGATCCATTCTCTTTCATTTAATGAAAAATTATAAACAAACAAAGTAGTGTATACCTTCCCGGCTGACACCCTGTATTAGTTATAATATAATTTTAATTATAAGCAGATTTTCAATAAATAAATATATATTTGTTAAATTATATGCAGGTCGCTACTGCCGAACACATCCATCCCTTTTGGGTGCTTTTTTCAAATAGCAAATTCGATTCCAGTAAAATATTTGCTCAATATTTTAAGTTAATTTCATCGTTACTCGTTACACTGTTAAAATGCTCCATTGAAATTGGTCGCTGAATGTCTCAAACATTGTTATGCATGCGTGATGATTTACGTGTCGGTTCAATTTTTTTGTCTGTTGGCGAAGGAGAAGAAGAAGCTTTTAAATTTTAGTGATGACTGATGCCATCAGCAACAGCAAGTTGCCGGCCTGCCTGCCCGCCTGCCCGCCTGCCAGGCTGTTTCGTCTATTTATTTGGCTGTTAAATGTTCGCTAAAAAAAGATATTTATGTACATGAACGCTATTACTGTCACTAAGTGCACATACATACAAATCTACATATGGATGTGTGTGCGCGCATCTAAACATGTGGCATGTTGCAATTAATTTATTTAAAATAATTACGATCTTTGACTTCTTAACATAATTTGTATAATTCTAAACTATGTGTGCGTTCCATTTGCTGGCCAAGCAGATTTAGGGGCCCAGTGTGTCACTAGTAGGGTTTCGGTTACTGGAATCCCCAAAGAAGGACTCACTTATATTGCCGGGAACAGGGAATTAAAAAGTATACATTACACAAATGCGTGGAAAATATTTTTCTTTTAAATATCTATATTATTAATAGGCAAACAAGTTTTTTAGATCTCTTTTACGGCCGTGATACAGAACCAATTTAGGAAAAATTTATGTTTTTCAAAGGGTTTTATATAGATGTGCACAACCTTAATTTTCTTTAAATCGGTTCAGTATTTTTGGAGCTTTAAGCGTTTGAAGTTGCTACTAACACATGCATACTTATTACACATGCATTTATCAGCTTCAATTTGAAAAACCCTGCAGATAACGCGTCTAGTCCAAACACGCATGTAAAGTATACTCCATAAAGAACCAGGACTAGTCCAAAAATAACCCAAATGTATGAAGAAAACATGGTCTATTTAACATTGCGATGTTCTAGGGCTGGACCATATGGTCCAAGTTTGCACTACATCGGACTAATCCAAAAACTTATCCATGTCATAACCATTCGCAAGTAGTTTGTTAGGCACGAGTAAGTTCGTGAAAGCACGAACAATAGTCGTGCAGCAATAAGTTCTTGTTTGAAAATGACATACTCCATGATTGCATTGCATCGGACCACCTTGTAGCTAATCCGTTTCAGCTATATTGGACCACGTAGTCCAATATTATCTACAGGGTATAAACAAAGTGTGGATGTATGTTTGTCCAATTTGCTTTTGCATAGAAATTACACAGATTTTTAAGTTGTATATATAGAATGTTTTTTGTTTTTGTATTTTATTGCATGTATTTATGTAAATTTTTATTATTGATTTCTAGAATGGGTTCGATTGAGACAATCGCAGGATAGACTAGTTATTTTAAATGCATATAAATATTTAGCCGACTCAAAAGTGATGGAAGTGACAGCAAAATTGATTTCGATTCACATACATAAATTAAACAAAAACAATTGAATTTTTAATATTGATTCCAGACATTAAAAAAGCGCAAACTATTTTTTATCGTTGGAAATTTTGCAAACAAAATTTTTTTCAAATATATTCATTATCAAAAAAATTTTTTTAATTAATATTTAGTCGTAATTGTTCAACTGTTTAAGGTTTATATTGAAATGAAAATTTTTGGCTTAAAGTTCAAATCTGAGTTTACCCATATCTTCTTAATTTAAGAAATTACATTTAGATAAATTCATTATTTTTTATTAAGAGAGTACTATTTTATTTGAAACAATTTATTCATCAGACTAGCAGAACGGATCAGTACTGATTTCGAGATCGCTACACCATCTCATCAGCGTTCTTTGTTCGATTTTACCACTTTTGACGGTGGATACTAGTAACTAGGAATATCAACTATTTAACCGTATTATTTAACGAATTAGAATACGAAAAGTGCAACTTATTCATTTCTTACAAGTTAAATCAATTTCGGTTAGTACGAAATTCCATCTCTGATTTTTAATTATTCCAAATATTTCATACTCTCTTGCTTTTTCCAAAGCCATTGGCTTTGAGATCAAGCAGTTTTGCATTTTTTGTTTTACTGATGAATAAATTGTTTCAAATAAAATAGTACTCTCTTAATAAAAAATAATGAATTTATCTAAATATAATTTATATGGGTAAACTCAGATTTGAACTTAAGCCAAAAAATTTTCATTTCAATGTAATTTGAATAACTAAATATGCACAAATTGGGTGGTCGCACTATGTTCACATTAGTAAATTTTTATTTGGTGGCAAATTATATTGTTAGTTTGGAATCAGCTGTTATGCTGTTTGCCACTTAAAACTATTTTATTCGTAATTTTTTAGCAAATGTTTGTCAGATGTGAACGTAACTTTAGTAATAAGTGAAACTAATAAAAATGTATTAAAAAAATTCCTACAACTTCTATAACTCTCGGCTTTTTTACAAATAATTTTAATACATCTTTTATTTAAATTTTCTTTGGCAGCCAAAAAACTTTTGGAATCTTTTTATTTAAATCGAAAAAATTTTTAGTTGTATTATTTTTGACACGAGTTTTTGTTTAAAGAGTTAAAAATAACTAAAATAAATAAACTTTGGTGAAAAAAAATTATTTTTATCTAAATGTTTGTGTTTGTTTTTATTTTTTGCGCATTTCTGGCGTTTGTTTGTATGTTTGTGTATTTTTCATTTCTAATTTGTTGTGTTTGCTGTTGTTGTTAGACTCCAAGTAATTAAAAAATTATATTTAATATTAAACAGAGCTGCCTTTTTTCGCCTTTCATAAATTTTTAGATATTTTTGTGCATTTGTTTCTAGTTTAAATGAAATTTAATGTTTTTAATTAAAACAAAAAAAAAACGAAATGAATTGAACGATAAAAAAGTATCAGCAAAGTGTCTGTGTTCTATTAGCAGACTGTTTGGTTTGTTTTTTTATTTTTTATTCTGGTAGCCATTTAGCAAATTAAAAAAGTCAAAATTGTTACATTTATTCCAAGTAGATTTCATATAATTTTTTTCGTTTTCTTCTTAAAAGTTCAAACAGTTGATGTCGATGATGATGATACAAGCCACGCGTCTCAAATTTATATAAAACCCATCGAAATGTTTGTATATGACGCGTATGATGGATGGATGATTGACTGACTGACTGCTCTTAGATGGTTTATTAGATGAGCGAAGCAAAAAAAAAAGCCTCAAGTACTTTAATGGCTTGAATTTCTTTCCAGCCTTTGCTGCTGCTTCATTATTCATACACTTCAAAATATTTTCTATGCTAATTTTTTTAGATTTTGCAAATGTTTTTAAATATCGAAATTTTGTGAAATCGGTTTTTCGGCAAATTTTGAAATTATGTTTGTTCAAATTCCGGAATCTATTTGAACAACTTAAACATTTTACTCTGTTGAAACTAAAATTTAAATTAGAAGTCATTAAAGAAGAGGTTGTTAATATTGAATCCGCAATAGATTGAGCAAAAGCCACTATAATAAATTCTTATATCTTATCTAACGAAGAAATCGATATACAGTGTTGGACAAAACATTTGAACAACCATTAAATTGCAATATTTTTTCAATTTATAAAAAATTTTACAGTGTCAGCTATAAAAGCTATTCTTCAATAAAAAAAGTCAATCCTTCTTTAAAATTATAAAAAAAACAAAACTCAAAACTTCGTGTGACAAAAAAAATTTTGAACAAAATTAAAAATTTCAATACTTAGTGGCGTATCCTTTATTTTTTATGACACCTGCACATCTTTTATGCATGGAACTCACAAGATTCTCGATGGTCGTCATTGGAACTGCAGACCATTCATCTTTGATGGCTCGGAAAAATAAATTTTGATCACGCCCCACTGATTCCCGATTGACCTTCTTGTTGACGATTTCCCAGAGATTTTCAATTGGATTTAGATTCGGGGACTGTGCAGGCCACTTCATGACATTGACCCAGTTGTGCTCAAACCAATTCTTGGCCACGTTGGATATGTGCTTAGGATCATTGTCCTGTTGGAATATACAAGGATTTTGCATTATCTCCTGGGCGTGAGGTAACATAGTATTTTGCAATATATCCTTGTATATGAAACGATTCATTATTCCATAGATTTTGTGTAAGAGTCCTAAGTTTTTTTGGAAAAACATGACCTCCGCCATGTTTAACAGTCCCCTGACAGTATCTTGGGTCCAAGCGAGAGTTTACTGGCCTGCGTACTCTTCTCATTCCATCTGAATCAACAAAGTTAAACTTTTATTCATCTGAAAAAAGCACACTGCTCCATTCTTCTGCAAATTTTAAACGAGCTCTTCGCTTTTTTTCGGAGAAAAATGGTTTTTTCGCTGCTCTACAGCTCTTTAGCCCAGCTTCAACAGCTCTCCTCTGAACTGTTCTAGAGCTCACTTGTAGGTTTAAAGACTTCAAAACATTGCACTTGGATTTATAAGGATCCTTTCTAAATTCTCAAACTATCCGAGCATCATCTCTTGATGAAGTACATTTTGGTCGGCTCCAGAATGTACGGGAAGCACAGTTTTGGTCCTTTTAAACTTGCTTATAATATAACTCACGGTAGATTTTGGCAAAAAATACTTTCTGGATAAGTCTTTATCACACATTCCAGCTTGGAAAACTTTTATAACTTTATTTTTTATATCGTTGATATGTTTTGTCCAAGCCATGTTTATAATCTATTCCAAAGTTAATAATAATCAGATAATATTTTTTTTTGTTGAAATTTGTTACTTACCTTAGCAGTAGATTAATATGGTTTATTGCGTAAATCACAACAACTATTTTCGAAAAATGTTTCAAATGCAACTCAAACCAATTATCAATTGATATACATACATACATAATTAAATAAATTAATCTAACGAAATTTTTTCATATCTCTTTTATGTTAAGCCGGTTTTGTTCAAAATTTTTTGTCGCTTTACATTTTGGTTTATGGTGGTACTTTATTTATTTTAACATTTGCAATGTTTAAATAACTTTAATTTGCATAATTAATATGTTTAGATTTTTATATCTCTACAAAAGTTGACAAATGATTTTTGTTCAAAATATTTTGTCCGACACTGTGGTTAAAAATATTGTCAACAAGAACACATACCTTTTATAAATTTAGATGAAGCATTGGAATTTTCCGAAATTAAAATTGTAACTAAAGGTTGAATCACACGATTGCCGCAAATACACCAAACAGCCCCAATTTCTATTATGCTGAATTGGTTCATAATAATAAACTTATCCCAATAAAATACACTGCAGTCACATGATTGCCCCGTTTTATAAAAATTTTATTGCCGCAGATTGGCGAAGAATGAATTTGTGACAATAATTGCCGCAGCCCAGTCATACGATTGTTCGAACTTGCGGCAACACCAACAAACAGCTGTTATGCTAGTTTTTAGTTTGTTTTGTTTTACATGCCAATTGTTTTCTTTGGCGTTGAAGAGGAAAATTAAAATGAATTTTTTTAAGAAATAGTAAAATGGTTAATTGTGTTGATTTATTTTACAACGACGAAAGTGTTAATGCTAATATTAATGTGTTGCCTTTAATATACATTTTTGTGTTTTTTATCTTTAGCAATTTTTGTTTAATTCGTAATTTTTGTAGACGCTCTTCTGTAACCGCTCAATTTTTTTGCACTTCCTATTGTGCTCATGCTTGCATCTTTAACAGCTCTAGGTGTTAAGTTTCGAAATTGTTGCTTCTGCTGCGATTTTTGTTTACTGCTGATGCTGATGAAGAGGGGAGGTCTTCAAGAATTTGTACCTGCGGTGCACATGCCGAAGAGGAGGCTGCGGCGAAAGTGTCTTCCGTTTCTTCGTCATCCATTGCCTTGATGAGATTTCTTGCGAGGGACCTTGATATGATTGCAATGGTTGCTAACCAGGTTCCTTTTCAAATTTGCATTATAGTGTATCCAAATCTACAAGAGGAATTAATCATCATTGCACTTTCATCGTATTGGTCTAATTTCATGATTACTACTTACCCGTCGCCACTCGTGAGAAGTTCTTCATGGTGATCCTAAGCTGTTTATTTCTATGAAAAATTCCTCCCACAATTCCTTGATTTTTGCATCAAAACAGCGGCTTACCTCGTCCACTTTCCATGAGTTAAACAAGTTTTTCAAACCATTTTTCGTTGTAACTTAATTTTTTCTATAAATTTGCTAATTAATAAATTACTTAAAATAATTTTACTTACCCACTTTCCACTTTTTGCTTATAATTTGTTCAAAACAACTGCTAGTGATGGGTTGTACATTTTTGATATTTTTCTCAACTGCACTACAACTGGGTTGTAAACGGTAATACCACAAAAAATTTGTAAGACGATATAAATTCAACTTTAACATGTTTGACGGGTTAAGTTGCTAGCGATAATACCAAATTGAAAAATTTCAACAGAAGTAGAGTTGAGTTGTAAACCGTAATAGGGGCATTGGCTATTTTAATTGCCGCATGAGAAGACAATAAATATTGGCACATTTTTAACATTTATATTGACGCATTGTTGCCTATAAGCCGTTCACACGATTGCCGCACCAGAGTTGCATTTTGTTGCAGAAAATCAGCACAATATTGTTCTCGATTGCCGTAGGGGACAATAAATTGTGAAATCACACGATTGGCATATAAAATCGACCAATAATTGGTGCATTGGTGCAATCGTGTGATCCTATCTTAATGGAAAAGTAATAATTTATAACGGGTTGGGCAAAAGACCCGGTACCATTTCGATTGCGCGCCATTTTTGTTTTGTGAAGTTTAGCTCAGTTTAGCTTTAACCATTGTGTTGTGTTCAAATTTTATTATAGGTACCCCACAAGAACGAGCAGAAATAGTGACAATATTTATTAAAAATAATCGTTCCATTATATCACTCAGGGGAAATTGCGTCACGGCCAGCCAGATCTCCGGATTTAACAGCCCCAGACTTTTTCTTAAGGGGTTTTTTTTAAATCAAAAGTTTATGTCAAACGACTCAACTTCTTAAAGACAATATTCGTCACAAAATTGAAGAAATTCAGAGTGAGATGTTGCAGGATGTCATGAAAAATGTCTTAGAAAGAGCCGAATCGCGGTCACCATTTACTTATCTTTTCTTTGAACCAAGTTATTTATAGGCAATTAAAATGGTAGCAGTACTTTTGTCCCATCAATTATAATAAGATTACCAACCGTTAATGATAAAGTATGTAAAACTATTGAAGTTCGAGCAGTAAAACAAAAGGAGAGAATTAATAAAATAAATTTTAATGAAATATTGGAATGGAATGCGGTCCGGGCTTTGTTGATTCTATCGGTGATATTGGCACTGGAGTCTCCGTATTTGCAAATTGGTAGCCTTGTTATTCCAGAATATTTTTTTTTCAAATAAAATAAAATTCTTTATTAAGCGGAAAATTCCGTTCATAAAAATTTATATCTTCTATATTATTAATTGGGAAACACGCTGTCTTAGATCCCTTTTCCGGCCATAATACTGAACTGATTTTGGAAAGATTTATATGTTTTTAAACGGGATTTTACATAGATTCTTAATTTTATTTAAATCGGTTCCATATTTAGGAAGCTACAAGCGTTTAAAATTGCTACTAACACATGCACACTTATTATTGCACATACACGTATCAGCTTCAACTTGAAAAATAAACAAAGTGTGCAAAGTTTGCATTGAAATTACACAGAGTATTAAGTTGTTTATTTAGAATGTTGTTTTTTAATGTATTTTATGTAAATATTTAATATTAATTTCTAGAATGCGGTCGATTGAGTCGGCCGCTAAATACACTAGTACAACTTAAAGGGAAAACAAAAATTTCTTCAACTAAAACTAAACAGTTTTATGAGGGGGAAAAATCTTAAAACTATAAAAAATAACATCTTTTCGGAAGTATCTTGGTTTTACACATCCTCCTAAAGTTCTTTTAACAACATTTATTTAACATCTGACATACAGAATTTAATTCATGGCATTTAAAGTAAATCTGTTTCTAATTTTACTTTTTATTATACTTATACCACTGACTACGCGCTCAACTTCTGTGTTACTAAAGGGCAAAACTAAAAATTTCATCACAAAATTTGACAATTTCCTAAAAAGGTTTTTGTACTCAAAAATATGAAACCAAAATTCTGTAATTGACTTTTGGTTTGTCCAATTATACGAGGTAACTTACTTTAGGATACCATAGTGTCGCTTTTGAGAGGTCTAAGGAGCTCCTAATCTAAACTTTCTATTTATTTTTTCCACTGCGCCAGCCGCTTACAATTTAGTGCGGCAGAGCCCCACAGTGCGATCGTCCATTGATCTGAACTATTCTTTCTTGAAATACTATTATTAAAATAAATGACAAATAGCTGACTTTCGTATCCCTTAAGAAAACATAATAAATAAAAATAAATTTAAGTACACAACAGAGCACATGCAAATAATAATTGTAAATTATATGTAGTTGTTTTTTTATGCTAATTTATGTTTCCTTAAAATGCTGTTTGGAATGCTTAAAATAAATCCCTCAATAAAGTTGAATATTAAAAAAATATCTTCTTGTCTGTCTTTCAGACATAAACTCTCCCACGTGAATTTTATAACAATTTTTTCTTGTCTATTTAAAACATAATTAATTAAAAAAAAAAATTACAAGCCACCGTATCGAAAGAAAATTATTCAAATCCAATTCAGACGTAATGACAGTGGAACAAACAACATTTTATACGGTTTAATTACCGTCGCAAATATTTGTTGAGAGTTTTTTATTTTCTTCTCCTAATTTCGCTATTTTTGTGCACAAACTCTAGTGAATTTTAAATTACGTATATTATCGCTTTTGGGGCGTGGTGTTGTTGAGTATTTGGAATTCACAATGTTCACAAATGCTGTATTTATAAATATTTAGATTTTTTTTCGGCTGACCTTATGAACATGAGTAAGACTGGCGATACAAACTTTATTTTCCCTGTTCAATTTTTAAATGTATTCAATTGCGAAAAAATTATCTTATAATCATTTGTATGAGTACTGTGGTGGTATGTGTGAGAAGTCAGTTGAGTAGTTGGGTGGAAGGAAAGAGTAAAATGCCTTTAAACGAAAACTTTTTATACATTAAAAGAAAACAAACACGTAGTTTTAGGATACTAATTCGTTCTCAATCACTTCATATATTCCGTTAATGCTAAAATCTCCTGTCTAATAAACGTTTCAGCACGCCACAGAAATTTAGATTCCTCAAGTGATCCTTCTTATAACTTGTAGACATCAGCATAAAAGTTTATAAATCTTTTCCTAGGCGTGAATAAGAAGTCGTTTTTCCTCTTCATGCTGGCGACATGAATCGCCATGTCGTTTTTTACACAAATTATGTGAATAAATTTATAAAATTATCTTGAATACTCAACTCTTGAGAAGACAATAATATTTTATTTTTCCCTTCAGCTTAAAACTTAAATGAGCATCCATATAAATAATTAAAAAACAATTGAAAAGTTATTTTACTTCTGGAAAACTCTTAGCTAAACATATTTACTCTCTCTCTCTCTCTCTCAGTTACTCAGTAAGACTAGTACTGGCTAATGCAGCTCTTGTGTGGTGGCCGAATCTTGAACAAGCCACCTCCAAGGCTCTCTTTGGTAAGTTCTACCGTCTAATCTGTGTTTCTATCACTGAGGCCATGAAGACCTGTGTCAAATATGCCCGAGGTGCTATTTTGCACATACCGTCACTGTACTCAACGGTGCAGTAGTAGCAGGGCTGCAGAAGCGCACTGCGTATTCCGGGTATTTTCGTGACGTAACATCTGAAGATATTCTGGAACGTTTGCACACGAGCAATATATTTTGTTAATGGATCGTGTGTGTTACCAGCTCTGCCGTTGCTCAGGAACTTTGCAAAATCCAGTTTGTTCGTCTTATTACGTCGTCGAATAGTATCATCGTCAAGCATCGATGTTACTTATCGTTAAACATTAGAAAATCAAATTATTTTGCGATTAAAATAAATTGAGAGATTGGGATTAAAATAAATACCAGAGATGGAGTCCGCTTACGTGATTAGCATGTATCATTGCATGATCACGTGTGATCGTTTTCGTGATTAGTTTTCTTCTTCAATTACATGAAGCGTGTATGAGTAGATTTTCAGCGTGATTGTTGCGTGATTTATTTTTCCTTTATTATAATTTCTAAAATTTTGTTTTAAATGTAATTTTACAAAAGAACGACATCGTGGGACAGGCAGTTATTTTTTAATTATTTTATCATTTCTTTTTTCGTTAGTATATCGTGAGCGGAAGTTTTCGTGATAGTCACAAAGTTCTTTTTGCCACTCACTTGAGCGTGCATGAACGTGAGTTTTGAATGTGAATGAGTAAATTTTTTTTTACTGTGAGCGTGCATGAGCGTGATTGAAAAGTTACTAACGATTCCATCTATATTATCTATCTTATTTTTGCGTAGCCTTGGAAGCGCGTCGAACCAGCGCACTTGGAAAACCTGAAAGTTTTTTATTACTTCCCGAAACTTCATATTTTTTGTTAAAATGCTGGAATAGTGCATGAACACACCACTTCTGCGGTTTCTTATGGTCTTATTCACAAACGATTGATAAAGTTAATGTGTGCATTAAAATCACTTTTTCCATATAAAAATCCAACATTAAACCTACTTTAACTTTATTAATCGTTTGTGAATAAGGGCATTAGTCTGCGTTTAGACAGGGAAATATTTGGAAGTGAAACATTTAGTTTGTTGGCATATTACGAGTGGGGAAGAGAGCATCGTGTGCGGTACTCGGCGACACGCTTTGTTCACATTTTCTTGTTGACATTTACTTTGCTTTTTGCAAACAATAAGCAAATAATAATGGAATGTTGCCGACAACATGTTCGTCTGTATGAACGCCAGAATTCCAGATGTTTTTCTTCCAAATGTTCGCCTGTCTAAACTCGGACTTAGTATAGACAAACTCTTATCGTTGACACTTTTTTATGGACGTAATGATATAAATATGGCCCTACGATAACTCAACCAACTTCACTCCGAAACCGCGTCAGCATTTCACGAGGACGGGGAATTTTATTTTCCGTAATGTTCCTACGCCCTCCTTACTTTCTCTAAGTGTGGAGGTTTGGCATCACTGAGCACCTTTCCTTCCCTTTCCTTCAATATCTCATGAACGTAATTCTCACATAATTTCCATGCGAAAATTACATCAATGGAATATTGAAGTAAATGCGCTCAGTAGTTGACACTAACAAGATTAAATTCACCACTACTGTAGGCGCCGCAAAATGGTTTTGCTTTCGCGTCAACAACATACATACACATGGAAAAGTTAGAGTAAGTCGTAGTCATAAACAATTGCTACAATTAAACTATGCTTTAAAAATGGGATGCCCTTACAAAATTAATACTTCCAGCCAACTTTAAGGTTAATAATCGTTTATGAATAAACCTCGCGATTGATACTAATTTACAAACTTTTTATCTAAAAATTTGCTATTCGAAGTATTCGTAAGACAAAAATTTTGCCTCGTAAGTGATGATACAATAGCGGTATTCAGTACTTAGTGAGTTTTGCGTTGCAACTCCTTGCAATTGCAACTATTTTGTCATTGATAGTGAGCGGTATTTTTAAACAACACTGCAAAGTTTACTTTGACAAAATCTTTTTCAATTTTCTTTTAAACTTTGTTTCGCTTCTGCACACGCAAAGTTTGCTTTGAAAAATTTTGTATTAGTTTGTTTGATGAACATGCAAGTTCACTGTGCAGTCCTTCAAATAATTTAAAATTAAAGATATTTCATTTGTGGTTCACTTTTTATTTGATTTTTCTCTTTTTGTTTGTTTTATTGCATCAGTCGATTCCATTGCTTTTAAATTTTTTTAGTAAATAAATTTACAAATGACAACTTTAAAAGTGAGTGATGACAATGCAATGCACATAGAAAAAAAGCTACACCATTTACAATGTTGCAAAATTGCAATAACGTGGCAAATGCAAATTTGCACTTATGCAAGACCATTCACATCAAACACTGAATAATAATATCTCTATAAATACAGAGTGGCGCAAGATTAGTCATCCAACAGCGAGAAGGGTGAGTTCCCAAAACGTCCATACACATTGCAGTGATGCGGATTTGCTACTGTTTCGAAACAAAGTAACAAAACAAAGCAGTAGCAAAATTAGTGATACACAATTCGCTTTAGTTTGCGTATTATGATTCCATATTTAAACAAGAACATTTAAATAAGAACATTTTTCAATTCCAATTTATTGATAATAATGATTTTTTAAATACAAAGAAATGATTGAAAAACAAAAGCTGATCCAAACAAATAAAATGCAATAATAAATTTCTAAGTATATAAAATAACAAGTAATACGACAGATAACTCTTATTATACATTTAGGGATGTGTGACATTCTCAATGATTGCATGGTTGCGTTAAGAATGCATGACTTTGTTCAGTTGCATTGCAAATGACGTTTTGGAACTCACTCGAAGTTATAAATTATGCAAATGGCATCGTACGTCAATCATATTTGACATTTGCGAAATACACAACTACAAACAAATACAAACGGACACGCAATGGAGCGGCGATATACTCCGCAAGGTCGTGGAATAATTATATCGAAGCGTGTCTTGGTCCCGCAATCTACCGTTTTCACGATTTTGTATGACCAGCAAAATCATCCGATTTAATCATCCCAGACTTTTTTCTTTGGAGGTAATTGAAGTCTCGGGCTTATGCCAACAAACCCCAACCAATCGCAGCCCTTAAACAGAATATTCGACGGAAATTTTGCTGAAAGTCATGGAATATGCAATCAAATGGGCACAAATGTGTATCAACATTTGGCGAATATCATCTGTTCCAATTAACATAAAAAATTGTGAGGGCCCAAATAAAGATTTCCATCACTCAAAAGTATTTTTTTTATTAAGTAAACAATTTATTAAAAAACCAAATTGGATGATTAATTTTACGCCACCTTGTATATAAAAAAAATATCGTTTATCTTTTAGTTGAAACGTTTTAATTTCTGTCGGCGGTCAATCAATGACTGCATCGTTTTTTGTTTTTTCAAATAACTTCTCAAACCGCCCAACCCCCATAAATGTGTTTAATAAATTAAATAATATGGATACTTTGGTCAACGCCGGCATAGAAAACACTCCCAAAAAGAAAATTTAATACATATTTATTTTCAGTTATAGTTTTTTAATTGATTAATTAAATAACGGCTGTCAGAAGTAATTAAATTCATTCTATAATTTACTTAATTTGTTTTTTTTTTCTTTTTGGAGAAATTTATTGTTTTTTAATGGGAGACCACATTGGACTTCTTTCCAACAGCAGTCATTAATATAAAATATTAAAATTAAAATGCAATTATTATACCAGCGGTAGAATATAAATATACTTAAACATATTTAATTTATAAATTCGAATTGAATTCTCAATCAAAGAACTGGTGAGATTAAATATGATGGTAACTAAACAGCAGAGACGTCTAAAGCTTAGTACTCTGTTTGAATTTGCGAAAAATGTTGAGCAACATTGATTATTTCATTTGAAAATTTTGACATCAGTGGTGACAATACCACGATTTATAACAAATTTATCGGTTTTATTGCCTTGAAATGAACAACATTGTTTTTCTTATAAAAACAAAAGAAATGTGTTTATTAAAAAAAATTAAAGCAAATGGACAACAAAGAAATTTTAGGAGTTTGTACTGCAATGTATAAATTAATACATCTCGCAGCTTCTGCGGAGGAGCTCATTGAATACACACGTTCTCCAAAAAGCACTCACCTTCATTTTATATAATATTAACATTATTTTCCATTATTTTAATTATTTCTGGGCAGCAAACTTAAAATTAAAACCACAACGCCCAGAAATATCTGATCAGCTATTGTTTGCAATTCCGCACGAAATAAGTGGTGCTTACATTATTTCGCAGTTCGAAAATATGTTGCCAGAAACATTTCGTATGTTTTCATAAGATGAACAGAGTACAACTTCGGCCATATTATTTTGCAATTATTTCGCATGAATTTTTTTCTATGGACTTTTGACAGCAGTTCGCACGAAATGATGAACAGAGTACCCTGCTTAAGAGCCCATAACAGTCACCGTATATTAAAGTGGCATTTTTTCATTGCGTAATATCTACATATCAATGAAATTATGTATCTTTGATAAAAGAAAAATATTTCGAATTTTTTTCTATTTCTATTAATTTGTCGATCGAAATAAAATTAAAAAAAAATAAATAGAAATAGTTTAATTATGTTTAATTTATACTTCATTATTCCGGACCTCTTTCTACCTTATAATGTAGAAAAATATGGCCTGTTCCACAATATCGAAAGAACGCTTTCATTCGCGTTCTCAGCGAAAGAAAACTGATTTGGGTTCCTCTAAGCATACTTCAATGCAAACGATGACTCGAACGACAATACTAAAGAAAACGTAAGTGTTTTCAAACAAAATTCGATTTCACTATTTCGAACGTGTTGTCAAGAGTGACAACGCAAATGTCAATTCGAATCACTTACTGTTTTACTTTCTTATGTTGAAAATTAAAAAAAAAGAATTGAAATAAATAAGATCTTTATTAGTAGGTATGAAGCTGAATTTAAAGTTTTTTTTAGTTTCTAAAGATAATATGTAATGGATATCGAAATATCGCAATATTTAAATAAATAAAAACATTTTATGATATTTAAAAACTGATAAAATGCTCCATAGAATATAGTTTTTATTTAATAATAGTTTTTAGCTAGTATTTAATAAATTAACTAGAGATATTGAAGAAATATAAAAATAAACACAAAAAAGTATAAACTCAAATTATTAAATTATTCGAAATATAAACAACTTATAATTGCAATTAGTCAATTACTTATGATTTTCAATAATCAAAATCGCAATTAATTGATTAATCATGAATTTATATAATAGTATTTTTTCATTATTCAAATAACCGTTTAATCATTCAAATTCATTTTGTAATATTTCTCCTTATTGCTTTTGCTCCCACCTCTCCTTCTTCGACTTTTTCTTGTCCATCATAAGTTTCGCTTTCTGACACTATTTCTGGTTGCACACATTTATAAAAAATGCACAGATTGTGAAATGCAGTGAACGAGTGCACTTAGTTTCCTACAGTCTTCTGATAGCTGCCAGTAGCAAAAAAAAACGAAGAAATGTTTCAAGTTTTATATCTATTCGTATATGTGTACATTTGTATTGAGTTTTTGTTGAATGAAATTTTTCCAGAATCATACGAAAAATGTCTTTTGACACACGGAAATTTGCAACAAATCTTATAAAAAATATGCTTTTTTTAGGATGTTCACAGCTTATTTCGGGAGCCTCAATATATATCAAAACTTATCTTTTCGCGCTTCAAATTTTACAAGACGTGTGGAACATCTTCATTTAGCATTTTTTTAATATGGGCGCTCGATTTGTATACTCACTGGGCATTTGGCAGTTCCAGTACATTGTACATATCTCTTAGATCTCTGCGATTGATCTGTGCATTCTGATCATCCTGCTCCGTGGCTTCCAAAAAATACACAGCGATTTTTGAATCCATTATTTATTAAATGCTTATCACAAAACTTTAAACTTTATTTACTTTTACAAACAAAAATTCAATTTAAATGTTTGTTTTATTTTGTATTTTTCACTTCTTTACTATTTTTATTATTTTTTGTTAATTTTGTATGCTGTCATGTCTCGTACAACTGAACATTATTAAGCATAGTTTTAAATATCTACAAAGAATTTTGTATTTTTTAAAGTAGTTGAATAAGAAATCGACAAATATAAATAAATTGTTGATCTGGCATTGCTGTGACGTAAATAACCAAAACATACACACGTACTCGTAAGTGGAAGCGAACGCCAGCTGACGAAATAGAGGAATCCAAATTGATTCGATGTCGAGCGACTAGCTATCTTTCGCTTGAATTTCCTTTCGTGATTGTGGAATTGACCATTAGTTTTTACTTTTCTTTAAGCGAATACACAAATGGAGTTATCCAACACTTTAATAGTATTTTAGCTTTCTTGAAAAATTAGCAAATTGTATATGATTTGTTTTATGAAAAGTCCATAGATTTTATTTTTACTTAATTTTTTTGTTGCTATTTTTATCTATTTCATTAAATTGATTCTGTAAAATATATTCTAGGCTTCTTCACTCAATTTTTATTTAACTCTTCAGGAGACTTTGGACCAAATTGACCCAATTTTACTTTTTCGTTTAATTTTTTATCAAAGTAAAATTTTATTTTATCTTAAACAGAGTCAGAAGTAACCTTTTTTACTGTCAAAAAGTTTTACATTTTTCTTTTTTTATTTATGTTCATAAAAATATTAATTATTTATTTTGATTTGTTGTCTTTGGGTCAATTTGAAATATTCAGTCAAAAAAAGAAATTAAGGTAAAACTTCACTTCGTATTTAAATTTTTCATCCGGTTTTCAAACCCGGATTTTATACAATACGGTTGTCGGTTTTTTCAAAATGTTGATCTTTCGAATGTCGAATAGTCCGGTTTTTTACAATTAAAAATCCGGCTCAGAAGAATATTTTTCGATTTGTATATTTTTCAAATAAAATTACTTTTTACTATATTAAAACTGAGACGAACGTTTTCTGTCGATTATCCAAGTATTGTTTTTCAGTGTAAAATTTCTAGGTGTTTTTTGACTATGCAGAAACAATGTTATGAGGTGTGAGAAGGGGTAAATTAAATGCGGCTTGTTGCGTGCAATGGACATCAAACTGCATATTTGAAAATCGTTATTTAGTTTTGTTGACATTTTGCTCCATATTTTATATAGAGACATCCATTGCAGACCAAAAACGAATAAATGAACATCGTGTAAAAGGTTTGAATACTTTAATACTATATCTTAGAACTGGAAAAATCATCAAAAGCGAGAATTTTATTAACTACTCTTTCATAAAAGAGACAAAGGAATTTGCCGATTAGGGATGTAGTTACGTCCTTTTGTTTAGTTTAAAGGAGAAGTTAAACACGTTATAAAGGCAATAATAATAGAGCACTCCTGGCAATTCTTTAAATTATTTCTTACACTCATTTACTTTTGAACAAGACAACTCAAAAATGTATTTACTCCCGTTTGAATTTCTGTAACGAAGGGTCTGTTTTTGATCGTAGGAGTCTAAAATTTTCCATGAACATGTGGTTTGGCGAACCATAATCAATCAAAAACTCTTTTATATGAGCGATATGAAGCTAATTTCTATGCCTAACCTTTAATTTTTATATTATTTTATAGTATTTACATGAATTGTTAACTCTTTTTTTTAATAAAGTAAATAAAAATCAAAGCTTTTCTTAAGAAAAAAAAAACCTGGTTGACCGATTTTTCCTGAACTTTAAAACACGTAACCGGGTTTTTCAAAATTTCAAATATTCGGACTGTTCAAAAACCGGTTTCTGGAAAATGTCGAATATTCAATCACCCTATTAAACACTCAAAATAAAAATCAATCCATCCGTACTTAAATCAATCCCAAGTGGTGTTAGAATTACGATAATCCCAGATTTACTAAAATCAAGTACAGAAAGAATTGATTTAAGTACGGACGGATTTGAATGCTCAATTTAATTTAAGAATTTTTTAGTTCATTCAAGATTTTTCACGTAATTTAAGAATTTCGTAATCATTTTAAGAAACTCCAGGATTGGTTATCGAAAGTAACCCCGTTTTGGGCTTGATTAAATTACATTTTATTGTTCTTTGTACTCAAAATTTTAAGTACGACTCGTACACAAAGTACGTTGAAAGTAGAGTATTCGCGACCACCCATTATCGCGACGGCCCGGTTATCGCGAGCGACGGGAAATCCCGTCTTTTTGTATAGTAACCTTTTTGGATGATTTTGATCTTCAATTTTGTCAGTTTCTTCGTGTCATTTCTTGTGTAAAAACATCTCTTAATATGGAAAAAGTTCCACATAAGTATTTTAAAGCCAAAATTAGAGATTTAAAAAAATTTTAAAGTGAAGATTCTATAAATTCAATTTGCGTGATTTACAAGTGATTTTTTTTTTGCGGAAAGAGAAGAGCAGTAGCGTCAAGAATAAGAAGAGACAAATATGCATACTACGAAAGCAAATTTAGTTCAGCTATAACCTCCAATAAAACTTGGAAAGAAATAAAGACAGTTGGTTTGATTAATCAAGAATACTGCGAAGTGCCGAATGTGAATATTGAAGAGTTGAATAAAGACTTACAGTCATCAAACAAATTCTGATCATGAAAACCAAATTAATAAATTTAGCTTTTAAATATTTAATCAATTAGATGTTCTCCAAGGCTTCTTATCAGTAAAGTCCAACTCTGTGGGCTATGACGATATAAACCCAAAATTTTTAAAAATTCTGTTGCCTGTCTTACTTTCTTTTTTAACACACCTCTTTAATACAATTATCACCACAAGTTCTTTTCCTCTTAACTGGAAATACTCAAAAATTGTGCCAATTCCTAAAACTCCCAAGGAATATCGTCCTATAGCAATATTGACATATCTCTCCAAAGTTTTTGAAAAACTCTTGCATAAACAAATTCTGGAATATGTTACTCATAAAAATCTCTTAAGTACCAACCAGTCAGGCCTTAGGCCAAAACGCGTATGCATAACAGCACTCTCTGAAGTTGCCGAAGAGATCCGGTGTATTATTGATCAGGGTAATATCGCCTTTTTATTCCTACTGGACCACTCGAAGGCGTTCGACACCATCCATCACGAAATACTTTGTAAGAAAATGAAACAACAATTTAATTTCTGAACGACAGCTACAAAGTTAATATCTACCTATTTAAGCAACAGATATAAGGCTGTATTTAAAAACTCAAGATATTCTTCATGGCTCCCAGTTTCAAGAGGTGTTCCGCAGGGATCAGTTCTCGGTCCGCTAATGTATATCTTGTATTCCAACGATCTTGCGACTCATATAACGTTTATGAAAATCCAAATGTACGCTGACGATGTTCAACTGTTTATTGGCTGTAGCACTTCAACAATATCAAACTGCGTCTCTAAAATAAATTCAGATCTTTTAAGAGTCAGTGAATGGGCAGCTGTAAACGGGCTGAGCTTAAATCCTAAAAAATCAAAGTGTGTTCCAATTTGCAGAGCACAAATCGACACCATGTATCAGCCTAGATTTGTTTTGGCAGATTCACAAATTGAAATTGTGCCCTCTGCAAAGAACTTGGCATAATCTTTAATTCAACACTTTCTTGGACAGATCATATAAATAATGCAACGGGGAAAACCTATGGTATGCTCAGAACATTATGGATTAATCATTATTTTACTCCATTAAAGATTCGAATGTTGTTCGCCAAATCCTACTTGTTACCAACGCTTTTATATGGCTGTGAATTGTTTTCTGGTTGTGGTGCTTCTGATAAGCGAAAATTGAGAACTGCGTTTAATAATATCACCAGATACGTTTTTAATCTGAGAAGGACTGACAGCGTCTCCCAGTTTGCAAAGAAAGTGTTTAACATTTCTTTTGATAACCTATTAAAATGCCGCAGTTTAATTTTCCTACACAAAATAATACACACCAAAGAACCTGACTATCTATTTAAGAAATTAATATTTGCTAGATCAACTAGAAGCAGGGTTATATTGCATATCCGATATCATTACTTAATGTCGGAACGACAATTTTTTATATACGCGGTACGGCTCTGGAATCTACTTTCATACTCGTATAACATTCAAGTCACAAGCGACGCAGTCAGTACATTTTAAAAGAGCAATTTTAAATTTTTTTTTGACTAACAACAAAGCAAAAATTCGTTTTATTTCCGTTTTATTCTTACAACTATTACATATGTACATTATTTATATAACTTTTATTGTCATTTTATAATATTTTAAAATTTAATGTCATACTTTATAAGTTATTCAAATTGTATATGTTGCCAATATTGATGTCCAGTGCTAAACTTAGAAGATATTATATCTTATTGCATTGGTGACATTCTCTAATAAACAAACAAACGTTAATAAGTCTTCGGCTTACCGCATTATAAAGCATGAAAATTTATTAAAAAAAACTTTGTACGTAGAACAGAAAGTGGCCTTGGCGAACGTTACACCTTAAAGAAAGCTGAGAACCCAAGAATGAAAAAAATGCTTTATAAGTGGTTTGTAAAACAAAGGTAAAAAAATGTTTTAATATCAGCAACGATTTTACGATCAAAACCCAGGCCAATTAAACAAAATTACCAAGATCGATAAACATATGCATAAAATGGGCTTTGGAAAATGATGAGCCGATAACATCAATATATGAAATACGTGATTCAGCTGTTAATTTTAAAAAAGCAACTCAAAATCTCCAATTTCTTTGCAAATGTTTAAAATGTAATTACACATATCAATAATAATAATTCTAATTTTTAAAATTGCATAAAGTTTTTCAATAAAATTTTGGGTTCTGTTATCGCGAAAATTCTGTCTTCGCGACAGGTCTGTACTTGCATTTAGTACCGGGGTTTTTCTCTCTGTGTATATCATTACAACCAAACTAAAGCTGGAGTTGAAGCACTCTCTTGATCAGGTAGTTGCCAATTATACTTGTAAGCGTATGATATGGTGTTGTCATGTTGCATTGTTTTCCGCATACAACTCGAATGTTATCTGTACTATAATGAAACCTAATTGTAATAAGAAATGTATCTGGTAAAACTAGCAAATCAGATGTTCAATCATTATATTTTGCAAAGAAGCAGAGAGCCATTCGGATTGCAAGCAAGAAATTTAGTTCGAAATATAAAAGAAGCATCGTAGTACTCATAGTCTCCAGACACATCTTCCTTTATGAAAAGCGATAAGGAAAATAAAAGACAACGTGGATTTTTCTAGAGACATGTTCAAAACTCGAACTCATGTGATTTGTATACGAAATTTGTTTGCCAAAGGCACAAGGTGTAATTATAATTCCGAATTATATATAATGGGTGATTTTTTAAGAGCTTTCAGATTTGATAAAAATATATAGAAATTTTTATTTGAGCCGATAGAACGATCTATATAATTCAATATTTAAAGATGATTTCACGTAAATGTTGATCGCAGTTACACCTCAAATGGTTCATACGCCGGGTTCAATTTAGGCATACTCTCTACAACATATCGGCTGATATCTTACGAATAAATTCTTCGATATTGGCTTCCAGTCAGTGTTGCCACCTCATGTGTACTTTTTACTTTCATGTGTTGTAGCCCATGTGTAATTGGCTGAAAGTGTAACTCATGTGTAAGTAAAAATTTTATCGCTTTTGGAGCACTACTTTTTTTTATTGTGATGACGACTATGATGACGACAAATAAGAATTGGCTGTGAACCTGTTTTGCATATTTTTTGCTTTAAATTTATTGAGTTTTTGTTTGTGATAGTCCCTTTTACACAAAATAGAACAGTGATATTTTTATGGAGAATGATGTAGACGAGTTGCTGGCACATCCGTCAATCATCATACATTTATCAGAACAAATTAATAATTCCTCAAGACGGTTTGCAATTGCAGAACGAGGAACGATAAAAAAGAAAGATCTGTCCGCATTCTTCCAATTAGGGAACCGTTCAATGGAACTAGGTCGTTCCGAAACGACACAACTCTAGTAGCAAATTTATGAAATTTTCTCCAACTTTTCGAATACTTGTATCATATTCTTTGCACAGAATCGCTAAAAATTGTATCTGGTTAAAATACGATTTATCATTTCAAATAATTATCTAAATACTCTGAAATTTAAATGAAATGCATTTATTTCCATTTCATCTATGACGCTTTTGTTCTGAGTAATCTCATGTCAACAAAATCTAAAAGTCAAGAAATATCAGCGGAAATCATTACGCACTGCAACATTAGCACAATCTTTTTTTTTCTATAATAATATTTTCTACCTGTTTCTGTTTGTTGTATAAAAATTATGTTAGAAAGTGTTTCTGTAGGCAGGTTTGTGAGCTGATAAGAAATGTAATCAAGATAAGAGAGAGGGAAAAAAATTATCTTAATATCGTTACACTTTTAGAAATGACAAGATCATCATCATCAAAAGCTGGCGCTTCAAATGCTGCTTATCGCCACTTTGAACAGTTCAGTTTGCTTTCGAGTTTCATGATTTTACTTTTTTTCTACTCTTTTCTTTATATAGAATATACTTTGTAAAATATGATAAAAAAAAAAGTTAAGTAAAAGTAAAATAGTCATCGTAATTTAAACATTTATTGTGACGTCTACTATGACATAAAATAATTAAACAAAAAAAAAAAAACGCACACACACATTTAATGATAAGAAAAGTAAACAAATTTGCCGAGTTCCCTTAAAAACATAAACATATTATTGGGTGTTCTTTTTTGATGGCGGGGAATTTTCAATTGCCAACACTGTTTACTATGATAACCGCATTGACTCTTCTTGTTTATTTTGAGGCAAGTTTCATGGACATAATATTTTTTTTCTAAATTAACCAGTTAACTACCTACCACGTTCATGTGAACTCAGGACATTTACTACCAGTCCCAGGATGTCACACATATTCGTTCTTCCGTACAATTACATCTAAAACAAAAATTTAGAATTTGTTCTTGTTTTAAATGAAGTTGTACGAAAGACATCGTGGGACAGGCAGTTAGTGATATAAAAATCGCCGGTCTGGCAAGGATATCAGCTGTTAAATATCTGTCATCTGAAGTGTCATTTGTTCAGTGAAAATTTTCCCATTTACGAATATGAATCGTTTAACAACCGCAGAAGGCGTGAAAATATTTAAAACTTAGAACAAATGTAGTGGTTCAAAAGTGACCACTTTTCGATTGTGATTGTTTTCGCTATAA
This sequence comes from Gymnocheta viridis, assembly GCA_956483585.1. NCBI lineage: Eukaryota > Metazoa > Arthropoda > Insecta > Diptera > Tachinidae > Gymnocheta > Gymnocheta viridis. The sequence goes on from OY101442.1 coordinate 41,488,430, forward strand.
TCGACCTACTGTGCAAGGAATTGGCAAGATTATAAAGAAATTTGAAGAGACTGGAAGCGTTACAGATGTAGCCAGATCTGGGCATTATTGCGATGTGCACTCTGCTGAAAATATCGCTTCTGTTAGTGAAATTGAGCCGGATAATTTGAATTTGTCAATTCTGAGCTTTTGATCTTATATTACGGATCATAATGGCGTATTTTGCATTTGGATTTGCACGTGACGTTACAAATAATAGTCACCCCTATTTTGCATTTCGATTCGAATCGAAATTTTCTCCGTTTTGCAAATTTGGTATTCTGCGTTCCGTTCCCCGTATCATTTCGATTCCTTTTTCGATTGTTTGTATTCTGCATTACGATCGTAGCTACATTTTTGCAAGTGCTTTGTTTATTAACGGAAAGTTTTTCGATTTTTGTTTTTCTAGTTGAAAAAAGTGTATAATTAAATAAAATGTAACTATAAAATTATTTTGTATTAAATGTTTTTTTTTGTAAAATTTGAAAGACTTATTTAATTTATTGCATGTCGAAAAACACAACAACTGACCGATATGATAAGCTGGAAAATTTAATGGCATGGATATTGCGTGTAGATATCAGAATCATCCCAAGGAAGAAGTGCAGGCATTCTGGGATGAAGTTATCATGTGTGTGAAGATAAATTCGTATTTAAATAGCAAAGACACGAACCAAAATTTTTAACATAGCTCATTTTGCAGTTATCAGAGCTCTGTAAAACGGTTAACAGTGGTCGCAAATTTGATTAAAGACGAAAAATCCAGGAATTGGGACCAAGTCCATGCCAAAAAAATATGGTAAAAATTCTCCATTATGTACCTAATGATATTACAATAATAGAATATGTGATATATGTTAGCAGGCACTACAAAAATTAATTTTAAAAATGGTCAAATATGGAATTGTACACGTTGTGCACTATATATTTAGGGTAGTCCAATTTTTTCAAAATCAATTTATTCAATTTCCAAAATTATTTCAGATATGCGACCAATTGGGACCCCTTGGGCTACCCTAAATATATAGTGCACAACGTGCACTATATCAAGCGTTTCTGGTTTGTTTGCATCAACCTTGTTTTTCAGTTTAAAAAGTTTTCAATCATATCACGATGTCGCTCCCCATTCACAGTTACGCCGTTTTAATTTTCAAAGAAGTAACGTCCAATGATTCCTACTGATCAAATTGCGCTTTTAATGGATGCAAAGGTGACTGATGAATAATTTGAGAATTTTTCATTGCCCAGAACCAACTATTCTGTTTATTCACACATCCATTCAAATGAAAATGTGCCCGTCATCACTCATTATGATTTTTTTAAATGAAAATCGGGATTGTCATGGGCGAGGTGTAACATCCTATTGGCATATGTACGGCAGCGTAAATGGTCTTGTGGAAAAAGCTCTTGTGTCAGAAAGACAGAATAAGGAAAAATTTTCGTCTTTCTCCCAGCTGAATTAAAAATTTGCAAAGTAAAATTTTACTGTGGAAAAGCCGTCAAACTGAATTTACAAAGTATACAAAGTTCACAGAAAGATAGAAGTATAATATGCTTTATCTTCGTGTCACTCTTTTCGCAGAAGCAATATGCTTCGTGACGCTTTGTGGTTTGTAATATTTTGTCATTTATCCATGACTTCTTAGTTGAGCACAAATTGAAAAAGTGAATTTCGTGCAGTGATTAAACACTATTATTTGAAAGGGAAAACGGCGAAAGAGACAAAAGAAAAGCTCGATAAACATTACGGTGTGTCTGCTCCGTCAGATTACATGGTAAAACATTGTATTGCTGAATTTAAACGCGCCGAACAAGCACTACAACAATAACATCAACAGGAAGGCCAAAAGAGGTGGTTACTGAAGAAAATATCAAGAAAATCCTCGATATCGTTATGAATGATCGCCGAGTCAAGTTACGTGAGATTGTTGAAATGGTAAATATATCATATGAACGTGTGTTCAACATTTAGCTTGAACATTTGCATATGAAAAAGCTATCGGCAAGATGGGTGCCGCGTTTGCTCAGTGTCGAACAAAAACGAGTTCGACAGACCACTTCACAACGGTGTTTGGACATGATAAAGCGTAATCGATGAAACGTGGCTCCACCACTACACACCTGAAACCAAAAATCAATCGAAACAATGGGTGGAAGCTGGTGGAAGTGCTCCGAAGAAGGCGAAGACAGTGAAATCGGCTGGCAAGGTTATGGCCACTGTATTTTGGGATGCACACGGAATATTGCTCATCGATTATCTTGAAAAAGGATCCACAATCACAGGAAAGTATTATCGTGCATTATTGGATCAATTGATTGATGCAATCAAGAAAAAACGATCACATATAAAGAAGAAAAAAGACAACACACCGGTTCAGACAGCATTAGAAACGATGCGAAAATTACGTGAAATACACTTCGAATTGGTTGATCATCCACCTTTCCGTCCAGATTTAGTTCCAAGTGACTTTTTCCTGTTTCCAAACCTGAAAAAATGGCTCGCAGGAAAAAGATTCATCTCAAACGAAGAAGTGATTACCGAAAATAACGCGTATTTTGATGGGTTCCCAAAATCGTATTATTCAGATGGTATAAAAAAGTTGGAATATCGTCTTACTAAGTGTATTGAGCTAAAAGGGAGACTATGTTGAGAAATAAATGGTTTTTGAAAAAAAATGTTTTTTTCCTACTTAGGTAGCTTCAATATCAATCCGCCCTCGTATCAGACATCATATTTACACTTTAAGGTAAAAAAAATTAACCATTAAATTAATATCAACTTGACTGATGGTTATCAAACACATATTTTTCGGTGTTTTATTTATATTTAAAAACCTCCAGCTTTCAGAAAGACACCCTGTGTTGTATAAATACAATTCAATTCATTGGTTCGCAGCCGAAGTTGAGTTGTTAAATTTTTGGTAGCATGAAATTGCCAAGAACACAGAAAATTTAAATAAATGAATATAAATAAATAAATAAATGAAAAAAACAGCCATAGTTAAAATTTTATGGCTGTAAAATAAGAGTGACACAAGTTTATTTTCTTCTACTCCACTACGTTCTCTATTTATCAGTGTTGCCACCTTAGGTGTAATTACACATATCATGTGTAATTTTTATTTTCATGTGTAGCCCATGTGTAATTGGCGGCATGTGTAACTCATGTGTAATTTAAAATTTTGTCGTTTTTGAGCACCACTTTTGATTGTGATGACGGCAAGTGTGGATTGGCTGTGATATTTTAATTTATTTATGAACCTGTTTCGCGTATTTTTGCTTTAAATTTATTAAGTTTTTGTTTGTGATAGTCCTTTTTACACAAAACAAAACTGTGATATTTTTAAGGAGAATGATGTAGAATTGGTCTAAAGAAAATTATATATCTAAAAAAATAAAACTTCCCTGAAGAAGTTGGAAAATATCAACGATACGTCGGAATAATATGTAAAAAATAATATTTTATTAAATGACCTTGAAAGCCCAAGTATTGAAAATCATCATCTTAAAAATTTTGCAATTACACCAAACAAGGTCAAATATTTAATTTAACAAAATCAAAGCACATTATTTTGCGAAAAAAAGGCATGTGTAATTCCTAATTTCATGTGTAATTTTGACATGATGCATGTGTAATTTAACATTTCGTTGGTGGCAACACTGCTATTTATAGTCTATCAGAGAGTTTAGATCGGTTTCTCTTACTCCGGCAGAGCAAAGATTTGGTTTGTTTGTGAAAAAAATGTTCATTTGTTAAGTACTCGTATTTTCAATGAGCTTAAAAAAGCTTAGATTGAATATTAATCTCTTTTGAATCTCAGAGAAGGGAGTATTGCTGTCTATCTAATATGGATTTGGTAGAAAACTTTTTTTTTTAAAGCAGCACTACATAAAGTGTGGAGCAAACACTCGAAGAGATCTTCAGGCTGAATTGATTTAGCATAACACGCTATATACCAGTACATGAAAAGAAAGCACCCTCCGGATTATTGATTTCAAGAAAGCTTTCCAGTGAGTGGTGCCCAAAGTGCAACATTGCTAATCTAGACTGACGCCGAAAAGGGTAGCGCTCAATGACCCCGAATACTTATAAGTATTTGGTAATACAATAAGGACTATTTTGGCAAACGATAGTTACCAACTTCAACTTTCATCATTTGACACATGAAGAAGGAAAAGTTTATCAATTAAAATAAACTAGTGTATCCAGCGGACGACTCAATTGACCGCATTGTAGAAATGAATATTAAACATTTACATAAGGCTTCAAAGCCAAATCCTTAAGCAAAATTCGCCATGTGGTGGTTTTGGATAACTCCAATTGTGGAGAACGTCAAGGAATAGACAAATTTGGATCCTTTTCAACACTGTGGCTTACGGCTGCGATGTTTTCAGTTGGACGACCCGGTCGAACACGCGTTGGTTGGTGTTAAAACATTTTATATCCATCCTGTCGACTCAAATTTTACGACCAAATTCTTAATTGCGGTCTCAGAAGGACGATTATGTTGTCCGATAATATCACGAAATGTATCTTTCAAAGTAGATTTTAATTATTTCAATGCGATTTTCGACTAAAATTTAATTCATTGTAACTTTGCAAAATTTAATTTATTTAAAACTTTTGCAAAGTAAACTTTTACTGTGGAAAAGCCATCTATGGAAAGAAAAAAATATTTCTTTTTCGTTGTGGCAACGCCGATGATGATCTTGGCTAAAAACAAGATCTAGTGTCTGTCTAGTTGGCTGTTTGCTGTTCTCATGCACGAGTTAGTGAGCGTAACTGAGTACGTGCCTTAACAAAAACTCAGACTAAAAAAAGAAAGAAACGAAAGAATTTTATTCAAAGTTATGCTTAGAAATAGAGAGGGAGTATATTCGAAAGCAAAATAACATAAAAAGAAAAAAATTTACTGATCTACAGTGGAGCAAATATGTTGTTTAGACAAAAACTCAAAAGAGCATGAATGCATGTAAGAGTGTGTGTTAGTGTAGAGCCGGTATCTGTGTGGATATTTTTTGCATTTTGTCTAAAAAAGAGTACTTTTTCGTAGTGAATTGTAAAGAATACAAAATAAAAAACAATCTGGCTGGCTGTCATTTGGTTTAGAGTGTGTAGTTGTATATTGTTACGCGTTTTGCCGGTTGAGATTCAATGTATTTTGTTGGTGTTGCTAGTAGAATTTTTAGTTAAGTTGTTTTTTTATTATTATTTTATTTTATTTTTGTAGTATTTTTTGTGCTTTTGTGATACAGTGAGTGTCATATAATGAGGGGTATAAATTAAGGCAATATATTTTTCGTCTAATTTTTTTTCTATTATTAATTTTTTATACTCTCATTCATTTCGGGGTAATATTTCCAAAGATCAAAACATAATCAATATTATTGTCATGCAAAAGAACCATTATTAGCGTTTACTTTTAAAATTTTTTATTAAACTGAGATTTTTCAGGGGTATTGTGAAATTCGTCTTCTGCGAAATTGTCAGAATTTTTCTAAATATTTAACTTTTTTTCCATTAGCTGTTAGTTAGAAAGACTGTTTTATTGAAGTTTTGAAAGTGTCTTGAAATTTAGTTTTAATCGAAGTGTGATTTTCGGAAGTGTTCGAATATCTTAAATCATAATTTTTTCATGCATTCCATTCAGGAACTGTTGGCCCGACTAAATCCGCAATTCTGCCCTTTTTTCAGCAGTCTGCGATTTTTTGTGAGACTGTTTTTATCACCGTCTTTTGCGAATTTTTACACTTTTTTTGTTAAGCTTCACACAAAAATCATTTGATTTGCAGTAAATTACATATAAACTTTTTTTATTTAATGTGATTATTTTTGAACAAATTGGTTGTTAGTGATTTTTTAATCTAAACTGATTATTAGTTTGTAACATTTTTAGTCAGAAAGAATTGGACATGAGACAATATTCCAAAGGAACAAGGGAAAATTTTAACATCAATTAATTTCAACTTACACGGCAGAACAGAAACAACGTTATTATAATAAACTTTCTTATTAATTTTTTATTAAAAAAAATCATTAAAATAACATCTTCAAAATTTAAAAGGAATCCACAGATTAGTGTTCATTTGGCAACACTTTCATAACTTTTTGTATCTTTGTCATGTATTCCATGTATTAAAATTTTCGGAAATTCTAAGTAAAAGTTTGAAAGAATATTTTTTAGCAAAAAGCCGTTTTTAAATTAAAAAAACTTTTGTTAAAAATTATAAATTTTGATTATAAAAAACTAAATATTTTATGATATTTGCAACATGATTTTTTTACCACTTATGAAAACGTTTATCACAATGATCACGTTATAGAATTTAGTTTCGTTATAAGTAAGCCTGAAGATTTCATAAGTGAGTAAAAATGATTAGAAAGTAAAGTATATAATAAAAATTATGAACACTTTTTTAAAATTAAAAAGGTTTAACAAATTTTTGCATGTTAATTTAAAGAATTCGTTAGACCAACCAATGTTTCTTAATTTGTACAAACTGGCCTTTGTCGTACATTATTAATTAACTCTACCTCATAGCTATGCTATGTGGCGTTAAATAGTTTTCAATCATATCACGATATCACTCCTCATTCGCAGTTACCGTTACGCCGTGTTCATTTTCCAAGAAATAAAGTCGGTCCAATGATTCCTCCTGACTAAACTGCACACCAGACTGACTAAACTGCACACCAGACTGTCACTTTAATGGATGCAAAGGTGACCGATAAATAATTTGAGGGTTTTACATTCAAATGAAAATGCGCCCGTCGTCACTCATGATTTTTTCATGAAAATCGGGATTGTCATGGACGGGCTGTAACATCCTATTGGCATATGTACGGCAGCGTAAATGGTCTTGTGGAAGAAGCTCTTGTGTCAGCTGAATCTTAAATGCAAACAAATGCAAATCCTTGTGCAAAATTGTGGCCAAAGTTGTTCTTTGAAGACCAAAATCCTGAGCACGGCGTCGAATTGAGGTTGATGGATTGTTTTGAACACTTTCTTGAGCAGTAGTAATATTTTCAGCCGATCTTGCAGTACGTTGTGGCCCATGCTTGGGCCTATTACCCACAGACCCTCTTTCTTCGAAATCATTCACTACACGATAAATAGTGCGTTTTGTTGGCACGTTGTTACTCCCCCGAAAATTTCACGTAACTTTCTCATCGTCACAGTAATCGATGATTGATTTTGATAAAATGTTTTAACGATTAAAAAACGTTGGTTTATCGAATATTTTTCCATAATAAATTTGCCACGTGTCTACTTCACGACTGCCAAATATGAACTATCAAGACTAATGTTTACCAAAGTGGCGAAAAAAAAATTAATATACATTCCTGGTGGACACCCTGTATATTGCAACTACATACATATGTAATGAAATATGATAAAAATGGATTCTGCAAAAGTCTTTTTGTTTTGTTTCAATTTTTTTTTGTTATACTTTTCATTAATAAAAAAACGTGGTAACCCTAGTTCCATTTATTTTTTTTTGGATGTGGTGAATTTCGAAAATATCAGAAATATTTCTAGGAGTCATAATTTTGAATGCATTTAAGAGAGTTTCATTGAATTTTTTGATGTGATGACTTTTGAAAATATCAGAAATACTTCCCTTGATTTTTTTTGGGATGTGAGAATTTTGTCATTTATTCAAATTGAAAAGGATTTTAGTTTCGACTTTTAGATTTTTATATTTGAAATGACTATTTATCGTCTAATAACAAGTTTAACTGTATTTTAAGGATGTGGCGAACTTTAGACGTTTTCGAATTTGAAAGTATGCCAAGTTTTGACTTTTTCGATAGTTATTTTCTTGAAATTATAATTTCAAGTATCCCTGTCTATCCGGTTGACCATATTTGGTTACAAACATCACCTTCTTTATCAAACATTCGATAGAAATTGAATACGAAGGACTATACATTTTTTTCTTCCAATTTATTACATCACCCATTATATGTGTGGTTGCAACGAAGTTTAGTTACTTCATCGCAGGTATTCTTTAACTATCGTATTACAGTTTCATCGGTTGTTCGATAGAAGCAGTTTGGTGCACTTTTACTCATCGTTAGCACTGTAAAAGTTGTTGTGTCGTTTATTTTTTTTTTTTGTTTTTAAGAGTAGTGTTTGTTGCTGAGCAACATAAAATCCACTAAAACAGCAACAACAGCAGCAGTCAAATAAAATAAAATTAAAATAAAAAATGATTCTACTACTACACCAAATTTTAAAAGCCGCCAAGTAGAAAAAAATTAAATAAAAAAAATAAAAAAATTGTATAAAGACGAAAAGACAGACATCAGACCAGAGCCATAGACCAGTATTGGACGCGTGTGTGCGAGGCAACGAACGACAGCGCGCTAAAAATACTAAAAAAGAAGAAGAAAATTTTTATTTTATACAAAAATAATATAAAAAATAAATTTTTTTAATCGAATAAAAGTTAACACAAGTTTTTGTTACAAAAATCAATTCATACCTACGAATCTGCAAAAGTTGTTCTAAGAAAATATTAATAAAGTTTTGTGTAGAAATAAATAAGTCGAATGGAAATCTTAATAGAAATAATAAAATATCTTAATAAAAAATATGTATTAAGAAAATAATTTTATTAAAAAAAATTAAAACAACTAAAAAAATCAATATTGAATGAATAAAAAAATATATAAATCGTGTCTCAAATTATTAAACGGTAAAATATTAAATAGAATATTTTAAAGTGATAAATAAAATATCAATTCATAAATTTAGATTTAAAAAAATATCATGTTTGCATGCGAAGATTGTAAAATAAAAGCAAATGACTTGTTGCTTTTTTGATGTTGATGTGTTGTGATTATTTTATGACAAATTTTGACAACTTGTTTAACTAGTGACTTCAATTAAGATTTTTTAAATCTGTAATAAAATATTTGAAATTTTCATGTGCCTTTTTTTAAGAACCTTGAAAATTAAATAAAATCGTTTAAAATGTTGTTTCGATATTCATAACGAAAATGAAAAATTTTAAACAAAAAATCGAAAAATTTTTTGAGCTTAATCTTCTCCACTTATTTATTTATGGCGCATGTAGTGGCAGGCAGTAAGTACTTTCAATTCGATTAGCGAATATCTAAAAACTTGTGTTGTTTTGTAGTATTATTTCTTGACCAAAAAATAATTTTTTTTCGAAAAACTAAAAGTGTCTTAAAATAGATTTTCAAATTTAATTCCAAGCAGACAGACAGATATACAGAGTGAGTGTGATAAGTTTGAAAGCCCAGCTTAGAAATTTCAAATATTTTATTCCAACGCAAAGTTTTCGAATTTTGACAAAAATTCGTCCGACTTCATGATTTAATTCCAGACAAAGAGACAGAAGAAGTTTTATAAAGTTTAAACGTTTCAAATTAAAGTTCTTAATCTCGCTCCAGCTCGACGATTGAGTTTGGTAAATTTAGTTAATAGATATTTTAAATTGTCCTTAAGAAAGCATAAGGAGAAGCTAATTGTCTGTCGCTGCATCGTCATCAACGTTCTTGTGTTTTGTGTGTATGTTTCTATGTACGACTTTCCAGATGGATATCAGAAGTTGTGAAAATCAACTATTTCATCGAATCATGTTACGATAAGGACACAAGATACATGAAATATTAAGCACTACTCCAAGAGTAAGGACTGTGTTTAGAGCTACAGCTTTTATCCGGAAAAATATGGAAAAGTACATTTTATTTAAGATTTTTTTTTGTCGAATTTTTTTAATTAGAATAAAGTTTCTAACAAAATAATAAAACATGATATATTAATGGGTCGAGTTTTAACTTTAATAAAATGCAGGCTTCTCATTTATTCAAATAAAATCTCAGCATAACATCTTTAGTTTGTCTAAAAGTTTTCGGACCAAAGTTCTCTGCTAATCTGCATTAGGAAAAGTGAAATGTGCATAGGAAAAAGGAATAATCAATTCTAATGTATTTGTAATAAAAAATGTTTACTTAATAAATAAAATATTAGTTTGGAAAACGGCGCACGTTAAAAATTAAACTTGCAAGGTGGCGCAAAATGAACGTTTTAGTGTAAATGCTTCATGGCTTTTTGTTTTAAAATTTCTTCTTTTCTTCTGTTTAAGATTTGTAGGAAGCAAGTTTAGGAAATTTAAAAAAGCAACAGTAAAGAAATTTAAAATCGAACTGAACACAAGTTGTGTAGAAGGATCTCTGGTTAATGTTTCTGGATTTCCTTCCACAGTCTCGCGTGCACGTTGAATATTTGCGGTGGTCTGCAGCGTACTCCTTACCAAATCATGTTAACAAAAAGTGGCAAACAGCCAGTTTGCTGTTTACGTTAAGGATCCACTCCGCCAGGAAAATAAAATAAACACAAAATTCATTGATTTTCGTTTCTTGTTTCTATTGTGTACTGTTCCATTTTAGATTTCCGAAGCCTTCTTCAAACAAATCTTAAGCAAAAAAAACTAATTAAAAAAAATTAAATTAAAAAAATATACATCATAACGTTAATTTTGCACCACCCTGTATAAATAACATATGACGTTTTTGTTTCTAGAAAAAAGTGCAACGTTGTTTGCCCTTTTTATTGAAAATTTGCAATATAATGATTTTTTGAAATAGTGAGTTTATTAGAAATTATTGTGTCATCACTTACAAAATTTTTATCTTAAGAATACATTGAACAGAAATTTTTTATAAGAAGGAAGGAAATCTTAATTTTTTTTAGAATATAAAACGTCCATAGTATTTATTTCGTGCTTAATGCCAAGTTCTCAAAATATATAGGAACGTTTATGCTAAACAACAATTGAGCATGAAAAAAATCGTGTTTTCCTGTAGAAATACTGAACTATAATTTTTAAGTTTGTTCGAAATTTCGAACTCATTTTCGAAAATGACTGAAGTAACACTTTTAGGACTCGAATTCAGTTAAATTTTAACTTTTATGCAACAGCGAGCATAATTTTAATTTTTATGAAAAAAACGTGTTCGAACATAATTTCGAAAATTAAAAAATTAACGATTTTTATGGTCCAAGTGACTTGATAATAGTATGCATGTATGAAAAAAATGCTAAATCATAAGGATTAGGCCCAACTTTTCTTTTGCATATAATAATTCAAGAAATTTAAAATATAAGTTTCAAAAAAATCTGCTGTTTTTTATAGAATTGTTTAATTATACACGACAAATTTTATTAAATGGGTTAATATTAATTTTTAAAGTATATTTGAAATTTCGAACTTGAATTCGAATTTTCAAATTAAAGTAAAAAGAGCTCAATTTTATTTTTGAAACAAAACATGCGAAATGTCTAACTTTTAGAACGATCAATAATTCGTTATTTACTTCGAAAATTCATAGTGTTAAGTCTAAATTTAAAAAATCTGTTTTTTTTCTATAGAATTGTTTAATTCTACACAACAAATTATGTTAAATGAGATAATATTAATTTTTAAACTGTGTTCGAAATTTCGAATATTCGAATTAATGTAAAACATCATGGTTAAAGCAAGAATGGATGTCCATTGTATTTTTAAACAGAACATGCAAAATGCCTAAGTTTTAAAACGATAAATAATTCGATATTTACTTCGAAAATTCGAAGTAATGTAAAATGAGCTAATATTAATTTTTAAACCGTGTTCGAAATTTCGAACTTAATTTCGAATTTTCGAATTAAAGTAAAACATCATGGATGAAGCCAGAATGAAGCTCCATTTTATTTTTTAAACAAAATATGCAAAATGCCTCAGTTTTAGAGCGACAAATAATTCGAAATTTATTTCGAAAATTACCAAACAATCAGTTTTAAAATATCGCATCAATCCGTATTCATAAAAAATTACAAAATCATAAATGAAGTTGTACATATTTATCAGTTGCAGAAACTTATGCGAAACTATTAACGTGTTTTAAGTGAAATGTATTGATAAATGTTGAGATTCGAGTACGATTAGACTCCATAGGAAAGTTAAAAAATGTTTCTTGTTTTTTTAACGAAATTGGTATCGAAATAATGCTACGAGTATTTCGCTTGAACCAACTATTATATTAAAATTTCGTTTGTGATTGAACAGAAATGGCAACTGCCGAATAGAATGGAAGCGCCTATAATGTCGTGAACATTTATCTTTTTAAGATTATCTTTTCATAAGATCTAGAACTAATTGTGAAACTTATAAAACTTTTTGTTGGGTAATTTAATTTATTTATTTTTCTTTTTATGAATTATTTCTTGAATGTCTTTTATAAATACCCTCCAAAACTATTGAAACCAGCAGTTTTCAAATTTTTTTAAGCCTAAAATAAACAAAAAGTTCGCAATAAAGTCACGAAAAAACCTTAACTACATAAAAAAATGTTTGCTCATTTTTAAAATAAATTCGCGGCTAATGTCAATGTCTGTGCAAAAGAAAAACAAAAACAAAAAATATCTGCTTATCTTTTGTCATTTATTGTTTAGTTAGAGATACAAATTATCTAAATGAAGAAATTATCTGCAAGACTACAACGAATGTAAAGTGCCCTCTGAGGTAAATGGAACTCTTTTTAAATGAAATATTTTAAATTAACAAAAATTATGCTTTCATTATTTGCAGATACACAAATTTTCTAATAGAAAAACAAAATTCACGTATCAAAGACTATTTTATTCAATTTGTACTGAATTATTCTTCAAAAGTTTCAACAAAAATTCGATTGAAAAAATGGAAAAAACAAACCAAATTTATTTTACAATCTTATTGATTTTAAGTTATTATTGAGTTAAAAATTTCGTATTTGGAAAAAGCTTAAATTATTAAATCTTGATTTTTAAGCAAAAATCCCATTTTTCAATTTTTATTTTGATAGAAAAATTAGAATTTATCCGGCAAAAAAAAAACATTGTTATGATCTAAATAGTAAGATCTTTGGGGTTGTCATGAAATTGGCTTAAAAAAGACACCAAAAAATACTTTTGGTCGATGAATTTCAATATTATCTTTCATGTTCAAAACAGATTTTATTTCTATATTGAACATAAAACCGATATCATTGAAATTCATCACATAAAAGTATTTTTTTGCCTCTTTTTTAATCCGACTACATTAAATTCTGTGATAACCCTGATTGTTTTAGTTTTTAAAATAATGGACCATTGAAGAGTTTTGAGTATGTTAGAAAACCGAAGTAAAATTTCCAATTTCGCAAATTATATAAAAATCGCTTTTTATTATCTTAACGTTATTGGAAATCGTAGAAATTTTTCATTAATTAAAATATCGTTTTATTCAAAGCGAGTCATTAAATAATGTTAAAAATTTTAGTACCATTTGAAATTCATTGTTTTGTTAAATGCAAATAAATTAAAATTTCTAGCTTCTTAAATTCTAAGCTTAAATTTAGAAATTTTTTGTACAATTCAAACTAGAAATTCAATAAATCAGGACAAAAAAATACTTTAATGTGATGAATTTCAATGCTATCGGTTTTATTTTCAAAACAGATTTAAACATTGAAATTCATCACATGAAAGAATTTTTTTGTCGTCTTTAAAAATCCAATTCCGACTACATTGTAATCTGTGACAACCCTGAATATTCACTTTGTTAAAAAATTCGATGACATTATTATTTTTTTTTGTGCGAAAAAACAAACGATTCAGATAAAGAAAACAAATAATTTCTTACATTTGAATTAAAATAGTTATATAAAAAATTTCGAAAATATTTTTCATGTTCGAAAATTCGATAAGGTTTATTTTGTACTTTACAAGGAAATAATATAATTCTAATAGGATTTCAATAATGATGTTATTTTTGTTGTACAAAAAAATTTCTTTCTGGAATAATATAATCTTTTTAAATTAAATTTTTCTTTTACTTTCAATAACATCTCTTTTAAATTTTGGAAAAAAATTTGCTTTCGAATTATGACAAAAACAACTTTTAAAATTTTGTTTTTGTTTTATATGTAATTACATATAAGAAAGAAAATTTTCTTTCGATATCGGCGAACAGGCAGTAAATAGTTTCTTTACCTTGACTCAAAAATTATGCGAACGATTGTTATGTTAAAAAATTTGATATCATTATAATTATTATTATTAATTTTTCCTATTTTCCAAGTAGAAAATAATTAAATAACTGAAATACGAAATCTTGTTTACTTCGAATCCAAATAATATAATGAAATTTTCGAAAATGTTTGCTATGTTCGAAATTTCAATATTATTGTTTTATGCTACGAATAAAGATAAGCAAGAATTAAATAATGTCTTTCAACAAGTTTGTCATCTGAATATTAAAAATTTCGCAAATCTGTGCCATGTTCGAAAATTTGTTCTTAATTCTTTTTGTACTATGAAAACAAAGAATCTGTAAAAAAAATAATCAAATAGTTTGAGTTGTAGCAAAAAATTAATTAAATTTTGCAACGATTGTTATGTTCGAAAATTTGATGTTTATGTTTTTTTTCTACTGTCGGAGCTAATTGAAGTTAAAATTATGAAATCTTACAGTTTATTTATATTAAATCAAAATATTTGAAAAATTTCGAAAATGTTTATGTTCGAAAATTCAAAGTTATTCCTTTATTCTACTAATGAAGAAAAACAGCAATTAAAGTAATGAAATTCAAGTTGGGAATCAGATTATATTAATAATTGCGATAGTTTTTGGCGTGTTCGAAAATTCGATGTTTAATTTTCAAACTATCAGAAAAAAAAAATTTATATAATGAAATCAAATAACAGCTCTGCTTCACTTCGAGTCAAGAAAATTATAACATTTTTGGAATTGTTTTTCAGTTCGAGAATTCGATTTTATTGTTGCTTTTATTATAAATAGATAAAAAAGCAAAAAAAAAAGCCAAATGAAATCAAGCTAGTTTTTTATGTGGAACCGAACTGTTTAACAAATTTCAAAAATATTTATTATTTTCAAAAATTTTATATTTCTTTTGTGCTATCGGATCAAAAAAAATTTTAAATTAGTGAAAACAAATAATTACATCACTTCGAAACAAAAAATTTTAAAACGGCTTTGCTATGTTCGAAAATACAATATTATATTTTTCCGACCTATTACAACAGAAAAACATTGAAATAGTTAAATAAAATTAAATAAGTTTCTTACATCAACATTTGTATTGTTTTTTCACATTTGAAGATTCGAAGCTTAACTCTTAAATCTTAAGTATAAAGTAGCTGTCTCAAATTCTCACATGAATTTGAATATGGTAATCTGCTGCTGTGGGTGCAGTATGGACCGGTTATCTTCAGTACACGTGTATTTAAAAGAAAACGTTTAACAAAATTAGATTTATGTGGGTTAAATTTTTGCAAAAGAAACGAAAAACAAAAAATTATTTTTATTCTTTATTGTTTTTTACCATCTAGACGATTAAAATAAAAGATTTGTATGTTAATTCAACAAAATTCTATAAAAATAACTTTATTTGCATAATTTCTTAATCATCACGAGTATTTAGTTACAAAAGAATTTAAAATTGTTTTTGTTAAAATGTTAAAGTTTAAATCATTTTTGACAAAATCTTTTTTGGCTTAAAAAACACTTGAACATAATTTGTTAACTTTAAAAAAAAAATTTAATAAACAAATTATAACTAACAAAATATAAAAAAAATAAAGAAATAAAACAAAGAAAAAACCACACAAAATCCATCAAATCGATGCCCTCATCAAATGGCAACCACGACGAGTTTAGAATAAATAATTTTACAATTAAAGTTTTAAGCGAAACAACCACAAATAAAAAACTTGAAAAAAAGGAACATAAAAGTAATAATTTTAAATTCACCCTTCCGCTAAAGTTTTACGAACAAAGACAGACAGACAGACAGACACGTGTCTTGAAATATATTCATAAATAAAAATAAAATAAATAAAAAAAATTAAAAAAAATGGTGGCCGAAGCAGAGATTTTATTAAATGCCCCTCCCTTGGGGCGCACCCATACAAGGGCAGCTTCTTCAACTTCCACTATGGATACAATAGAAATGTCACCTTCGTGCTGTTGTCAGTGTCATTGCCAAGACCAACAACAACAACAGCAGCAGCAGCAACTTCTATTGCAACCATCAACTAGTGCCACGGCCACTTTGCGTTCAAATACATCGGCCACATTATCGGCGTATTCATATAACACGTCAAGTTCCCAGAGAAACTGCAGCCACTCCTGTGATCATCATTTAGATTTTATGTGTGGCCAAGCAAATTCAACTGCACATTTTCTACCCGCTACTCCCAACAGCCTCAACAATTGCACATCATCTCCCTCGTATGTGTCGGAAGATGAGGACAGCGTATTGCGGTATTCCTTCAAAGGTATACCGCCCGAAATGTATTCAGCGAAAAAGGAATTTATCTACAAGCGACCGTTGGTTGAGAAACAGGTAAGTGGATTTAAATTTTTCATTCTTTTTTTTTTGTTTTTTATAACTTTGTCTTCCTGCTGGCTGTCCAAAAGAAGGGCTTAAAATTTCATTCAATACGAATAAAATTAAAAAATATTTATAAAGCCAGACAGACACAAAAGCTTATTTATTGATTTTTAAATATAATTTGATTTGATTTGTATTCGATTTCGTTTTAAATTTCACTTGAATGCACATCCTCCACTACGGCTTAACTTATTTGAACTGAAGTGCCAGCTAAAACAGATTAAGTCCAATTTAGAAATAAACAGAAGTCACACAAATGTTTTTCGAAACTTTTATCATGATACATTTAACAAAAATATAGCGTTTTCTTCTCAGTATCTTGGCCAAGTTCTAGTCAAGTCTCAAAATTTTTTCAAAGGTACATACAGTACAACCTCCATAATCGGGACAGATATACATAGTTTCAGCTACTTTCCGGTTTAGTGGATCGTCCGGACTACAGTTAAAATAAAATTTTTAACGCAAAACATAAATATACATATCGTATGTATAATTTATTTTTATTACCGAAAAGAAAAATAAGACTTCATTCGTTTACAGAAAACATAAAGAAACATACTAAAAGTGACCAAAAATATTCTTTTGAAAAAATATTTTGAAAAATAAGAATTTTTATGTAATTTGTCGTCAGCTCTATTTTGAAATTCTTTTAAAAATAAAATATCCTTATCTGTCGCTTTGGTTTGTTCAGCCCATAAAATAGCTTTTGAAAACAGGTCGTCAAGCAAATTTTACTGAAAAAAAAACAATTCTCCATACTATAGAGGAAAAATTTCTAAACTGTCCGAAAAATTTAAATTTCCGGATTACTGGATAGTCCAAATTAGCAAGTGTCCGGATTAGGGATGTTGTACTGTACTTTTTTAGATGATAATTTTTTAAGTTTCTTTTTTTTAAGATACTTTTTAACAGTTAGTTCCAGTTTAAATAAGCATATTTTGTTACAATTTGCAATTTTTCCCCTTTTTTATTGCACATATTTTTTCATAAATGTACTTTTTTAAGCTTTTTTAAAAAGTTACTTTTCTCAGAAGAGTCTTGTTGCAGCATACTTACTTTAAAAACGTACTTTCATAAAAGTTACTACATTTAAAAGGTACTTTCGTGAAAGGTACGACCTTTAAAAGTTAATTTCTTAGAAAAGTACTTCTAATAAAAGGTACTTTTTAAAAAAGTCTTTTTTGGTAATTTTTCCAAAATGTGCTTGTTTTAAAACTATTTTCAAAAGTTGCTTCTTTAAGAAGAGTCTTGTTTAAACTTACTTATTTCAAAAGTTAATTTTTTAAATAGTAATTCTTTCAAAATGTAGTTTTTATAAGTCGGTTTTCTTTTTCTTTTTCACAAAACATTTTTAAATGGGCCTTTTTTTATAAAGAATTCTTTTGAAGTGGTTATTTTTTAAAACGCACATGTTTCAAAAAGTATTTTTTATAAGTACTATTTTAAATGGCATTTTCATAAAGTTCCTGTTTAAAAAGTACTTTTTGAAAATGAATTTTTTCTCAAAAGACAAAAAGTTCCTTGTTTTAATTGCTACTTAATTGAATTTGTAACAACTTTAAATTATTCATAAATTTTGTACTTGTTAAAAAGAAAAACAAATTTTTGGAGTCGATATTAATTTTTGAGACCATCTATCTTGCTTCAACAGAAAAGAACCAAATCGAAATTGTCACTAAAATAAGAAATGGCGCCATAATTTTTTTATTTAAAACAATCGGACAATTTTGAAAAAAAATTTGCTGTAGTATTTTCACTATTTTGATGCAATTTTTGAGTTTATGGCCTCAAAATGACCCCAAGAATAAGAAAAATAGTTTTAAATTTAAAAAATTACAAGTGTCCCCATATTTAAGAAAAAAATCACCAAAATGTTTATATGAAAAACATTTATTTATATGAGGGTGCTGTTGGCTGAAGTAGTTAGCGCGTTGACTGCAAAGCAAATAATGTCTAAGAACGTGGGTTCGAGCCCAGCTTCAGACAAGTCATAACATCCAGCATTTTTCAGATGTGCATTAGTATGCGATTGTATTTGTTGTTGTCAGACTGTTTAAGTGATGAAGGCATAGCACTGGTCACTGAACAGTTCTGGCAGCAATTGATACTGGTGTATGCTAGCGGACATCACAGCGCCCTCCTTCGTCGGTATTGTAGCAAAATCGCCGGCGAAGTAAAATAATTAATAAAATGGCTACACAGCTTAAAACACATTTAATGCGCCTACTTGACATCGGAGGTGCTGCAACACTGATCTAAAAACTAACACAACGCGCAATATCAGAGTTGTAAAAATTAAGCTTTCTCTCTTTCACCATCTGTCCTCTCTCACTATCCCTTTCCCAAAGAAGGTAACACACCTACGGGTTGGTAGGCATACTAATTGCCTGAGTGTTACTTCTCTTTATAAAAAAAAAAAAAAAAAAAAAAAAAAAAAAAAACATTTATTTGAGAAAAATTTGTAGGCGATTTTTTCTTTATTTTTAAGGTCATTTTAATTTTTGAGCTTGAACCTATTTTTCTGTGGGTCATATTTTGTTTAGGACTCCAAAAGGAAAAATTCCTATGAAACATGTTTACCACCCAGTATGATTTCTTTCTCTCTACATGCACTATATTTAAAAAATGATTATTAAGATTTTTTTAAAGCCTTTAGTGTTGCAAAAGTATCCTGGCAAAATAAAAAACAGTCTTTTCCTGGTCTATGAAGATATTTGCGCATATTCATAGTCATAAACAAAGTATACTTTAAGATACAAAATATTGACTTTAAACTCTTAAAGTATTTTTTGTTTACGACAATGACTATGCGCCATTGAAAACACTCATGACTTCTTTCGTTGGCGCAACGTCGAAACATTTTATCAGAGAAAAAAAAGGTGTATCTGGTAAAAGTTTGGCAGTTGAGTCATTTTGTATCCGATTTCTTTAGTTCTATTGACGTTAATAAACTAAACAAAAAAACAAATTGTATTTGCTGATGAACAAATTATTAAACGTATTTACTAGCAACTGCAAAACCTGAAGCATCTAAAGTTACCAATTTAAAAGCTTTTAAAATTTATGCTCCTCTACCTGAACATTCTTACTGATTTGTTTTTTTAGGTTTTTGTTTATTTTGTTATTCCTCTTTATATGAAAAATACACTTCATTGCACATAAAGTTAATGGAAGCATTTATGCTGATCACTGAAGTTTTTAGGAATAATTTTTCGTTGTTTTCTGTTTTCTGCTATTTTTTTTTGTATGTCAGAGGGACCTTTGTCGCCAATAACTTTTAATGTTAGAAGGTTTATATGGACGTTTGGCGTCCATTTTTTGTTTTTGCGTATTGTTATTGCCAGGCTGAGTGGTCTAAGAGGTAGAAGTGAACTTAGTTGTATACTCGAGGAAGTTTACACATGACAAGTGAAGATAGGAATGATACCAAAAGTTATGTAAAGTTTAAAAACCATGTAAGAATTTT
The DNA here is from genome assembly GCA_956483585.1 of Gymnocheta viridis. Taxonomy (NCBI): domain Eukaryota; kingdom Metazoa; phylum Arthropoda; class Insecta; order Diptera; family Tachinidae; genus Gymnocheta; species Gymnocheta viridis. Next base: position 41,508,361 of record OY101442.1, read on the forward strand.
ATAATAGGTAATTTGACCAGTAGCGGCTACTGAACAAGCACGTTAACTATAAACACATTCACGACTGCAGGCTACCGACTACAATGGTAAAATGATTATTATCACTCAGCGTTGCCAGAATGATGATTTTTTAACCAAAATATGATTTAATAATTTTTTTCTCAAATTATGATTTCTTATTTCAAGTGTGTACAACTTTCATTGTAATTGTACTACAAAGTGAAGTTAAGTTACCCATAAAAACATGTCTATAGTAAATTTATCAAAAACAAAAGCTGTCTTTAAGGAGTATTTTTGATTGCAAAAATATTATCAATAAATTATTGATAGACAAAATTTTATACAAAAAAATATTTTCGATAGTAAATAATTTGTTAACAAATTTTATCTGTACAATTTATTAATAAAAAATGTCGAAGAGTGTTCATATTCATAAACGATAAATAAAGTTAATGTGTGCATTAAAACCTCGTTTCCCATATAAAAATCTACTCTAATCTAGTAATCGATTATGATTGAGGCCGTAGCATTATATACCTTTTGTATTCCGATTTCTTATTTTTAGTCAACATGAAGCAGTAAACGATTTAAATTTTATAGAAAAAAGTGTGGTTTTTTAGCAGCTTACGGATTTGATTAAAGAAAAAACACATAAAATTTAGAGAAATGTATTAAATCTTTATTGGAGCCGCTAGAACGATCTATATAATTCATTGTTTAAAGATGATTTCATGTAAATGTTGATCGCAGTTACACCTCAATTGGTTCATACGCTGGGTCCAATTTTGGCATATTCTCTCCAACATATCGGCCCGTATCTCACCAATAAATTCTTCAATATTGGCTTGCAGTGCGTCTACCGTTGCGTGCTTGTCACTCTAGACATGAGCCTTAACATAGCGCCCACACAAAATAGTACAAAGGCGTTAAATCGCACGATCTAGGCGGCCATTTGACCGGCCCCAAACGTGATAAACTGTTCAACGAACTCTCCTCTCAATTGGGCCATTGGTTCGTGTGCTGTGTGGGATGTGGCAACGTCTTGTTAAAACTACATGTCAGCCAACTTCAGCTCTTCCATTTTGGGCAAAAAATATTTGTAATCATCCCACGATAGCGCTCGCCATTTCCGGCAACATTCCTCTCGGTCATCAACAAGATTGGCGGATATAGCAGCGATACTTTTCTCTGTCCACACTCTACGTATGCGTGGTTGCAGTTACCTGTCCAATCGACCTCATTCTAGAAATTAATATTAAACATTTACATAAATGCAAACGATAAAATACAAAAACAAAAAACGTTCTAAATAAACAACTTAAAACTCTGTCTTTTTCAAGTTGAAGCTGATACGTGCATGTGTAATAAGTGTGCATGTGTTAGTAGCAACTTTAAACGCTTATAGCTCCATAAATATCCAGCCGATTTAAGTAAAATTAAAATTGTGGACATTTACGCAGAAACCCGTTTGAAAACATATAAATCTTTCCAGTATAACATGTGACACGAAAACAGATGAGCTACCAAAAACAACTGAGCTGCCAAAAATAAAGTTGCTAAGAAAAATCACCCTTTAAAATAGTTTTTAATTAAAAACTAAGCATCTACCTCGTGATGGCGATTTCTCATTGTCAGACAACTGTCTGTACAGAGTTTAAGTAGTTGTTAAAACTTCACATACAAAGTTATTGACAGGAGAAAATTTGCTGTAGAAAATGTTTAAATTGCAAAAATTCATTTATAAAATTTATCAATATAAAAAATTTATAAATTTTGTAAAGCTCTGTGCAGGCCATCACAAGGTATATTGTCAGTTCACACGGTTGCACGACATTTTTCATAAAAGCTTATAATATCATTGACAGAAAATTTCCTGACAATAACTTTATCTTACAACGTTGTCAGACAGAGAATTCCCAGTTTACACGCTTGTGGGCGAGAGAGGAAAAGTCTGTGTTCAATACAAGTTCAAGTATTTTTATTGCTAGAAATTCTTTTACTTCCAATTGAGTTTATTCGTGGATAAAAAAAGATATTAAACATATTTTGAAATAAATATTTATAAAGCTCTTGGCACTAATTTTTACGTTAATATTTCTTATAAAATAACTACCAAAAACAACAGAATTGTCTGACAGCGATGCCATTGTCTGATGCAGCAACTTCGCGCTTCTGAAAATAAAATCATACAACTGTCAGATAGTGATCTGACAATGCCAACGAAGGGTATTCACACGATTGTCAGATATCTGAGAATATTGTTGTCAGCTGTACTGATTATGCTTTTTCTGACAACGTTGTCAGACAAAAATTGCCAGTTCACACGATTGTAATATCTTTTTTTTTAACACATTTTACTCATTTTACTGACAACATTGTAAGATCTGACAACCGTCTGTACAGAAATTTAGTTTAAAATCACGTCAGTATAAATAACAATTAAGTACTTAACATTTTTCTTAAAAACATACATATTAAGCTGATGTTTAAATTGATACCTTTTACGAATAACGATTGAGCTAATAGTAGAAAGAAGACGGTGAAGAATGTTCCATTAGAAACAGTAGCATATGTAATTAGGAATGCAACATCGCTCTTAAAAACATGGATGTTTGAAAATATAGATGTTTTTCCAATGAACATCGATGTTAAAAAACATCGGTAAAAAAGCGATACATCGATGTTTTTCCGATGTTTTGATTTTCTAATAACACTGATTGACAAAAATTAACTTTTAATTTGTCACATAAACTTTTTTGGTCTTTTTTCCTTTAATTTGACTTCCTAAGGTGGAAAACAGAGGCAGAAAAAACTTGACACCCATAGTTCTTTTGACAGGAATTTTTTATATTTCAAAAAAAAAAAAAAATACTGATACTTTACATACAATTATACTTGATAATTTGTTTTCTAAAACTAAAAGCTATGATTTTCTGCAGTATTTGACCGGAGGCTGGTCTCTTGCAAGTGTCCAACAATAATATGCCAACATTCGAGGACTCCATTTGCCCTGGTATCGTTTTTCCATGCTGGAAATATCCTGATGGAACCTTTCGCCGTGTTCGTCGCTAACGGTTTCTAGGTTCTCGGGAAAGAAATCGCGGAGGGAGTGTAGAAAGTGTATTTTGAGTGACAAATTACAACGCAATGCTTGATACGTCAAAAGTAGTTCTCCTATTAGATATTTGTATTTAGTTGCATTGTGTTTGCCCAAAAAATTTTGTGCGGCATTTTTAAAACTTTTCCAAGCAGATTTTCACTAACAAACTTAACTTTTCTTCGAATATGTTTCCTTTAACAATTCCTTGATCTGAGGTCCAACGAAAATTCCGTCCTTTATTTTTGCATCACTAACTTTAGGAAATTTTTCTCTCAAGTACGTAAAACCTGAGCAGTTGTGATCGATAGCTTTGACAAAATTTTTTATTAAACCTAATTTAATATGTAGTGATGGTAAAGGTACTCTGGTGGTCTCGAAAAGAGGGGGTGTAAAACATTTTTTTCCCCAGGAAAAAAGCACGCTTTTTGATCATAATAGTTTTCAAAAATCTTGTGTGAGTAGTTTTATAGATTTTTAATAAAGTTTTGTAATTCTTCCCCATTACTTGTATTTTTTAACATCTTCCAAGCAATTTCGTTTTTATATTTGTAATATTTTTACCACTATTTAACAAATTCGAACTACATACGCTTTTACAACTACTACGGCCAATCAACAATTCTCTAAAAAAATAATTAATACATTTTGTAAACAACAAAACGCTAACAAAATTAAATGACAAAAGTTTATGCAAACGTTTGCAAAAATTTGTAAATGAAATCGAAATTAAACGAGAAAAAGTCATGAGAAAACACAAAAGTAAAGAAATGATACCCCATTAAATAAGACGACGGTATTAAAAGCAAATTCAAACACGTACTTAAAGCCAACAACAATGGCCTTTGAAGCAGAAGCAGCAGCGATAACAACAACAACAACCATAATAATGTTAACAATAACAAGAGTAAATAGGTAAAACAACAAATAAAACATCGCTAAAGAACAGTGGGACTGACGACTAACTTATCCAGTTTGTTGAGGTTTTTTTATTTCATGGGTGCTAATGCCAAACATTCAATAGACCTTAAACCATAGTTTTGAAAAGTTTCAAACCTCTTATCTTATAAAAAAAAACTTTTAAAAAACCAATGAGAATTTCTACAAAGTAAATTTGCAGAATATGGTTGCACAAAAATGGCGCCGGTAACTAGACCATATGTCCATGATGTTATTAACAGTATTTTAGAAATATTTTTGTGACTGACTATACCCGACCTATGCCTTCACATAGGAAGTAGCAACGTGGTTGTCAACGAAATCCTACAAAAGAACCGCAAGACTATACTGTTATCCGTGGTAAATCAGTCAACCAGTGCGAGCGAGACGAAAAACTCTCGAAGGACAAACAATAACTGCAAGCCTGACCGCTCTCAAGAAATAATTACGATGCTGCTTAAACTGATACATTATTATATTATGTTAGTTTACTTATATTTCTCAATAACTCCTCTTAATGGTGCCCATTGAAAGTTTGTACTTTGAAAGTTGCATCCATCCTTGTCTATAATAACTTTAATTTTTTAATTTTTTCAATATTCAATTAATTAAATTTTGGCACTTTATTGGTGTCTGGTGTCTCCAATTTCTTAGATTTTAACTTTTAATCAAGAAATACACTTATCATTTCCAAGACGATGCTTCAGTCTTGTTTCAATGAGATTGTGATCTGAACTAGATGACGGTCAATCGAGAACAGGAACGTTTTTTTCTGTAAACCATTTTTGTTGTTGTTAATTTTATTGGAAGATATTGTTATTTTGGATATGGATGGCAATAAATATTGTTTCAATATGTTTTATGTAACATACTGCATTAATACTGTTTTATCCTTGGCCTCATCCTTTGGCAGACATACAATTCTAAATAATTATGATAGCCCCATTTTGAGTCTGAATCCACTGATTTGATTTAGTATTTTGGTCTACAGGCAGGCACGTACATTCGGACGAAATTTTTATGGGTTAATCCACCTTTAGAAAAATTTTCTACAAAAAGTTTCTCGCAAATTTAAAAGTAACAAAAATTTACTACAACAACAATTACCTGCGAACGCAACTTCTTCAGAAATGTTGTCGGTATCGAAAATTCTCTATTGAAAATTAATCGATATCAAAAGCTTTTTATTGAAAATCTATAGATGTCAACAATTTTCTATAGGAAATTTATCGATTGCAAAAATTTTTCGCAGAAAATATTCCGAAACCGAAAATCTCATAAAAAAGTTTCTGTACAAAATTTATCGATATTAAATAAGTATATTCTATAGAAAGCTTATCAATACTAAAAAAATATTGATATCAAGCGTTTGTTTTTTTATAGGAAATGTATGAATTATTTGTCAATAAAATAAAATTTATCGATATCAAAAACTTGCTCTAGAAAATTCATCGATGTAAAAAATTTTACGAAATCGAAAATTTTCTGTATAAAATTTATCGATATTAAAATTTCTTTATACACAATTTGTCGATATCAAAAATGAATTTTTACAGAAAGTTTATCTAAATCAAAAAAAATTTTTTATAGAAAATTTATCGGTATTAAAATAAACAAAAATTTTTAATACTAAAAATTTATCAGACCAAAAAAATAAAGTTTATGCAAAACTTATCGGTGTCAATTTTTTTCATGAAAATTTATCGGTTCTAAAATTTGAAACTTTATCGGTATCAAAAATTCTCTATAAAATTTTTTTCAATAACAAAAACTTTTGAATTTTGAAAATATATCGCGACTAAAAATTTTCTATCGATAGCAAAATCTTTCGCAGAAATTTTTTCTATACCAAAAATCATAACAAAAAAACTTTTGTAGAAAACTTATCTATATTAAAATTTTTCTTTAGAAAATTTATCGATATTGAAAGTTTTTCTTTAGAAAATTTATCGAAATCAAATATATTCTTTAAAAACTTTATCACTTTCAAATATTTTCTGTAGAAAATTTATCACTATCAACAAATTGATATGGAAAGCTAATCAATACTGAACTTTTATAGAAATCCAACGATCTTTATATAAATTATAAATTGAACTATAATTTAAAATTTTTTGATAAAAATATATCGATATCAAAAAAATATCGATTACAAAATTTATTGATGCCAAAAAATTCGTCGATAATTGAAATTTTCTATATAAAATTTATCGATATTTAAATTTTTTTTAAAACATTCTCTCTAGAAAATTTATCGATACAAATAAATTTTTATAGGAAATTTATTTATCGACATTAAAAATTCTTTAGAAAATTTATCGATAAAAAGGAATAAGTTGCCAATATAAAAATTTTCTATGGAAAATTCATCAATATGAAATATTTTCCATATATGAACAATTTTATGTATAATTTTTTTTCTAGAAAATTTATCGATACCGAAAATTTTCTGTATGAAGCTTATAAATTCTCTCTAAAAATTTTCTAAACAAAATTACCGATATTTTATTGAAAACTTATTCATATCAAACATTTTCTAAAAAAATTTACGCCGATATGAGACTTTTTATATTGAAAATCTATTGGGATAGAAAATTTTTCAATATTGCAAATATTATACAAAAAATTTATAGTATTAACAGTTGTCTGTGGAACATATTTCAATCAAGTTAAGTTAATAATTTGTGTAAATATTATTGTTAGTTACAAATTTGTTGTGAGTGGCGTCAATAAAAAGTTGCATTAGAGTGAAAACATGTCAAACCATCATGCCGTTCGGATACAACACCTCTGATTTCAATGCAATTCAGCACAACTGTTGTGTGTTATTGGACTTTTACAAAACATAAATTTTCAGACCCCAGATTCTTTCGGCTTCCGTAATATGACGTCATAAAATATGTGAAAAATGTTAAAAAATCACAAAAGTCTCCTTACAAAAAGCTATATAACTTTTGAACTATGCAAGATAATTTAGTGAATTAATTAATTTAGCAAATTAATAGATTACAAACGGTAACTGAAAATTTTAGTATACAGTGAAAACTCTACTAACGGACACCACTCGTAGGCGGTCCAATTCTATTTATCGGACAATTTTCTAAATCCCCTTGTTTTCAACGTGTTTGTAGAATAAATTTATCTCTGCTAGACGGACACACCCGTGGCCGGATACGGACACGTTTTTTAAAATTTCATATTGGGAAAACGCAGTATGCAAGCATTCTAAGAGATAAGGAAGATCTTAAAGTCAGATGGCAATCTGGAGTTAACATTAATTACAAAAAATGTTGCCTGTCTACAAAACGTTCAGATGCGCTTTGATTGGCTTGCAATTGCCAGAAGCAAGAATTTACCTATTTCAGGTCCAATCGTGAGGGCAAAGGCCAATGATGGCGTAAGCGAAATAATGTTGCGTTTAAATTCATATCAGGAGAGGCAACATATGTTATTTCTAAAGACAAAACTACAGTTTCAGAAAAACTTCCTTTAATACTTAGTCAGTACAAGCCAGAAGACATTTTGAAAGGAACCCCCACGTAGACGGACACCTCTCGTTATTGGTCAAATATGCTGTGACGATCGGTGTCCGCCTACGGGAGATTTCACTGTACATGCATTTTGTGGCCCTTAGAAATCAATATACAATAAATATTTTTCAACAACCGATTAAAAAATAAACACTAAAATTGAGCATAGTTTTCTTTGTGGAATATTTTCCTATTATTGTTGAAATCGATAAAAAATCTTTCTATATAGAAAATTGATTGATGGTGTTTTTTTAATAGAAAATGCATTATTTTGATTTGTTTCGAATCCCCAAATACGAATTATTTATTTATTTATTTTTAAATACAAAATACATTTGGATTTAATTTATTTGATCTTATATTTGCTTCAAAAGTTTTATACAAATTAATATTATATGTTGACTTTAAAAATAGCATGTCGAAAACATTTTGGCGAGCAAAACACACAAACACAATTAAAAAATAGTTAAAAATTATTAAATTTATTTATTAATTTCTGTGATTAAAATAATGTGCATTAATTGTTTATTTACTTTAGCATTTTGATAGCAAACCTGTTCGCCTGCGAGCAAATCAAATCATCATAAATCATTTTCAGTAAACAAAAAAACACAACAAAAACAAAAAAAAAACAAAAAGGTCATAAATTTTTTTTAGACAAACGCAAACAAAGTTGAGCTAATAAAATCGTAAAAAACAGATTTGAAAAAAAATTTTAAATTATTAGTTCGCTGAGCACCCCTCCCGTCTACACATGCAATTTTTGTTTCTGCAATTTATCATAAATTTTCTTATAATTTTTTTTTTGTTTGCCAATTTAGAAGAAAGAACATAAGGGAATAATTTTAGAGTACATGAAACTGTGTACCCCTTCTCACTCTTCTATGCCTTCTCTTTTAGAACTGTAGAACTGCCGAAACAAAAATTGCACGTGTAGACGGGGGACTAATGAAGTTGATTGATTCGAATAATTGAAATTTCCGATAAAGATCAAAAACTTAAAGATCAAAGTTCTTAAAAGGGTTAAAATGATTAAAAAAATAATTTGATTTCAATGATTCGCTTGCTTTTGCAATTAAGTAATTTTTATTATTAAAGACGAATATTTTCAAGTTATTAAAATTAAAACCTGCAAAATAAAGAACATTTTGCGAATATATTAAAATTTCCTTGATAGAATAGTTAAATCGGAAGGCACATTTGCTTACAAATAGTTATTAAAAGCCTTTATTTAGAAAATCCAAATACTTTTCAAAGAAATTTAATAAACTGCTCAAAAGATATTCATGTTTTGATTTCAGAGTTTTTCGCTTTAATTTTCATTAAATCGCCATTTCAGAGGACTGTCCACTAAATTAATAAACATTAATAAGTAAAGAAGTAAAAAGAAAAGTATTAATATAATTGCATGTTTTAAAAATTATTGCAAAGAAAATAAATTAATAATGAGAACAGGGTAATAAAAAATTAAATAAAGCCAACATATAAATTGTTGAGATAGGCCAGGATTACTTGTTCAAAACGATCATTTAATCATTCATACTCCGACTGACACATTTCATTGCTATAAGGAAATTTATGAACTTTAATTTAATTAAATTTCTTATTTAATGAATTAGCGCCGTCAAGGCCACTGACTTGAAATGAAAATGAAGTGTTAATTTTTTTCATTATTGTATTTATTAATAAAGTTAAAACTGGTTTGAACTTTAAAAATATAAGAATAAAATAAAATTAAAAATACAAAAAGGAAAATATCAATTTAAACCGGCCCTTAAATCACATCAAAACTTTTAAAGTCAATTAGCCAGAACAACGAGATTTTTTCCAATAAAAAAAATAATAAAAAAAGGTAAAGAAGCCCAAGAGACATGATTTCGCTTGAATCGTAATCACGTTTTGATTTGCAGGTTTTATATTCTAAGAGTTTAAAGAAAATTTTATATTTTAAATCACCAATTTTACAAGATCAACTTAAATGTAGATAACTTAATTTAAAAATAGCTGAAATTAGCTTACATAATATTTTACAAGCTACATATCGCTCATTTGCTCAAACAACAGTATAACTGAAAAACCTCGTTCTTGAGAAAACCAGTATAAAGTTCTGAAATTACACATCTTAATTGAAAAACAAAAATAATTCGCCTCTCAAGAGGTGAGCAAACAAGATAATTGTATGCCATTTTTACACAATATAAAGAACGACACGAAGAACAATTCTGCATTCTTAAGTCAAAAATCATATATTTTGAGTTATGACGTTTTTAAAATAAATGAGCTAATTGAATGTTATTTAAGCAGTCTCAAGTTAATTAATTCAAATTATTTTGATTAATACGACTCTAAAGTAGTAAAGTAATGGGGAAGTGGTTTTCGGAGGTCACTTCTTACTAGAGGTGGGATCGTGAGTAACTTTTCACTCACGCTCATGCATTCTCACGATAAAATTTTTTTAACTATACACAATCTTATATTTTTGATATATGTTCATGCTCACTCACGTGAGTGGAAAAAAAGTATGACATATTCACGACAACTCATGCGCACGGAAAAAAACTATAAAATAATTAAAAAAAAAATAAGAAATTACTACAAATTAAAACAAAAATTTAAAATACAATTAAGCTAAAAAGATAATCATGCGCGCTAGCTCACGCCCAATTTTTAATGCTCCTATGAATAAAAAAAATTAATCATGTTCATGCGTGATCACGCATGATGTGCTATAATTACTTGAGAACGGTGGCCATTTCTATTACATAATCACGTTAGCGTTCCTGTGTTTGCTTTTTACTGCTTTTCAGGCGGCTGGCAAACGAAACGAAAATAAATATGTATAATTTATGTTCATATTATTATTAAATAATTCGATTAAATTGTTCATATTCTGCACAACTGACAGCCGCCAGAAAAGCAAAAACGGACCGGTGAATTGGTGCAGCGATCTTCTATGTTGTCCAACCAAGTCAATCCGAATTCTCTTTGTGTCGTCATATGACGACAAAAACAAGACTTCAAATTGCGGGTGAACTGTTATTACCGCATAGAAAGAAAGAAATCAATAACAATTGCCATGTGTTTTGATTGCTTTTTCATAAAAAATAATTTAAATTTTTTATTGAGAGAGTTTTTTGAAAAAGTTCTGAATTATGAGTTCGACTTGAAAGTAAGTGTTAAAAACTTAATAAATTATATAAATATGCCCGAAAAGCAATATGAAATGAAAATTAATTTAAATAGTTTACAATTATATAATTAAAAAAGTTGGGCAAAATACATGGTTTGCGGTATTTAAAATACAAAATACACCATTTTTATTCAAACCAAAAAATAAATTAGATAAAACTAATCAACAAAACAATTGTTTCCTTTCATAAATATCAGATTTTTTAATGTAGCATCATACAAACTGTTTCTTGTTGGAGAATAAATAAAACCTGCTGAAGAAAATAATCTTTCTACAGGTCCTGATGAGCCCAAACTTGTATTAAATTCTATGAATACTCTTTTTTTAATAGTGATAATATCTTTGGTCTTGTCACTGAGGAAACTGACAAATTCCAACTCCAAATTTGATGTCCTAGATTCACCATCATCCCTATCTACGCAAACATCAAAGTCATCGTCTTCTTTACTGGTGCTTCTACTCCAGGTATCATTTTAAGTTTTTTGTAATTTTCCTCCAGAGTATGAATTGCAAGATTTTGGATTCTTTGCCTTTCTTTTCTGGTGATGTTTTCTGGCAGCCAACGCATCTTATAACCAGGATTATAACAGGGTGTCAAAATAGCTCTATTTATTTCCGGTGATAGTTTAAACAACTTATCGAATCTTTTTTCCAAGCTCTCTTTTAGTACTGGTATAATAGGACTTAAATGCCTTAAATTGTTTCCATTCAACCGAATTAATCTTGTCGGCAAAAGTTTTCCGTAATAACAGCTGTTACGCTGAAGGTAATCTAAAGCAGTGGCAATAGGTTTCAAAACTACAATGAATTCCTCTAAATATTTCAGTTCTATAGCCGCGTAAGTGCTCTTCTTACGTAACTTATCAAATAATTCATTTAATTTGGATTTAATTTTCATAAGTTGTGCTATAGAATCATACATACAGAAATACTGCCATTTTTTGTATGAATTTAAAATACAAAATACAAAATACGTATTTGTATTTTAAATACGTATTTCAAATACATGTATGAGTATTTCAAATTCTGCCCAGCCCAGCTTACAACATTTTTGCTAAAAATTTTCATTCGAGTTGTAGAAGAAATATGTATATATTTTTTTGAAAATAAATTTGGTTGTCGTCAAATGACGACACTATGATACAACGAGTACTATCTGATTTAACCTTTTTTTGTTTTCGTTTTTTATCAGTAAATTTCTTAATGTCGCGGACATTTTGGGTATTTTAGAGGAAAAAGAATGAAATGATAATATATTTATAACGCTTCCTTTACGCAAAGAGATAAGAAAAAAGGGCTTCAATTACACTGGGACCATAAGAAGCAATTGTTTGGGTAACAGTTGTTGTTTGCTGGGTGGAAATGAGCTCAAAAAGAAAAAAGAAAGAGGTTTTGCAACGACCGCAATAGCAGAATTTCAAAGAAAAAATTGTGGAAAGACAACGTATCTTCAACTGTCACTGTGTCTTCAACTGTTTTTTCTTCAAGTCCCTAGGGAAGAACAAAGAAGTGGAGTCAGGCCAACCTAAAATGCGTTGAACTAAATATTCTATACAATATTATAAAAAAATATTGGCGGAACAGATCGAATGGATCAAAATGTCAATTTTGATTGCAAATCTATTTGAAGCCAAGAATGGTGGTGGCCATTATTCACCTGAATGCTGGATGTGTCAGGACAAAATGCTTGAATTTTAGCGAGACTGCATGTTCCTAAAATCGAAAAAAATAGTTTCCGAAGAGACTCAGGAATGTCATATCTTCGATCAGTATAATTTCCCAGTCTGGGGCTGATCCCATCAGATATGATGGATATATGCGCTATGTGTAAAGAACAAAAACAAAATAAGCGGATACGATGTCCTGGTGATAAATGTAGGTCAACTGTAAGGACAGAGTGTCAAAAATATGATACAGGCTTGTGCGTTATTTGCTTTGTCCCATATTATCAAAAAATATTTAAATTTAAATTTCATTATAACTATTAAAAACATGAAAGTCTGAAGAAGAAATAAAAGTTGTAAAACTAAAATCCATATGGAAATCTTTGTACCTTTATTTTAATAGCGTCGTCGTATGACGACACCCATTTGTCAGAAAACTGGACCCGATATGCCAGTTCTCTTTTCAAATACATACTAAAGGTATAAATGTACTGGATCAAATATTGTAACAATTAGATTATTATTTCATAAACCGGGAGAATTCGGCTTAATTAGCTTTTCCTGCATTGTTTTCATAATAAAATTAGTTTGAATTAAGGAATTCAAGCCTGATTTAATAACTTTCAATAGAGCCAACAATACTGATCATCGGTCAAAGTATTCTTATCTTTCCCGTTTCTTTTGGTTGCATTCACCTTCAAAATTTGTCTAGATTAAAACAACAACAAAATTTTATGAAACATTTTAAATGAGACAAAAAAAAAAACAAAATTATCTTAAAACACAAATAATGTCTGACAAAATTTATATTGATTTTTATTTTCTGTTTAAATATCGGGAAATGTTTGTATAGTAATCGAATAAAACTTAAAAATTTACAAAGTTTATTTAACTGATAGTCGGTCGGCCTGTTCGATCGATCATCTGGCTTTTTAATGGTCTGCAAAGTATATATGTATGTACATTTGTATGTACTATAAATTGTATGTAAAAGTAACTAAAGCAAAAAATTAATTTAAATAAATAGCCAGTCGAACAAAAGACAAAAATAAAAAGCACGAGTGGGAAAAAAGCGAAATTATTTGCGTTCATTGACATGAAATTGATAAAAAAAAAGAAATGAAATGAAATAACACACAAACTGAAGTACGAGTAACGCTAAGAAAGAAAAGACTTAAAAAACAAGCAATATTTATTTATTTTAATTTAAAACTTAAATGTAATTGTTTCAGTTTTTGACATGAAACACATGGGGGGGTTTTATAAAATAATTGATTCTTTTTTTTTTTTTTTTGTTCAACGAAGTCAAAAAACTAAAAAACCTTTTAATGTTTAAACTCTTTCATGAAAGACATAATCTTTTTGGAATCTTTTTTGAATCTTTTTTGAAATATTTTGAAAGTATATAATGAGACTTTGTGAGGCCTAAGATTTGGACAATGGTTTGCTTTTTTCTTAAATCGTATCCCAGCAAAAAGTTGTATGGCGAAGTATTGAGTTGCAATGGCTTCGCCAGGGTTTGAACTGCCGACGGTCTGTATGATAAGCTCTCGCTCTATTAATGCGTCACTCAAAGAATGATTTACTTGTTTCTTTACTTACTAGCAAATGTAGCAGGTAGATTTAATTTTGATGTTAAAAAACATGAATGAGTACTTTTAAGTGAAATCCTCAGATATTTAACTGTAGAGAGGAGAATATCCCATTCATAATGAAAAATAATATCAGGCAAATGGCCGCCACGGCTACGTTAGCAGGACCACATCCTTATCATGAAATATTCCATCACCAATTTGCATATTTAAGGCGGCTGTATGTCTTCGATAATTCACGAATTTTGTCTTTGAGATTCTTGAATCGATTATGTGCCATTGACAAAGCGTTTCGTTGCGAAAAGGTTGGATTTAAATCTCAAAAATCCTGCATAGATCACATAAACAGCCATTTGGTTATGCTATCAGGTATTACAAACACAAATTGAATATGTTGCGATATCATCAGAGTTTACTAGATTTAAATAACTGATACTAAATGCTGCGAAAACAAATACATTTTATGTAGGTGATGTGTTAATCCAGCAATCTGATGCCATAAAATATTTAGGCATAATTTCATAAAACTCAGTGGGATAAACACATTGAATTCATTAAATCCAAAACGTCTTCTATTATTAGAGTGTCATTTAAATTTACGAGGAAATTAGATTCTTAAACTAAGATGATGGTATATGGACAAGTCCCAGAAACAGTCCACCAAACAAATTTTTTTTAAATTTGTCCAACTTATTTTTTATATTTTTTTCTAAATGAATTTTAAACTAGATATACATATAATTTTATAAATAAAATAAATGTATTTCGATGATCATTAATGCACAAATTATTACCAAATCCTACCCCACCTCGGATCTTCTAATTTCATACCAGAAGTTAAAAATTTTTAGGTATTCATATCATTACTTTAGTGTTAGTGAAGATGGCCCGATCGAAAGCCATATTTTTATACATTGAATTCACATCAATTTTAGTTAAAATATTTTGTGTTTACTATTTTGAAAACATTGAAATTAGGTATTTGAGAATAGAAAACAGAATAGAAAAACTGTAACGTGCGTCACGTAGTGTTCGTCACAAAGGGTTCACGTCGTTACTGATCTAAATTTTGTGTACTTTAATATGCAGAGTTCGCTAAAGTTTACGAAAACACACTTTCAATTTCAAAATTACTTCCGTTTTTTCTAGCGTGCGCACAAAACCTTGTGATCAATTATTTCGCAACAAATACCTGCTAAAAAATATTTTTTATGCCATTCGAAAGTACACTTATATATATCCCACTAAACACCATGGATAAGCTGAAGGTACCTCTTTTGAAAGACCAAACAATTTTTATATATTAATGTGAAAACGCGTACGAATGTAGCGTTCGTCACGCAGGATTTGCCCATATTTTTAGTATAATTTTTTTTAATTTGTCGTACCGTGAAATAGGTCTACATTTTCCGGCGAAACTGCCTCAAAACAAATACATGTCGCTTTTATTTTTTTCTTATAATTTTTGTAAAAAAAAAAAATTGGATTATTTCTGCAAACGTCCCCCTGCACTGTTGTATTTTTTTCATTAATTAACACGAATAAATTAATCATCTTTATGCAAAGCAAACATTTAAAACAAATGTAATCAGCATGAATATTTTTAGGATTATATATTTATATTTTTTATTGTTTTATGTATTTATATTTTCATTAAAAATTAATATGTTTACTACCAATTAGCTAAATTGTGTTTATGGCGATATTGAAATTGCCTGCTATACTAAAAATCTGTACAAAAATCTTTATATCCATCAGTTTGCCTTGACTTTTAAGTGTGTTAATTAACGCTTAATTTATGTAAATCAGTACTAAAACAATTATTGCTGCCGCTTTTGGCTATTATGAATTTTATAAACCCTTCACTAAATTAAAAAAGTAATTAATATGTTTCAAAAAATAATAATTGTTTAAATCGTTTCATGTCGAGCTTTGTTGGTTTTATTGCAAGTTAATAAATCAGGCTTCAGTTCATTAGTTTAGATTATTAATCAAAAATATTTTTATTAAGACAGGAATTTATTTTTATTAAAGCAGGAATACAGGAGAAACCATTTAATGATGACAGCAGTAGAGTTGTTTTTCAAGCTGGTTTCGCAGGACGCAACAAACCGTCATCAGGCTTCTGCTTCGTTTTTTTTTTGTAGAGCACATTTGTGCTGAAAACCAACCGTCAGTATGATTATTTTGGAACACTGAAAGAGCCAATTCTGAATTTTTGTAAAGCACTTGACTGGAAATTGTCTATCTATCGTTACCTTAATATAAAAAGGCCCTAATTATTTTTTTCAAAATTGACTTTTGTCTATTTCAATAGACTAGCGAATCAATTATCCATCGAAATATGCAAAAACTCGATTTTTAAAAACAAAATATTAGGGGCCTTACCATATTAAGGTAGCGATATGTAGCGATATGAATAGCAAAACGATGTAGTTATGAAAACTATTGAGGCAAAAAATAATTTAACTAACAATACTATTCAATACATTTTACAATTTTATATGAACAGTAGAAAAATCAAGAGTGACCTTATCACTTTGTCGCGCACCATTCAACACTATTTTATTTTCAAGAAAAATTATTTAAATATTTTAAAGCCTTTTAAGAATGCATGCTTTAAACTTAAAATGTTTATTTTTATTTAAAGTGATTATTTTTCGAACAAATTGGTTGTTAGTAGTTTTTAATCCAAAGTGATTATTATTTTTGGTTAATGTTCTTAACATTTTTAGTCAGAAAGAATTGGACATGAGACAATATTCCAAAGTAACAATGGAAAATTTTAACACTGATTAATTTCAACTTACACAGCAGAACAGAAACAACGTTGTTTTTCGGGAGCCGCTACACTCCCATCATCAGTGTTCTTATATGTGTTTCCATGTATCCGCCACTGTTTAGGTGGCTCGCTTGAATGTGAATTCAAATATGTATTTGTACAAATAATGTCTAGAAAAAGCATACGAGAGTTATTTGTATTATTAATTGTTTTTACAGTAAACACTGCTTTACCACTATCAATATTAAAATTTTAAATTAGAAAGAAAAATGGTACGTGAGATAAAAACAACGTGTAGCATGGGTTAATTTAACGTTAACAAATTTTAAATGGATGGCGTAATTGAAGCCTGTTCTTCTGCTATCTGATCCCGTAATAAAATCATTGATAGATCGTCTTCTTCAGTCCATTGTTTATTTTTTGACATTAAAACGTTCCAACATTTCTTAATGGCGACGATAGAAACTTTGTCCCATGGATTAGCTAAAAGAATAACTGCCATACGAATATTAAAAAGCTTTAAGCTTTTTTTTCAAAGTCTGTGCCTTTTGTGCCAATTAAATGTGTTAAAAGGTTTTTTTATGATATATATTTTTTTAAATTATTGCATTCTGATCTAGCGGTTGAAGTAAAGCTGTGCAAATTGGAGGCGCAGGCACATTATAACAAAGTTTTCATTATCGCTTTTGAGTTTGCTGAAACTTTAAGTAGTTACTTGTTAAAACTTCGTTTCTAAAGAAATAAATTCAAAGAGCAAATTTCTTTAAATTTTATAAAACACAAAAAGTTGCACTTATCAAGACTGATTTTTGGAAAAAGTTGCACTTATAAAGACTCTAATGTAAACAAAATTGCGTGTGGCGCTAATCGGGGTGTTGCAGTTATCGGTAGTTGCGCAAATTGAGCTCGTACTACAATTGATCACAAAGTTTTGTGACACTTACACTACATAAAACGGAAGTAACTTTGAAAGTTAAAGTGTGTTTTCATAGTTTTTAGCGAATTTTGCATAATAAAGCAAACAAAATCTAGTTCCTAAATTAAATATAAGAGAATTCTAAAATAACCCCTTTTTGACGTTACACTTTTTCTATTCTGAAATTTCATACCTAATTTCAAAATAGTAAACATAATTGCTTTTCTTACTATAATTGAAGTGAATTCAATGTATAAAAATATGGCTTTCTTCATCTTCATTAACACTAAAGTAATGATAGGAATACCAAAATTTTTTTAATTTCTGTTATGAAATTAGAAGATCTGAGGTGGGGTAGGATTTGGTAATAATTTTTGCATTTATTTATAAAATTATATGTATATCTAGTCTAATATTCCTTTAAAGAAAAGAGAAAACAAAGTTGAATAAATTTAAAAAAATTTTGGTTGGTGCACTTGTTCTGGGACTTGCCCATCCATATGTTTTGCGGTTCGCCATTTATTTTTATTAAAATTTTATTTTATACTTTTTTTGACTTTATATCGCAATTGATTATTAAAAGAAGTTATACCAAGATCTGTGATGTCTTCAAGAAGCCAGTATTTAGTGTTCCGTATACAAAGTGTAGAAACGGAACGCTACTGTGTTCGCTAAAGTGAAGGTCCGTCTGTTCGTTTGGATAACTGTACATCTGTCACAGGTTTCTATCTCGTGAACCATGATACCATAATATTAACAGTCTGACTTTCTTGCCGATTCTTATGTTCTACTCGAAAATTGTGTGTTGTTAACTTTTTCAATTCAGAAATCCGAGTGTTTTATTTTCTTTATATTCTCCGAAAATTCAAAAAATATATATATATATAAATATTAAATTTTAATATAAATACAAAGAACACACACAGAAACCACAAAGCCAATTTGGCTTGTCTGCAGAAACACCCAAGGTCTAGGCGAGAATCGAACCTGCGACCATCACACCAATAGTCTAGAATGCTATCCGCTAGTCTAGGGTGGCTTCAATAGAAAGCTGTTTGTTATTTCACTTAACGAATATAAATATTTTTAAAAATGTTTTTCTAGATTTTAAAACGCAACATTTGGTTTAATATAAAAAAAAACAAATGCTGCTAATGCGAACAACAGAATGAATTCTCTCAATCAAATCTAATCAATTGAGATTGGAAACTTTGGAATCTATCATAACCCTAAGATGTATGCTCCTATTACGGTTTAAAACTTAACTCTACTTCAGTTGAAATTTTTCAATTTGAAATTATCGATAAAAACTTAACCCGTCAAAAATGTTCAAGTTGACTTTATATCGTCTTACAAATTTTGTCAAAAATATCAAAAATTTATAACCCATCACTAGCAGTTGTTTTGGATAAATTATTAGCAAAAACTGGAAAGTGGGTAAGTAAAATTATTTTAAGTAATTTATTAATTAGCGATTTCGAGCAAATTTATAGAAAAAATTAAGTTACAACGAAAAATGGTTTGAAAAACTTGTTGAACTCATGGAAAGTGGACGAGATAAGCCGCTGTTTTGATGCAGCAAAAATAAAATCAAGGAATTGTGGGAGAAATTTTCCATAGAAATAAACAGTTTAGGAGGATCACCATCAAGAACTTCTCACGAGTGGCGACGGCTAAGTAGTAATCATGAAATTAGACCAATACGATGAAAGTGCAATGATGATTAATTCCTCTTGTAGATTTGGATACACTATAATGCAAATTTGAAAAGGAACCTGGTTAGCAACCACAGAAATCATCTTGCGACAAATCTCATCAAAGTCCCTCGTAAGAAATCTCATCAAGGAAAATTTAGCGCAACTTATACAAATAAAGCAACAAGTTGCAGCTGGTGGTTATGCCTTCCTTGTGGAAAATATACCACCGGCAATGGATGACGAAGAAACGGAAGACACTTTCGTCGCAGCCTCGTCTTCGGGATGTGTACCGCAGGTACAAATTCTTGAAGGCCTCCCCTCTTCATCAGCATCAGCAGTAAACAAAAATCGCCGCAGAAGCAACAATTTCGAAACTGAGCACCTAGAGCTGTTAAAAATGCAAGCTCGAGCACAACAGGAAGTGCAAAAAAAATTGAGCGGTTACAGAAGAGCGTATACAAAAATTACGAAATAAGCAATAAATTGCTACAGATAAAAGTTAAGATGTTTCAACTTCTACTCAACTGGGTTGTGTTGTAAACCGTAATTGGGGCAGTAATTTTGAAATGGAGTGTTCTGAACTTAAAACATTTTCAACGAATACGGCTGATGTGTTGAAAAAAAAAATACATTCAATAGAGAAATGTCAGAAGTAAAAATGTATATTAACATATGCAAGTGTATATTTTTTGTATCAATGTATTTTTAGTACCTCTCTGTAATATTTTTTAGTTTTAATAAATAAATTTGGTTACGTTTTTATATCCATAAAATGTGTGCACTATTTTCTAATGGAATTAATGGTCACCGTAACCATAGTAGACACTGAAAATACTGAAAGAGTATGCTTTTCAGCTATTGAGTAGACTTTAACATTCTTTAGCTCGTAGTGTCTATCACCAGAGTGTTTTGTAAGCGAGGGTGTCCCTTTTTCATGACTTTTGCTTGCATAATCTTGCCATTGAATCAATAGTAATCAATCCACAGAAGATAGAAATTTATTACACTTATTATCGGTCCCACTGTGCAGCATTTAGATAAAATATTTTCCAAAATTATTATCGGAAATAATTGAAAGGTATGAAAAAAATTTTTATAAATCAGGCAGGAGTTTCTTAATTCAAATTAGTTTTTATTAATTAAAGAAAAGCTAATAAATTTTGATTAAACGAAACAACATGTTGTTTGCGGAGGCTGCCACACCGTCTCATTCAGCGTTCATTTTCTGCTAGGTGTCTCTTCAAACAATGTAATAATGTATATTAATGACATGATTCCATAAAATCGGGTGGCAGTTTTTCTGTTGTCCTGTGTTTAGTTTTTCAAATCTTACAACTTTTCGTTTTTTTTTTATTTTATTTTTATTGAAATTTTTTTTTAAAAATTATTTCTTTTTTACATAATTAATTACAAAAAGACCGAATAAACCAAAAATTAAAAAAAAAAACAAAACATTTCAAAACTTGTTACGCCTATTCCTACAGCTTTTCACATCAAAGTTCCAAATGCCGCTGTTTTGTTTAAAACAATTTAGCGGTTTCTTAACGCACGTTCTTGTAAATCTTTCACGTTCAATACAAAAGTTGAATCGAATATTGGCCTCTAACATGGCCTATTAATTTAAAAAGGCGGTTTTTAATATTAATTGCTTTGACACCTAATCAAAGGTTGGTTTTTTGTTTGGTTGTTTGTTTGTTTATTTCTGGTGGTTTCTCCTCCAACATCTCACGTTCACTTTGGCAGGTTTGTTAAAGTATCGATTAGTAGAGATTTACTTGTGTGCAGCTTGAGGATGGCGTGTTAAAGAATGATTTTATTTTTTAGGACAAACAAGTATTTCTTTTTTGATCTGTACTCTATAATTTAGTTATTAATAAAAATTACGTGAGGGAATTTGATATTTTGTATAAAGAGACTTAATGGAAAAAAACCCCCAACAACTTGTCAAAGGTCGGTATTAGATTTCTGAAGACAACACGGGAAACATGTTAGAAGAGTTTTAAAGAAATCCGGAACATTAGAATATTTTTATGTGTTTTTAAAAGTGAATAAAGTTGAAATAAATTTAAATTTTTAAAATTCTTAGTAATTTAAGTTTGTGTTTTTGTAGTTGCCAAAGGAAGTTAGTGAAAAATGTAAATTTTATCAAAAGGAGTTCTGAGGAATTGCATTCTTGCCAGTAACGTGTATTTCCTAAGAAATCTGTTGCTCCACAAGGTTTTATTTTTAATAAACTAGAAATGAAGCATGTGGTTAGCCGCAAAAAACAAAGGCTGCTCAAATGGATATGGAAGTATTTCTCTATAAAAAAAAATCCCCAACGATGATTTAAACACGATAAAACTTCCAAAAGATTTGCTCTGCGTGCTGTCCTTCTTGGCTGAACAAAATACAAAGTAAACAAAATGTATTTATTTAAACTCTCAAAAAATATTTTATTAAATGTTATCAAAAATTAAAAAATTTTAATGCATATAACTGTTTTAATTATCACAACCCACTTGTTTGCACTTACGCCTTTGTACGCTGTCTTTTTATTAATAATCTAAAACGATCATAAATTGTATTTTATTTCGACTTGAAACTGCAATTTATGTTTTAAACAACAGAATGTTCTAAGCCTGCACCATAAGATTGAAATAAATTTTGCAAATTATAATTATTTATGTCAGAAAATAAATGTTTCTCATTTATTTAAGTCAAATGTGAAAAATAAAACTTAAATAGCAAAAAACTTTAACTGAAATATTTAAATGTAGTAAAATGTAATTTATAAAATGAGTTAATTGCACTTAATACTAATAACTCCTGTCATAAACTATAAATGATGCCTTAAAACGTTCAACTTAAATTTAAACGTTTCTGAAGTAATAAAAAAAATTTAAAAAAATCTTTTTTTTCACAAAATATCCATTCATAAAAAATATGCTCC
Organism: Gymnocheta viridis; assembly: GCA_956483585.1. Classification (NCBI taxonomy): domain Eukaryota; kingdom Metazoa; phylum Arthropoda; class Insecta; order Diptera; family Tachinidae; genus Gymnocheta; species Gymnocheta viridis. The sequence goes on from OY101442.1 coordinate 41,530,700, forward strand.
AATAAGCATTAAAAATATGAATAATTTTCATTGAAATAATACTCTGTTTTTCGAGGCTAAATTTAACCTTTTTTCTTGTCTTTTAGATTTGAAATGTACGTTTTAGCTTATTGGCTTTTTTAGCCTTTTTTATTTCAATTTTAGCATCAAAAAGGCCAAATTTTTGTTTTCTACTGAACCCATTAAAAATTAATTAATCCACAAATGTAAGTACACTGAACACAGAATTACATTGATTGAAATCCAATAGCGAAAACGTTGGAAATGGACAAATGTTGAGTCAACAGTTGAGTTCTGAGTGGAAATATGAACAACAGTGAAATGCGCATTGGAACTAGCTACATTTACCGCTCCATAATCAATTTCAATGTATCTAGAACACTAATTAAAGAAATTTAAAAACAATATCAGCCAAATGACCGTCATGGCTGCGCTTGCAGTACCATATTATTTTCAAAAAATTTTGCATCACCAATTCGCACGTTTGCTGCTCAATGTCCTTGATAACTTCACGAATCATCACATTGAGGTCTTGAAGGGATTGTGGGCCATTGGCGACCATATCTTTCACGTAGCACCAAATAAAAAAAAGCCCGACGAGGAATAGACAAACCTGGGGTTTCCCCTACACCAGTAATATTCTCGGTTGAGCGACGCACACGAGTTTAATTTTTCGCATCACTGACTTGTCCTAACTGCTCAAATTTGTTCACCAGTTTCACAATTCTTGACCGAGAAGATGCTTCACGATGACGCAAAAATGCTTTAGTTTTGCGAACTGTGGCCGCGAAATTTTCACCATATTTTTTAGTGAATTTTAATAATTTCAATACAGCTACAGGTTGAGTTATGCATGACAACTGTTAAATTGACGGGATATTAAAAATTATCTTCTTATTGAACCTCCCCGTAGTTTTCCTTTCAGTGACGCTGAGGTTGGAAAACTATTTAGTACCATGGAAAAATTAAAACTGTAGAAAGAAATCTTACTAGAATTAAAATCCTTAATTTTACATTACACTACTCTTAAAAAGGATACAGAAATGATGCCATGATTTAGTAATTTCCGGTGATTTAATAATATTCAGCCTTATTCCAGATGGCGACATCGACATCACGTTAACACAATACCAAAAAATTGGAGCTTTTCTACTCGCTATCGAAAACAATTTTGTGCTACTGACAGTTTATTTATGTTCTCTAAGGTCCATAAAATAACATGAGCCTGTAAATAGTAGTCAGTTGTTTTCGACAACGGGTAGACAAGACCCAATTTTTTGGTATTGTGTTGACGTGACGTCGATGTCCCCAAGTGGAATAAGGGTGATTATTAGACACTCGTGGTATTTATGCGAATGATAGTTCCAATTCTACTGGCGATGAGGAAATTATCATGCCTGTTCCCCATTGCATAAATAATAAATGCACATAAAAGTATATATATTAAATACATATATTTCCAATTTTAATTTGGTTTTAAGACACCTTTACTGTTTAAATATATTTATATAATGATACAATAATTACTAAATCATTCCTAAATAAAAATATTCTGTTATATTTTTGATCCAATACTGAATTGAAGTCAAGAGAAATACCTGATTGATTGACTTATATGAATTTAAAAATATGTAGACTTTTATTATGTTTTTATGTACTTGAAGTGTATTTTTTTAATAACTTTCAACATATTTTATGCATTTTTTATTAATAATAAAAAAATTATGAATAAAAATTTTTTAGCTTTTATTTGGCACGATTTAGCTTTTTCCTCCAGTTCTTGGCAACACTGTCCATCCGTTATAGTTCCAACATAAAATGTTTTTTCATAGAATCTTAAATCAGATGCATAATTTGTGACAAACTAAGTATATACACCTAGTAAATTAAAATATGCTTAAATAAGCTAAAATATGCTTTTTAAAAATCATCAAAAATAGTTTATATATATTTTTTTTGCACAACCTTAGTAGATTAACTTAGAATTCCAAACAAAGTAGCGCAATTTTTTCCAACGCCTCCAGTATAAAAAAAATCGTCGTTGGAGCCATGCCAACTTTATCTATCTATTATATAGACAAGGAAAAACAATTTTTAGATCCCTTTTCCTCCTTTGTGTGCCAACTGATTTTCTTCATTCTTTTATTAAATTATAAATTTTTGAGCTTTACTGACCCGACTATATATTATTTAAATCGGTTCAGTGTTAAAGGAATAAAAGGCTCCTAAATTTTACACCACTACAAATGCTAAAAATACACACGTACATTCACAAAACAATGAGTACTTAAGAGATTTTTTCCCTTCAAATGAGTGAAGTTGAAAAACAAAATGAGATCAGAATCGAAAGAGATGAGAATTAAATATGGTTGTACACTGTGTTGAAAAATTCAGTACTTTAGTACTTCTTTCAGTACTTTTTCATTTTAAAAATACCTCGGCAACCCCTCGACATTTTCAGTACTCTTTCACTACTACATATTTAACATTTTACGGAAATTTGGCAAGAACTTTTAAAAGGTATAAATAATGCTTTGGAAAATATGTTAGTGGAAAATTTAAATTTTAATGAGAACCATCTGCCTGAAGTCTTTTGTGGAACTAAATTTAACATATATGTAGAAACATGCATAGTTGACAAAGAAATTGTTTATAAATTTAAATAAACCGCAACATATTTTTATTTAAAATTTTGCGGATCACTAAAAAGTCAGTTTTGTTTTGAAAATAAAACATTAAAAATGATAAATGGGTTTCCTTCAGAAAATATTCTCTATGGTAGAACCAATAGTAAAATATCATTACTGTTAACGTTATTTTATAACGAAGAAAAAAAAAAACGATGAAAATATTAATTCCCAATACCGTGCACTGGCGGATCTTCCAGAAATAAAACACTTTAAAACAGAAAATGTTTAAAATTTTTGGAAAAATTATACCAAAATTAATAACGAAATGAATGAACTAATGTTTCCTGCTATTTCATGTATTGCTTTTGGAGTATAATTAATAATACCACATTTGTCAGCAGCAGTTGAATGCATATTTTCAACACAAAATGCTGTAAAAAGCAAAGAAAGAAATCGCTTACATGTAGAAACTGTTTCAAGTTTGATCAAAGCTATAGATCTATTAAAATCAAATGACAGTTGCTGTTTTAATTATAATATTTTTTATGATCTCATAAAGTAAATAAGCTTTATCTTAAAAAAATTAATTGAAAGCTTTATTTTTAAATATTTACAGTCTTATTCATAAACGATATTTAGCAGTTTATTAACAGTTTAATAAGCAAAAATCGCTAAATGTGTATTCACAAACGTTAAATAGCTTATTTAACGTTTAATAAACCTCTGCAAAACTACACATTTTTATTTAAGCCTTTACCCTTGTTTAACCGTTTAATAAAGAGAAATTTCATTGTTTTCATTTTCAGTAATGTCAGAAATTTTTTTTTGGTAGAATTTTAAAAATAAATTTATAAAAAAATTAAATGAAACTGCAATGGATGTGATCAATTTGATATCAAGAATCGGTAAGTTAAATTAACTTGTGTCGTGAAACGTATGTATCTTTATTCCAAAATTTCAGAAACCATCGCGGGAGCATCAGGCGCTCGACGTACCAAAACAAAAATAAAACTAGAATTCACTTCATAAAGAAAAAAACAAAATAAGCTCCTTCCACGGCCTGCATATGAGCTTTTTGAATTTAAATAATGCTTATAGTTACATACATATATTCATTTAAATTAAAAATATTTATTTCAGTCTTTTGTAGATTAATTTAGTCTCCTTTTCTCATTTTAGTAAAAATTAATAAAATGAAATGTGCATGTACATGTACATACATATGTATAAAAATGTCGATATCAATTTTCAGATGACTTCTTGGAACACCATTCAGAAGGAACTGCAATAGAAGAAAATGATAACGTGAATACACAACTGCAAGGAAGAGGAGCATCAATTATTTTAAAATCGTTTATAGAAAAACATTTTTAGGTTTAATCATAAATGAATTTATATACATACATATGTATGTACGTATGATAGTGTTTAAATTCATTAATGTGTACAAATGTATGTATGTATAATAATATATATATATATGTTTATAAGTACATAAAAAACAAACAAACACACAAACATATGAATTATGATTGGTATGACGTTGCCATCATAAAAAAGCAAACTTGACAAAAGCGTTTATTTGTTAAACTATCGTTATTTAACCTTTATGAATAGTAATTTTTATTACAACCTTAATAAGCAAAATCCGTTGAATAACAAAACTAAAGAGTAACGCTTAAATAAGAAATTTTTGTGAATACAGCCGTTAATATTTAAAATAGCTTAATACTCGTAAATATTTTTAAAAAGTCTTAATTGATATATAAAACAAAAAAAAAATCCAAAATTTTCAAATTTGTTTTTATTTTTCATACAAATTCTATTCCCAAGAAAATCGCACATTTCTTTGTCTTTCGTTGTTTTTATATATTATTTACAAAAACATGTTTTCTGTCTGTATGAAATATCTCGCGCAATACTGTAACCAAATTTGAAATTTAGACTTTTATATGTAATATCACTTTGGTGAGCTGTTTTACGCAATTACACCGCAATATAAAAAATTTCGTAGATTTTCCTCAAAATGAGAAATCTGTCCTTTTTTTCCCTTCCCTTGAAATTTTCCAATGAGCTCCCTAAAAAAGGGAAAATTCCCTACTCTTGGCATCACTGATTTACCGTAAAACAGTTTCCTTAAAGTTTTTCACGAACTTATTTATTTTTATGTGTGTGAAGTTAAATTTTAAAATATAACTCCCTAGACACAAACCACAGAGTTTAACAGAGCTCTGTTAGCATGCTAACAGGACTCTGTACACATATAAAATCTTATTTAATCCATTAGAAATGGAATTATTTTCGGAAGGAGTCAACGTGGGCAGAAAAAGTTGAATGGGTTTTGAAGACAAAGTGCTCCTCTATTATTGTTCATAAATGGATTCTAAAAAAGTTGGATTTTCAACGAATTATATCCAGTTTTCCAAATTAGGTTGCTCTAAGGGATGGCCACATTTTTTTGGGAAGGAGTCAACGTGGGCAGAAAAAGTTGAATGGGTTTTGAAGAGAAAGTGCTCCTCTATTATTGTTCATAAATGGATTCTAAAAAAGTTGGATTTTCAACGAATTATATCCAGTTTTCCAAATTAGGTTGCTCTAAGGGATGGCCACATTTTTTTGGGAAGGAGTCAACGTGGGCAGAAAAAGTTGAATGGGTTTTAAAGACAAAGTGCTCCTCTATTATTGTTCATAAATGGATTCTTTAACAGTTGGATTTTGAACGAGTTATTTCCAGTTTTCCAAATTAGGTTGCTCTAAGGGATGGCCACATTTTTTTTGGGAAGGAGTCAACGTGGGCAGAAAAAGTTGAATGGGTTTTGAAGAGAAAGTGCTCCTCTATTATTGTTCAGATGTGGATTCTTAAAAAGTTGGATTTTCAACAAATTATTTCCAGTTTTCAAAATTAGGTTGCTCTAAGGGATGGCCACATTTTTTTGGGAAGGAGTCAACGTGGGCAGAAAAAGTTGAATGGGTTTTGAAGACAAAGTGCTCCTCTATTATTGTTCATAAATGGATTCTTTAACAGTTGGATTTTGAACGAGTTATTTCCAGTTTTCCAAATTAGGTTGCTCTAAGGGATGGCCACATTTTTTTTGGGAAGGAGTCAACGTGGGCAGAAAAAGTTGAATGGGTTTTGAAGAGAAAGTGCTCCTCTATTATTGTTCATAAATGGATTCTAAAAAAGTTGGATTTTCAACGAATTATATCCAGTTTTCCAAATTAGGTTGCTCTAAGGGATGGCCACATTTTTTTTGGGAAGGAGTCAACGTGGGCAGAAAAAGTTGAATGGGTTTTGAAGACAAAGTGCTCCTCTATTATTGTTCATAAATGGATTCTTTAACAGTTGGATTTTGAACGAGTTACTTCCAGTTTTCCAAATTAGGTTGCCCTAAGGGATGGCCACATTTTTTTTGGGAAGGAGTCAACGTGGGCAGAAAAAGTTGAATGGGTTTTGAAGAGAAAGTGCTCCTCTATTATTGTTCAGATGTGGATTCTTAAAAAGTTGGATTTTCAACGAATTATTTCCAGTTTTCAAAATTAGGTTGCTCTAAGGGATGGCCACATTTTTTTGGGAAGGAGTCAACGTGGGCAGAAAAAGTTGAATGGGTTTTGAAGACAAAGTGCTCCTCTATTATTGTTCATAAATGGATTCTTTAACAGTTGGATTTTGAACGCGTTATTTCCAGTTTTCCAAATTAGGTTGCTCTAAGGGATGGCCACATTTTTTTTGGGAAGGAGTCAACGTGGGCAGAAAAAGTTGAATGGGTTTTGAAGACAAAGTGCTCCTCTATTATTGTTCATAAATGGATTCTTTAACAGTTGGATTTTGAACGAGTTATTTCCAGTTTTCCAAATTAGGTTGCTCTAAGGGATGGCCACATTTTTTTTGGGAAGGAGTCAACGTGGGCAGAAAAAGTTGAATGGGTTTTGAAGAGAAAGTGCTCCTCTATTATTGTTCATAAATGGATTCTAAAAAAGTTGGATTTTCAACGAATTATATCCAGTTTTCCAAATTAGGTTGCTCTAAGGGATGGCCACATTTTTTTTGGGAAGGAGTCAACGTGGGCAGAAAAAGTTGAATGGGTTTTGAAGACAAAGTGCTCCTCTATTATTGTTCATAAATGGATTCTTTAACAGTTGGATTTTGAACGAGTTACTTCCAGTTTTCCAAATTAGGTTGCTCTAAGGGATGGCCACATTTTTTTTGGGAAGGAGTCAACGTGGGCAGAAAAAGTTGAATGGGTTTTGAAGAGAAAGTGCTCCTCTATTATTGTTCAGATGTGGATTCTTAAAAAGTTGGATTTTCAACGAATTATTTCCAGTTTTCAAAATTAGGTTGCTCTAAGGGATGGCCACATTTTTTTGGGAAGGAGTCAACGTGGGCAGAAAAAGTTGAATGGGTTTTAAAGACAAAGTGCTCCTCTATTATTGTTCATAAATGGATTCTTTAACAGTTGGATTTTGAACGAGTTATTTCCAGTTTTCCAAATTAGGTTGCTCTAAGGGATGGCCACATTTTTTTTGGGAAGGAGTCAACGTGGGCAGAAAAAGTTGAATGGGTTTTGAAGAGAAAGTGCTCCTCTATTATTGTTCAGATGTGGATTCTTAAAAAGTTGGATTTTCAACGAATTATTTCCAGTTTTCAAAATTAGGTTGCTCTAAGGGATGGCCACATTTTTTTGGGAAGGAGTCAACGTGGGCAGAAAAAGTTGAATGGGTTTTGAAGACAAAGTGCTCCTCTATTATTGTTCATAAATGGATTCTTTAACAGTTGGATTTTGAACGAGTTATTTCCAGTTTTCCAAATTAGGTTGCTCTAAGGGATGGCCACATTTTTTTTGGGAAGGAGTCAACGTGGGCAGAAAAAGTTGAATGGGTTTTGAAGAGAAAGTGCTCCTCTATTATTGTTCATAAATGGATTCTAAAAAAGTTGGATTTTCAACGAATTATATCCAGTTTTCCAAATTAGGTTGCTCTAAGGGATGGCCACATTTTTTTTGGGAAGGAGTCAACGTGGGCAGAAAAAGTTGAATGGGTTTTGAAGACAAAGTGCTCCTCTATTATTGTTCATAAATGGATTCTTTAACAGTTGGATTTTGAACGAGTTACTTCCAGTTTTCCAAATTAGGTTGCCCTAAGGGATGGCCACATTTTTTTTGGGAAGGAGTCAACGTGGGCAGAAAAAGTTGAATGGGTTTTGAAGAGAAAGTGCTCCTCTATTATTGTTCAGATGTGGATTCTTAAAAAGTTGGATTTTCAACGAATTATTTCCAGTTTTCAAAATTAGGTTGCTCTAAGGGATGGCCACATTTTTTTGGGAAGGAGTCAACGTGGGCAGAAAAAGTTGAATGGGTTTTGAAGACAAAGTGCTCCTCTATTATTGTTCATAAATGGATTCTAAAAAAGTTGGATTTTCAACGAATTATATCCAGTTTTCCAAATTAGGTTGCTCTAAGGGATGGCCACATTTTTTTTTGGGAAGGAGTCAACGTGGGCAGAAAAGTTGAATGGGTTTTGAAGAGAAAGTGCTCCTCTATTATTGTTCATAAATGGATTCTAAAAAAGTTGG